>JABFAI010000115.1:0-131618 GCA_013266175.1 Fusarium gaditjirri | reverse complement strand
CCCCTCTACCCATCCATTACCAACCTCGTGTGCCTGTCCAGTGGAAGAGCTGCTAGAAGGTCGCTGAAAATCGATTACTGGCAGTCCGCTGGGGCCAAAAATTCAACATCCATTGAATCGTTGCTGCAGGCATGATCAGTCCAACCCACCGTCTCTCACCATCATGAGTCGAAAAAGATACGGGGGCGACCGGTTGGCAAGAGAAAATTCTTCTATTTATTTCTTCACGCCTTTTCTCTCTTGCCTCATTATGAACTTTATCCGCCGTCGCGTTCAACTTGTTAAATAACAAGAGCAAGACAAGGGCTGGTCTAGCTCTGTTCATTCTGCTGAACCAGCACTAGCCACTAGACACAGTAGCTAAGTCCCGCCGCCTGGGCGGTTTGTTTTGCAGCCATTTTTGCAGTGAGATTGTTGATGCTTCTGTTTGCGTAGTTTCCTTTGGAGTAGAGGCTTCAATCAAGTGGCATGGTAGAGGCGCCTCTCGGCCTTGTGGTAGGGCTACAAGAGAAAAAAAATGATAGGCCCGTCTTTTGATTTCCTCCACTAGTTGGCAGTGAATTATCTTATCCTATGCCTCAAAGGGGCATTTCTAGATTCTGTAGTACATATCACCATGCTTGACTAACCAGCAGCCAAACACAACTACAAGCTTGCCGCCTCTAACACTGCTATGGATTGCACCTATATGAATATCGTCACTCCACTACGCACACTCTAGAGGCAGGGCTTTATCCACTCCAGCCTAGCCACCAATCCGGCCATCGGGTGTTCCCCTCCAAAGGTCTAGATACATATCCACTGAGAGGACGGGAACGGGTAGCTTCCAGTTATCCCTCCCCCCCATTCATTCTAGTTATCTATCTCAGCGCTCGGGACCGCCCAGAGACACTGACCACCTGGAAAGCCGTGGGGCGGGTGATGGCGATGGTGCTACGGTGTTGGTGTTGGTGTTGGTGTTGGTGTTGGTGTTGGTGTCGTTATTCTTGGAGCACTGAGCGCTTTACGAGCAGGAGTGATGCTCAATTGTCAATTGGGACAAGGCCAGCCTGGCCATCAGAAAACCGTTCCCCGTCTGTTCCTTTCTTCATCTCCAAGTATTTGGCTTGTCGATTGATTCTGAAGACTCTGTTTGTCGTTGTGTATCGGATACTAGCCTCTACAAGTAAAAAGAAAAAAGAGAAGAAGAGCAAACGCAAACACCAAGCAAGCGCGAGAAAATGGCTGAAAGTCTTGAATACTTTACTAGGGTTTCAAATTGTCACTGATTCGCTGCCAAGTGCAAACATTCAAAGAGTATCCAGTACCCCGAACTGCCCTATCCATTCCTCCCAATCCATCGACGCCCCCCTCCTGCCCCTTGCCCTTCCCTTCCCAGTCCCTTGCTCCCCTTCCAGGATGCTTTCCTACCCCGGCCTTTCGACCCTTTCCCCTTTCAGGCCTTGTTCCCTTTCTCTCTCCTGGCCACTTTCAGTCTATCCACGACTCTTTCTGCTTTGACCTTTTTTCGAACCCATTTGGCCCACTGGAACCGTCTCTCTCCTTCTCTCCACACATTCAAAGCTAGAATCCGCTCGCCCCAGCGGCAAACCATTCAGCGCAATTCAGTTCAGTTCATTTCGTCCTATTCCCCATCTCTCTTTGTTCCTTGCATCATCTCGTGTCGACCGCAAACATTGCCTTTTACCTCGATCGTCTCGTCCTGTCCTTGGTTGTTCGCCTTTCAACAAATCCAATTCTCGCGACCTCCGAATCTTTAGTTCACGACAAGTCCCGGTCCAGAGATATCATTATTAGGGACCGCATCTTGAACTCAAATCACAATGGCTGCGAACACAAAGGTAGAGCGCGATACTACACTGCCCGAGAGCAATAGCACCTGTCATCGAATTTCTCGAGACAACACTGGATCATCTCGCCACACATGATTGATCGTGTTGCTGACTGTTCATTAGTTCCTGCGAGAGTACAAGCTCGTTGTTGTAGGCGGCGGTGGTGTCGGCAAATCCTGCTTGACTATTCAGTTGATCCAGAGCCACTTCGTCGACGAGTATGACCCCACGATCGAAGGTTGGTGACTCTAAATTCATATGCGTGACCATCACGTCGCGTTAAGACCAGTATTAACCTACCGTCAACTATAGACTCGTACCGCAAGCAGTGCGTCATTGATGAGGAGGTCGCACTGCTCGATGTCCTCGACACAGCCGGCCAAGAGGAGTATAGCGCCATGCGCGAGCAGTACATGCGAACCGGAGAGGGATTTCTACTAGTCTATTCGATTACTTCGCGACAAAGCTTTGAGGAAATCACTACCTTTCAGCAACAGATTTTGCGAGTCAAGGATAAGGACTATTTCCCCATGGTCGTTGTTGGCAACAAGTGCGATCTGGAAGGCGACCGAGACGTGTCACGACAGGGTACGTTAAATTGCAAGTTTGCTTTTAACATGAATCACTGACAATGGAAACAGAGGGAGAGGCACTTGCAAGGTCGTTCGGTTGCAAGTTCATCGAAACATCCGCCAAGTCTCGAATCAACGTCGACAAGGCCTTCTACGATATCGTACGAGAGATCCGAAGATATAACCGTGAGATGCAGGGTTACTCAACTGGCAGCGGCGGTACTTCAGGCGCAAACGGCCCCCCAAAGCCCATGGATATGGACAACGGCGAGCAAGAAGCTGGATGCTGTGCCAAGTGTGTACTGATGTAAAGGGAAGAATATCTAAGGGCGAATGGGCGTACATCAAGACGAGGCGGGATGCGATCGGCAGGATATACCCGACATGTCCAGTTTCTGTCAACTGCACACGACACGATGTGAGGATGCAATATAACCAATAGGCTTTAGGAAGAGCATGGTGATGAAAAAGTTGATTGCATCGGACGGGAGTCAGGATCTGGGTTCATATTCACATTTGATTTGGACGCAGTCTACGGAGATACCCAGCGACATGGGATTTAGGGACCCGGCGAGCTTGTAACAAAGAAAATGTCTTTGTGAGCAATGCTGGTGGTTCATGCTTAATGACCCACGATCCATACGACATGGAAAATGGATCGGCGTTTCTCTGGAGTGGCTCGCTGTCTTGGACGTTGTGGATAAACAAAGAAAAGAATCATCTTCATACTGGAAGAGAGAGAAAGATAGGGGAGGGAGCCTGCTGCTGATATTGTGTATGCCAGATCCCTTCCTCAGGACCTCGCGAGAGATAAAAAATTCACCCGACCTTTTCCTTTTTTGTTTTGTGTTGCCGGGGAGGATGAAATTTTCAAAGTACGGCTTCAGATTCTCTATATCCTTATTTCATACATGTAATTTTTTGCTTCTATTTTTCTATTTGTCAATCTCGAGGTCTCCTCCTCCCCAGCAGCAGTGGTTCAGTCAGACAATACAAGTACACATCCCTTTTTCTTTCGGTTCAAACACTTTCGTCTTTGTCCCTTGATCCAGAACATTCCGTTCAACTGTGTTATCAGCCACATGCCTTTTTCTCATAAAACAATCCGGAATGCTTCATATCCGAGATTCCTCGGTGCTTCCTTTGAGTTTCTTGTGCATGATAGGGTGAAATAAGTTCCTGGTTCACTACCTATGTTAGGTCAGTCTTAGCCTATCTGCGTCAACATCTTGTTACGTGTGAAAACTGATAAGTCAATTGCCAACCTAGGTTCTATGTCTGAGAGACGCCAGACTCCGAAATCCTCCCACCTTAAATTCATATGGTCCTGTGTTTTCAGCCATCCATTATCTAGACCGAAACCTCTTCCCCAAGAACCCTGCCTGGGGTTATCTCTGGATGCAGATCGAGAAGGTTGCGCCCGATATTTAAATTCCACAACGGCTTGTCAATCGCCCTTGGCTGGTTGTTCCGGTCGTTCTGTTCATTCACAACCCAGTCATTGCAAACAACACAAGCCCATGCCGTCGGCGCACCCGTCATAAAACCATCGACGTTCGCCGAAACATTGACGTGCTCAAGAGGCTTTTGCGCAAGACAACTGGGGCACACTGCTTTTTTGAAGCGCGACAGCCGCCATTCTTGCATCAATGCCGAGTGTTTCATAACTTCTTCGGCATAGTACAATCTATGGAACCGGCAAAGTGATAACCCTAGCATTCTGTTGGCACACGAACAGCCTGTCAGAGCCTCGGTACTGCTGGTGGACTTGGCGGCTTGTGAGCGGTCACTGACGGGTCTCTGTATGTTTTGGGAATGCTCTTCATCAGCTGCAATACCATATATCCGCCTGGAACCGACAGTTTGATTCTGGGCCGCGTTCGGAGCTCCGCTGCTCATCTGACCAGCACAGTCATTGCAGAGATAAGCACGCATGCTGAGCAGTTCACCTTCGGTTATGGGGTTGTGCCCATGCTGGAACAAGTACTTCACGTTGCCCCGGGTACAATCATTGCATACTGGGAAGAACCCTGGTACTGTGTTGCAATGGGCAGAACTCTGGCAAGTAACCTGACCTTGGTTACCAGTGTCCCGAGAGCCACATACGCCCCTTCCGCCCTCTCCTGGCTCAACGCAATACAACGATGTCCTCTTACCCTTCTTCTTCTCTTTAGGCAAGTCTCCAAGAACATCACGTAAAGGTGCTGGTTTGTTTGTTTGACCATTGACAATGGTAAAGAGGCGTGGCTGAAACTCTTCTTCAGTCTCTTTAGACTTTGACTCATGCCATTCGTCCATGTCAATACCCTCGAGGTGATTGAAGACCTTCCAGCGTGAGCTCTTTGGGTTGTTCTTGAAACGAGGTTTCTGGTCTGGGCCGAATGCGAAGCCGAGGAAAGGATTGAAAACGTTTCCAATGTTTGCGCTCTCGGGGGCCCGGTTCTTGGGAGCCATTCTCTCCCGCTTACTGCCTCTGGAGGTCTTGATATTATACCGGCGATTCACTTGGGAACGCTCTGGTTTGTCTGTCCCGGCATCGAAACCTACAAACAACGAATAGTCAACACTATCATCCTGAGATTCGTTAATTGCTTCTGGAGGCTGATCTAGAGCTTGCGATCCACTGTGTAGCTCTTGTTGGCCATTTTCAATATCGGGAGGCGGGATGGCACTACCGTCAGCAATGGGTCGAGGTTCGCTATTCTGATTAAAGACTTGTACTTTCATAAGTGAATTAACCAAGGTTTGATCAGCGTCTGCTCGACCCCGATAAAGCTGCACTTGTTGTTGATCCAACTTTTCCCAATCCTGCTGATTTGGCCAAACTTGGCCTCGGCGCATTTCTTGTCCTTCCTGTAGCTCGACGTCCACCTGTTCGGCGGGGATACCGTGTACTTGCTGATAGGCTGGATCTAAGGATGGCATCGTTGGCTGTGTCTGCTGTGTGTAGGCATCTGGTTGCTGTAGATCTAAGCCTCCATACTCTTGCCCGTCTACTACTGGACCCTGGTATGGCTCCTGTGAATAGCCACCTGTCGCTGGAGACCCATATGGCTGTATTTGTTGTGCCGGTGCATTTCGTTGATAGTCTCCATATCCAAAATGGTTTGGCGGGTTGTTTGACGGTAATTGTGGTGCCCCTTGCGATTGTGTGGCAAGACTAAGAGGTAAAAAACCTTGATTTATCTCAATGTCTTGGAGCACAGGACCTCCCTGAAAGCTCCTCACTTGTCCCATTGGATATGGCAAGTCGGCATCAAAGCGGGCCATCTGCAGTTTCTGATTGTCGCGCAGAAGCGCCCAAACTTTGTTGTACGCTTCAGAATCGCTCTTTGGAGGTTGGGGGCTCACCCAATGCTCGGTGATGAGCTCGCCCAACTGTTGGGCAGTTATGCCATTCAATAACTGGCCGAACTGAATAAAGGGGGGGAAAACGAGTCGCGGCGGGCGATGATGTCGATGAGCGTCAGCTACTAATCGATAATGCCGTGGACGATCCTTGATGTCGGCCAAGCTGTACACAGGAGCAGCAGGACCAATCCAATGTTCAAACCGTTGACCATCCTTGATATCGTCGACGCCACCCGGGCCATATCCCAAGGCCAGATAGTACAGATGACCAGGACTATAGGATCCCATATTCCCCTTGCCGGCTATTTTGGCGCGATCAATACATCCAAGTCTGTCGTCGCCCAAAGGATCGCATTTCGCATGGTGGTGTCTGCAGCTATCGCATGGCCTTTGTCGGTCACAGTTTCTCCCAGCCTCTGCACATTGCTTGCAGACCTTGAAAGGGGTGAATTGACCAAAACCAACCCTGCTCAAGTCGATGATTGGATACGCCAGAAAAGCCTCACCTACTGGGACCCAACAGTCAATGCCAAACTGCGTACAGCGCTCACACGCGTTGTATGCCTGGGTCCACATGACCAGGCAGTTAACACCTTTCCCAGATGTCTGGCACGCCTTACACGGCTTTCTCCAATTCGTGTTCGTTGTCACTTCTGCATATTCATGCCATTTTTTTGATTTTGTTTCTTTTTTCGCCTTCTCTTCTTCCTGCTCGAACATGGAGCGTATCTCCCAGTTTCTGGGCGAGGCAATTTTAGGGGGCAAAGGGGACGAAGGGGCCGTGGGAGGGGCCATGAGAGTTCCAAGGTCCAGACATATTGTCTCGTCCCTTTGACATTGTTTACAGGCTGTATCGGCCTCCCACTCTCTCCTGTTGGTGATCCAGCTACAACAATCATCTCCCTTCATGTCGTCGAACTCCCTGTGACGCAACAAACAGCGATCGCATGGATGTCGGAACCACGGTCGACGTGTGAGCTTGTTTGGCCGTCTCATAGGCATCACGGACTCGCCAACTGTGCAGTCCCCCCCTCGTCGGCAAAAGTGGCAAAAATAGCCCAGGATCGTATCGACATCGCACGTATTTTCGCGCCCACTTCTCTTACATCTGGTGCAAGCCCCTCCCTCATATTTTTGAGGATCCCGGTCGCCGTACCTCTTGTACGGGAAGTCGATCAAGCGCGTTGTGGGGCCTGGGACTTTACACATATGGCCGCCTTCTTCGTCGAGCTGTGTTTGATCCTTGATTCGAGAGCGATGATTGGCACAGTTGCTGCATTCTACATTGTATACTTGGGGCCCGCCCACGTTGGGAACCTGTATCCAGTCACAGACCGGGTTGGCGGCATAGGCCTCCTTTCCCTTGTCATGGTTCGCACAGAAGTCGCAAATCGTCCCTGGAGTGACCTTTTCATGGTCTTCTCTCTTTTGGTTCATGCGAGAATTGCCTGCTGCGGTGTCATCGCCCTTGCTTTTCTTCATTGGTGGTCGGGCATCCGCTGGAAGATCATCCTCCTCCTCATCGATACCTGCTTTCCGCTTCCTGGTTTCCTGGGGCTGCCCCGACGGTGTTGACCTTATGTTTGGAATTGGCTCAGGGACTCCAGAACTGTTGGCATTATCTCCCTCGGCGCCAGATGCGTTTGGCGCAAGATTTCTCGTCCTTTTCGGAGCGGGCGCCGTAGTATTTGGAGAAGCTCCCCGACCTCTCTTTCTGCGACCGCCGGTAGATGGGACAGCAGGCGATGGCTGAGGAGGAGGAGGAATGGTATGGCCGTGACGAGGGTAGTCCCCATATTGTTGATTTTGAACAGATACAGATCCAGCACATGCATCGGCATTGTTACCAGTATGCCTACCAGCTTCTTGAAACTGACGTAGAGCCTTTAAAAAAGCAGGTAGCTGTATAGCTTTACCAAGAGGCATGTTCATGTCCATTCCCCGGAAAAGGTGGTGGTATGTAGGAGCAGGAGCTGGGGTTGCATAATATGAAGGCGTCTGGTGCATGTTTTGCATTTGATTTCTCTGGGTCGTCTGGTTCATTGCATTCTGCTGATTGCTGTTGTGTATCTGCACCATCTCTTGCTCTTGGGGCATCTGAGGGTGCGGAGCTTCTGGTTCCCAAGTGGTGGAACCTGGATAGCTCAAATTTGGATCCGTCCGACTTCTCTGCATCCCATTGTTTTGAAACTGATTTGGGTACTGATTTTGACCTGGATTTTGACCCTGATGTCCGAATTGATCCCGGTTCTCATCCTCAGGAGGTATACCCGGGTTATAGTATCCCGACATGTTGTTGTAGTCTCGAGAAAGAAACTGTGTATGTTCACCTCTCGATGAATATTGCGGTATTCTGAACTTGGGGATTTTGTTTGTAAGTAGTTGATGGTAGGTAAGTTAAAACCAAAGTGTGCTCCGAGAGTCAGTGTATCAAAGACGGACTATACAACAAGACCAAATAGAAACAATAAGATCTTTTTCACACGATTTGATATGGAAATGTAAAGAATGAACAGAGATTGACCCAGACTTGAGCTGGTGTTCTTGTTCTTATCAACTCAATGTTCCTTCGCCCAAGTCTTGGATCCTTTATCCCGCACATGGCAAGCAACGTGAAGCGTCTTTGTTCAATAATCTCCCTTGGCTGTCCAGGGCACACTCTATGATTCTTTGATACCCGATTTAGATGTCCTAGTTCCATTATTCGTCTAGTGTCATTGAGCGCTCATTCATTCTCGACTGATGCACAAAGAAATTGAGAAGAATTAGGCAAAGTTGGTAGATGGGGCCACCCATCAGAATATTTCTAAAGCCATTTTAATTCATTTATCCAATAGCATTTGTCCGTGAGTATCTTTTTGTCTTGACGGGTTTGCTGGGACTGGACCATTGTGATGTTCAAATGCATCATATGGACCCCCTGGGCCGAATCTGATCCTTTGTTGACATCTCTATTTACCGACCGAACGGGGGGCAGTGCGTTTTCAATACGGCTCCTTTAAGACCGGGGTCAGCAAAATAGTGAGGCTGACCCCCTCTTGGTCTGAGTGTTGGCGCATTTCATAGGCCTAGAAGCTGGGTAATAGCTTCAACTAAGAAATGACACTCTACCAAAAGAATATAATACGAAATTCTTGCTTTTGTATCTACACGTACTCTTCACATCATGTCCCTGTGCTCTAGGCGGCTAGCCTTCCACAGGCGCCCTGATTGTCAATGCTTTTCGCTATGCCTTCCAAAGAATCCATCCCGTTTTCCCGTCAAAGAAACGCTCAATTATCCTCGATTAACCCCAGTATACATACATATCTAATGGTCTTCGCTTCAAATTCCCCAATAGTCCATCCTGCCCTTCTAATACTAACTAGATGTCGTGTCAAGAAGCAAGAGAGCACCAAGCCCGTCTGCCCATTTGCACTAAACACCGAACCTCCACTATCCCTCTTATTAAATCCATAGCCTCGCCTAACCAGAGAACTGGAAGCGCGTGGCCTCGAGCTGGCCGAGTCCATCGCGAGGTGCCACATTTCGTCGTCTGTAAGTATTGGTGAAATCTTGCAGAATCGCGCGCACGTTCTTCATGGCACTGGGGTCTCCCGACTCAAGCCTTTCCTTGGTCTTGATCAGGAATCTATTGGCCTCGGCAGGGGAAACAGTACCCTCTGGTAGTAGCTGTATTGTATGGGAGACCCACTGGTGAGTCTGGAGAGGAACCAGCTCAAACAAGGCCAGCAGAACACCACTGCCATCAGCGAAACAGTCGCGGGGGAAAGTAATCATCATGCCCGCCATGACCTGCTTGACCAGACCCTCCCCAAGAGTAAGTAGCAGGTTCTTGACAATGGCCTTGACCTCAGCAGCCGTTGCCTCTGGTAGCCTATCGCTACTAGCAGGGTTATCGCCACCGTATGACAAGAGATCACGGAGGAAATGCAGCGTTGAGGACAGAGGGTCGCGCTGCTCTAGAGTTAGAGCGTAGATGGACGCCTCAAAGACAGACCTGAGAAGATGGGATGGAATGAGCTTCTGGGGGTAGTAGAGAAGGGCATCGATCAGAAGGCGGAAGAAGTCATCAATAACATCAGGGAGTTCCTTAGGTTGTAGTTCCGTCATGACTCGGAGGAAGGTTGTTGTCTGAGCTTCAAAAAATGTGTAGATGTTCTCAGTGGTGGCTTGGTCAACGTGCTCTCGTGCTTCAGAGAACTCGCGCAGGATTGCGGAAGTGACCCACAAGAAACATCCTTCCCTTGAGTTGTTGAAGCCGCCAGCTAGTTTGTTTGCCATTTCCGGGAGTAAGGGGGCCATGGCCGTGCGGTGAGCAATGACCATGTTGCGCCAGCACCTGCAGACGCGCTCGCAGATGGGAGTAAAGTTCAAGAAGTTATCCAGTACGGTAGAAAGGATGGGGAAAACCTCCTGCCAGTACTTGACAGCAGGATTCTCCTGACCCGGGCTGACAGGGGGCACGACGTATTGAACAAAGATGGTGATGAGCTGCAGGTGATCTAAAACAGCGTTAGTCTTACATGATGAAATGAATTCAGGCTTGCTCACCAGCGAGCGCCAATTTGCCCTCCTCGTCTGTAGCGTTGTTGGCTTTGGCCATCAAACGCTGGATCAATGGGTCGCAGTATAGCTTGAGCAACCGGTAAATCTCCACCGTGGGCTGGCAAGCCACAACGTTAGCAACGCCTTCAGTGATCTCTTCCTTACTCAGGTCAGGGAGCTTATCCAGCACTTCATCATAGAAGGTCTGAAGCTGTAGCACTTGACCACTCAGGAGGTGTTTGCAATCTGTGCAGAAGAACTTGATAGCCAGGGCAGCGGCGCGGATGATCTCCCTGGAATCCGACTGGAACGATGTGACGATGTAGTTAAATTGGGGCTCGAGATATTCAGGATGGGCAGCCGTCCATTCGGTATAGCGGCCGAGGACCATGATAGTTGCGAAACGGAGCTTCTCGTGGCTCGGCATCTGTACAAGGAGAGGCATGAGTTGGCGAAGCACAATGCTCTCATCCTTGTCCACCATGCGACCAAGAGCGCGCATGGCAAATAAAGGCGCCTCCAGCTCCTGCCAGTGAGGTACCGAGTTATCGTTCACTTGGTTGGCGTACTTTGACATCCACAGCTGAATGGCTTGGAGAACCTTGGTGAGACAGTCCGTAACGCCCATCACCTCGCAACAATCCTTTAGTGTGTCGCCCATCTGGTGTCGAAACTCTCTGAATTTCTCCTCTTGCTCGCGATCTCCGTCGAATAGATCAGTTTCGTTACCCGAGTCCGGTTTAGGGTATTCGAGGTGCTTTAAGAGAATGTCCACCAACTTGGAGTAGACGTCAACTAGCTCAAGCCGGCCTTGGATATAAATCTCCAACACAAGATAGAGCTTGAGCTCGTACCAAAAGTTAAAGGTATGCTCAATAACATCGCGCTCCTTGTCTCTCAAGGCGCATTCCAGTACAGCGTCAACCAGTGGTCGGAAGTGTGTCGGTTGTCGGGCGATTCCAACGACCCAACTCTCTGCAGCAGTTGCAAACACCTTAGTCAGAGACTTGAGTGTCTCTGTGTCATCCTCCTCAGCTGCCTTCGCGACTTGGGGCTTCAAGGAGATAATTCGTGGAAATAGTAGCTCGATAATCTCCTGACTCTCGTCCACGTCGCTGGTCTCTCGAAGCATGGTGCATAGACACTCGGAAGCCTCCTGGCTGCAACCATCGCTAGTTGTGCCGTTGAAAACGATATCCATTAGAGGCGACTTGACAACATTGCCTACTGGGACCTCTCGGAGCCAGGAAGTAATGCACTCCATCAACTGAGGGTTCTGAGCGGCTGCGGCTGCGATAAATGTCAGTATCCTGGCAGTGATGAAAGGTCGCGCAACCTACGTGAGGACTGAGAATAGTTGATAAGGAGTTGGACGACCTGGTCCGCATTATCGGCCAAGAGAGCCTGCGTTCGCATCGCAAGATCTTCTTCCTAATTCCAAACAATTAGACTTGAACTGGTGTTGAGGTCGACCGGATTTGACAATCTCGAAAGAAGCGAATTCCCGATCTATGGTTGCGCGATCCACGTACAGACAAGGTGATCTTTCGACCCTCGGTAACTTCTTCAGGGAGAACCCTCAGGAAATCCAGAATGCAGGCGTGACTCTCGGGGCTGTCATTAAGCGACTGAACGACAGAAGGCAGAACATCGTTCCAGTCCTTCATTTGAATCGCTAGAATGGCCAGACACACACAGAGCTGGACACGGATAGGCTTGGGTCCCGGGGCGAAGTGCTTTAGCAGTAAGAGAATTTGGTTTCGAAGGGCGGGCAGTTCGCTCGCGGGAACTTGGGTAGAGAGGTCGTATGTGATCTACAAGGGATGAGTTAACGGTAAGGCCTAGGTTTATGTGATAAGTTCCAAACCTTTCCACGCAGGGTAATAGCCGCGAAGAGGGTTGCCTCTGGTTCGGCATCAGACTGCAGAATACCCATTATAGTTGCCCATGAATCCTTCTATACATATCAAGCATTAGCGATCTTGCCGTATAGAAAAGAGTTTCCAGCGACGCACTGATTTCTGAAACCTCTCCAAGTACTCGTGGGCATGCTTCTTCGCCTCTTGCTCCCCGCTCCTCATAGTCATAACAGCAGTCAGCACATCAGGCGGCGCAAAAGCCTCCTGGGCTCCGTTCGAAGCCATTTCGTCTGGAAGGGCGAGCAGATGATATCAAAATTGAGTATCGGGGTATATGGCTAAGATGCGCACGATCGACCCTCGTGAGTAGTGGCGCATGCAAAGGGGGGCAGTAGTTGGGATCAATGAGGCGACTACGGATCGTGAGGGAAAACTTCGGCGAGAGTATAAGTCGAGAGAACCGGTTAAGAAAGAAGGGAAGAATGGAAGTAGATACGAAGCCCAGAAGGCAAATAAGTCCAGAATTTCAAGCGAGCAGATGATTCAATGACCTGGCTAAAGTGTGTTCGAGGTCAGGATAAGTGCCTACTAGAAGTATTTACGATTCTTAGGTTGCTCGTCATGCCCATGGCGGGGCAACCGCCCGGATATTAACCGATATCTAAAGCTTGACTACCTATCTACTAAGTTAGGTACTGAGACACCTTAACACGAAACATGGACAAAAGAGATCTGCATCTCTGGTATTATTCATAACAGTTAATAAACACGAAACTCAAACGTTTGATTCATGGTACCTGATAACAGAGCTTCGTGTTTGTGCTGAGAACAGTTTGTCAACTATCTGAACAACAGAGCTGAATCTACTGTACCTACACCTTGGGAAAATCACGTGGCCCCCGTCTTATTCCAGGCCCTTCGATTCTAATGTTATAGATCTTGTCGTGGATATCGCGAAGTAGAAGCTTCATGTACCCCGGCCTTGATCTCGCCATTTCCAAGAATAAGGCCATTGAGTCTACGGTCGTGAGTGTCGGTGGGAATCTGAAGCTCCGATGTCGCAGGTACCACCTGTTCTGTCAAAGCCAAGCCATACAAATGTAGCGGGTTCTCGTGTGCTATGCCCTTTGTTTCGAGTTTGGCCATATATCTGTTGATAAAGAAATCATAAAAGCCTTTGCCGTGGCCAAGGCGTCGAATCGACCCTGATGACTGGTCAAAGTCGAATGCGACTCCGGGCACAACCATGAAGTCCAGAATTGCAGGCTCGGAATTTTGAACGCCTGAACCACCCAGAATACGGTTTCTCGTATCAATAGTAGTTGGGTCCACGCTGGGAATCCCCCATTTATCCAACTTGAGGCTCTCGTAGTCCTGGACGTCTTTTAGGTGAACCATGTCCATTACTCGAGCTGGAGTATCCGGTGTTTGAAAAGGCGACTTGTGTAAGTAAGGAACAAAGACCTGCTTGCCAGTAGACAAGGCATGGCGCACAATAGCATCTGTCTGGACCTCAGCCGTTGGCATGGCCAGATAGATGCTGATGCGCCCAGCATCCTTGTAAGGCTGAAACTCTTTCAAGGTCTCAAAAATACAGCGACCTGTACGACTGGTGTTAGGGGAAGTGTTCTACGAATAGACACATGACATGGTAATGGGTAATTGGTTGGTTGTCATACTCTGAGTGGTGATGGAGTCCTGTGTGACCCTGGACAGCTTCTGCTTCATGAGACTTCTCAGCTGCTGCTTAGCAGCGGGAAGGGATGACGCCATGGCGATACTGACAAGACAGATGAGCCAAGATGGTGGATTGGCGATTGTTCCTGTTTGTTGGTGGAAAACTGTATTCTGGATAACGTGCTGGAGAAGCTTCCATGGAAGGATGCTGCGCTAAGAATGAAAGGCTCCCGGTGTGACACGCCCTTGGGACCGACCAAGCGGATACGCGCCGAACCCAAATCGCTCTCGGGCGTCATCGCCATCATGTGAACGGAAGCCGACGCCGTTTAACGTTGAGACATGACAGGCGGCATCGGCGGTGAGGCCCGAGGAGATAAAATGAAAGCCTACTTCCACTCCAATCGCCCTTACATCTGGATTTCAGTCGACAACGGCGGATATTGAGAAAAAGACCACAAAGCGAATGCTTGGAGGTTATGGATAGCTCAACTGTTGCGGAGTCTGTCCAAGAGACCTGATGGCAACCCCCACGCAAAGGCTAAATGGGAATATTTGGGAGCGATTAAGAAGTGTCAATCATCGATCCCAGACTTTGGAAACGAGGAAAAGACGGCTCAGTACGTAACAACTTTCATAATAAAGGAGCTACGGTGTCAACCTGGAATTTCATAATGCTCATCAGCCATGCATGTCGGTCTGTAAGCACTGTATAACGTAACTATTATCTCCACTGCCTAGGTACATAGTAAGCTGCAGACCACGATTGGAAACGCAATTGATATCAGATTCTTTGAATTGCCAGTTCTCGGATTGGCAGAAGTTCTCAAACGGCACAAGTAATTCGAGGCTGGTGCCCCAGACCATAAAAAACATCCATGTCTCATGGTTCTCCATGCACCAGAAAAAGCTTGTCATTTGCAATAGGCGACACTCTATTGCTCAGAAGTTGGGACGAACAACCCAATCCTCGCTAGCTAAAGCCATGTCTCAGGCATTGCTGACGAGGAAGAAGTTTGAGCATGGGTGGCTAATGCGTGGGATGTCTTGAAATGAGGATCCGAATTCCTTCCAGGGACTGGGGCGTGTAGTCAGAAATGCCTTCAAGGGTCCGCTGTCCATAGAGAGGAATGGGGTTCACTCCAAGATCGTTTCGCGACGAGGCAGATGGCTGAAGTATCATTGCTCGATTACGAACAAACAGCGGCAGATCTACAAGTTCAGTAACGCGAGGTTCTTAGGCTGTTGAGTTATCTATCTGAATCGTCAAGGGGCCAGGAACGGTTCCTACTTCCTAGACGCTCTGATAGCGACGGAGGCAGAACCAAAAGGCCAAAAGGGGCCGCCAAGATACCAATGGAACACACAGGGGTTTGGTTCGTGACTGTGATCACATCTTTGGGTGTTATCTAATCAGATCCATCTGTCATCCTCAGAAATTTGAACGTTCCCTGTAGCCTGTAGCCGAGATGGGGACGTCAGGGGTTTTGGTTCGGCCCGCTTGTTTGCTGCCGGCTGTGACGATGAGGTGCTTGGTGCTCAGTGCGTCTTGGAGACGGTAACAAGGGTTTATATGACTGAGAATGAGGAAAGATAGAGATCAAAAGCATCTCTGTGGTCCGTGAAACACCAGTATGCTGCAGCCACTTTAAGGCTGTGAGGACCTTGTGTGTCTGATTTGGTATATGACACCAGCAACTGCCAGAACTGCAGTCCCGCATGAAATTAATAAACAGATTGCCTGGTACCCAGTAAACTTGTGATATGAAAAGACAGCCATTCATTCATTCATTTTGGCAAAGATGTGGATGCTCCCGTGGGGAATTGCAATTGAATAGTTTTCATTCCTGGCACCTTCAAATGAAGCGTTCCATGTTAGCAAGTCATGCAACTGCTGATAGTGCTTTTAGCATGAAATGCCTCGCCAATGTCAATGCCCATGTGGTCTATCCTTCTGATACACCAACACTCTCTAAATCATGCCAATATACATTTCTCGAGCTGCCTACTATTAACTCATGCAAAATGCAAAATGCCTAACGCTCAATGTATTGTCTTGCCTCAGTAGCTTGCCGTCATCCCGTCACCGACTCCCCTAGTCCTCCGCTTCATCCTGGTGGTCACCACCCACTCAAAACCCTTGAACTCCCCACGCGTAAAGACAGGGCTGTCTTCTTCAAAAGCTCTTGCTTGCTTGATGGGCATTCCCGTAACGCGCCGTAACAGCCTTGCTTTTTTATGCCTTTCTACCTATCACTGCCTTTGTATACGCTTTGTTGTCATTAATGACATCCACCTGCAGGCAATTGGATCCTTTTGAGGCACTTTGCTAGCGGACGGCGGCCCCTCTAGCCATATTCTCTTATGGTATCAGGGCCCTTTTGATGCTGCTCCATACCATTACAAGGCAATGCCACACGCCAGATCGATGAGAGCTGGAGCCCATTCGATCACGCCCCAACTAATAAGCCGCTATTTCGTTCACGCTGGCTTGGCTTGTTAGTAGTCAACGATAGATAGTGTGGATATCCATATCCATCGGTAAGGTAGCCAGATATTGATACACGATACACGCCCCCGCCATGGGTAAACACACCACCAACTCATCCTCGGCCTCCATCTCTTCCAACAAACGAAGCCTAAGCCGCCAATCTTCGGCGTCTTCGTCCCTGGCAGAGAGGATTGGAGACAGGGTTGCTGGTGATTCCCCTCCACTCCGCCAGGACGTCGCCCTTCAGCCCCTAACATCCACATCCACGTCCACGTCCACCTCTGCATCCTCATCCTCTGCCAGGTCCACCGTGACTGTCTCACCCTCACACCCAGTCCAAGCCAAGGGCCATGTCTTGCCGTATCAGGCTCCGGCCTCTCATATACCTCCTCCATCATTAACTACCGCTGCTACCCCAGCTGCATTTGCATCTACACCTGCATCTGCATCTACTTCTACTCACGCTTCAGCTCCAACCTCAGCTGCTCTTCCATCGGTTCTCGTTGATAGTCAAGATGCGTCGCAGCCTCCTGATCATATCGATTCCGACGATAGTCTAGATGCCATTCCTCAACCCATAGACGACACTATAATTATGGCTTCCAAGAAGACACCCTTCTTGCGTTCCGCCGCCTCTCGCTCCGATGCTGCCCCTTACGGTTCGGTCTCACTAACACCCAGTCGCAATAATTCGCCCGCTGGTAGTGATCGCTGGGATCCCGATGCCCACCAGCTTCGTCACGTTCCAGATACACTGCGCAGCGAGACCTCGCACCGCTCCATCCTCGGCAAGAAATCCTCCTCTAGGCTATCCGAAGAGATCGATGGCGCCGTCCTAGTCTCGGGTCTCGAAGGCCGCCTGGGCATTACCGAACCTACACATACTGGTGTTCTCGAGGGTAGCATGAAGGACGACTTGTCCGAAGATGGCGCATTGCTGGATGACACTTCCTCGATCGCATCAGATTCTGAACATCAAGAAAATTCGCCTCACGAGGCTGTTCGCGCGTCCGTTCCGCCTACAGACAATACCACACTCTCCATAAATACGCCACGCATGTGGTGTCTCTCTGTCATTTTCGCCATTCTAGGCTCTTCGACCAACCTGTTCTTCTCCCTAAGATACCCCAGTGTTGCCATTACTCCAGTTATCGCGTTATTGCTCGTCCACCCTCTTGGACATTTGTGGGATTTTGTGCTAAAGCGACCTTATGACCCCGAGGAGGAGTTTATCGATGGTGTACGGACGACTTCTGCCAGTGACGATGCGCATGGGTCGCACAAGACCAAGAGACGCACGCGTTGGAGGAGATGGTTAGCGCAAGGCCGTTGGAACGAAAAAGAACATACTTGCGTCTATGTCAGCAGCAATGTCGCATTTGGCTTCGCCTTTGCGACAGATGTTATTGTTGAGCAGACTCGGTTCTACAACCAGGAAGCTCCTATCGTGTACCAGCTTCTTCTCACTATATCCACCCAGATCCTTGGTTATGGCTTCGCAGGTCTCACACGCCGCTTCCTTGTTCGACCCAGTGGAATGATCTGGCCGGGAACTCTTATGTCGGCAGCCATGTTTTCGACGCTTCACAAACAGGAGAACAAACCTGCTGGAGGCTGGACCATTAGCAGGTGGAAATTCTTCTACATCGTCTGGACTATATCATTTCTCTTCTATTTTCTTCCCGGACTGCTTATGCCGGCACTTAGCTATTTCAACGTCATTACCTGGTTTGCGCCCAAAAATGTTGTTATTGCAAACCTGTTCGGCGTTTCCTCCGGTCTTGGGCTCTTTCCACTAACCTTTGACTGGGCGCAAGTGACCTACGTTGGCTCACCGTTACTTGTCCCATTCTGGGCTGCTATGAATGTTATCGGAGGCTTAGCTGTGGTAATGTGGATTATTGCACCTATTCTCTACTACACCAACGTTCTCTTCTCATCGTACATGCCGATTCTTTCAGCTGCTGTTTTCGACAATACGGGCAAGGTCTACGATGTCAGCAAGATTCTCACACCTGACTTTCTCTTTGACCGAGAGGCGTATCAGAGCTACAGCAGAGTGTTCTTGCCAATCACATACGTGTTGAGTTATGGTGTTCAATTCGCTGGTCTGGCTGCTCTTCTAACGCATACCGCCTGTTGGCATGGCCAGGATATATGGAGGTCCTGGAAACGGGCACTTGAGGAGGCTCGCGAGGATGGGCAGCCGAAGTATGAACCGGTAGCGGATTCTCCTGGGCCTTTACCACGACAATCGTTCGACGAGGACCAGAGGCGCATGTCAACATCTACATCTCATGTAGATGGAATTATTAGCCGCGAGGATATTCACAGCAAACTCATGAAGAGATACAAGGATGCCCCTCTGAGTTGGTATTTAATCACGTTTCTCTCCATGACTGCCATTGGCATCTTTGTTGTCGAATAGTAAGTCTGCGCTCAAGCTTATTCAGGTGTCTTCCCTTACTGACTAGTTTAGCTATCCCGTCCATTTGCCCTGGTATGGCCTACTTCTCGCACTTGGTCTTGGAGCCCTGTTTTTCATCCCCAATGGCATCATTATGGCTGTCACAAACCAACATAGCAGCATCTATCTCATCTGTCAACTCATCTGCGGTGTTGTGTTCCCTGGTCGCCCCATCGCAAACATGGTTTTCGTTACATACGGCTACATCTCATCAGCGCAAGGCATCAAATTCGCTTCTGACCTTAAACTCGGCCACTACATGAAGATTCCTCCTCGCATCCTCTTCCTTGTTCAGATCGTCGCGACACTGGTCTCGTCGCTGACTCAGATTGGTGTGCTCAACTGGATGTTCGCAAACATCAAAGGCATTTGCACTTCAGAAGCTCTCAATGGATTCACCTGTCCCATTGCAAGAGTCCACTTCAACGGCTCCATTCTATGGGGTGTTGTCGGACCTAACGAATTCTTTGGTCCGAAGGCCATATATCGGTCCCTAGTCTGGTTTTTCCCCCTTGGCGCTCTCCTCCCCATTCCCCTGTGGCTTTACTGTCGACGTAACCGCTCCAGTATTCTCCGCAAGGTCAACCTTCCTGTTATCTTCGGCGCCATGTCCTGGATACCTCCAGCAACAGGCCTCAACTTCTCCGTCTGGGTACTTGTATGCTACGTCTTCAACTATCTTATCAAGAACCGGCACAATGCCTGGTGGAGCAAGTACACCATGACCTTGAGCGCCGCCCTCGATTCTGGGCTTGCCTTTGGTATAGTAGTTGTCTTCTTCGGCTTCATCTACCCTGGGCTTGCAAAGAATCTCAAGTGGTGGGGCACTGAAGTGTACAAGCAGGGTTGTGACTGGCAAGCATGCTCATATAATACCCTCCGAGAAGGTGAGCGCTTCGGGCCCAAAACATGGTAGATAGTTGAGGATATTGAAAAAAAAAAAAGAGAGAGAGATGTTTGTGGACAACACTACATATAGATGTCTGTCCTCATTATGACGGCCACAATGATAGACAGCATGGACGGATACGATGGGCATTATTGTTAAGGCGTGGCTTATCTACATTGGTTCAAATACGAGCATCAGCTTTGGCTGCAGTATGAGAGGTTTTCGGTTCAGCATCAATTGACATAGCACGTTGCTTTTAGACCAAGATAAAACTCGAAACTTGGTTTCTCCGTCTATCATAATGCCTATTCCTACCCGCTTCTTTACTGCGCTTACGGCAGATTACCATAGAATACAGTGTAATTAAGTCTGGCGTTGTAACTTGCCTGGTTCTGGTTTCCAGAACCATGCTGATAACTAGTTCAACCCGTCTATTTCTCAGCTTCCCATTCAGGGTTCTACAAGTATGAGTTAGTACGTATGGATAGTTTGTTGGACGTTGTGCAACTTACCTTACGCAAAATTACCAAGCCTTCTAGAGTACTGTTGAGGCTGATATACTCCTCATCTTCCAGCTCTGCTCGCTCACCATATCCGAGCACCACAGGTGTGCTCTGGGTTTGCCAACCAGTGATTGTCTTGGGACGGCCAGCTTGGCCAACGACATCGACGGCTTGACCCACGCGGACGTTGACCTTGAGAGGCTTGAGGTCTTCGTCCAAGGTAACAAGAAAGCGGGGGTGCATAGCCGTGACAAGGAAGTAGAGGAGGTAATGTGACTGGCCGGTGATAAACTCCTTGGGCTCAATCATAGCGACAAGAGTAGCAAGCAGACCAGCGGCTGCTACGCGGGATAGGACTTGACGATCTGTGTGGAAGGGACTGATTGACAGAGTACCCTTACCCATGTGGAGGAGACCCTGGGCGATTCGCACCATAAAAAGAGCATCCTGGTCACGGTGGTAGTAACTGGCGAGTTGTCGAAGCAGCTGAGCTAATCGGGCGTTGTTAGTGCCAGCACCCAGAAGACCCATGGCAAAAATGGCGTTGATAGCAACTTCAGGATCATTGTCGTGACTGTATCTTGAGAGGGTATCATACACCTTCATTTGTGGGTTGCTGGGGCTAATGAGACCCATGGCAAGGGGCACAGCTTTTCGAATGTTGGCCTCGCCGTAGTGCATAAGATGACCGAACTGTCGCAGGACCATTTCTTGGCCGATATCTTCACCCATAGCCACAAGGGCAATACCAATCACCGCGTATGCCTGTAGAAGTTCGTCGCCCCTCTTCTCTTCAGACTCTTCTTGATGCTCATTGCAGATATGGAGAAGCTCCTGGATCTTAAGGACAGCACCAGTACCGGCCCACGCGCAAATCTCAGCCATAACGGCGGTCGACTTAGCCATAGGATGCTCGATAGCTTTCAGGGTTTCGAGGATAACATCAACCTCTTCTTGTCGGCCAAAGAAGAGAAGACCTAGGCCAAGAGCCAAGAATCGTGTCCACTTGTCAGTCAATTGGTTTTTGCGATCGTCGTCCATTAGAGTAGTGACAATAGCCTCGCTGATTTCCGGGTGAGAAGAGCCAGTGAAGATAAGGCCGCAGGATAAAGCAGCCATTGCCGAAATCTGCATATCAACACTAGCATCAGAGATCATGGGTAGCAAGTGCTCGAGAACGTCCTCCTTGTTAGATCCGGCATAAGCAAGTCCAAGACCCATGATGCAGGCAGTCCTGACAAGAGGGTTGGGATGGTAAAGCTTGTCCCCATCAGCCAACAGGGCAATGGCTGGATCCGAATCCATTACTACGCCCGAATTCATAATTCCAATAGCAAGCATCGCGCCAGCCGAAATCTCTGTCTCTGAGGAGTACGTATACTTATCGATCTTGTCAAGCCCATTCTCGATATCCCACATCAAAAGAGTGCCCATGGAGGCGACAGTGGACATCATGCCATCGGCTTTGGTCTTCCAGACCCAGGTCTCCTTCTCACCATCGACGAGCATCATCTTATCGTTGCCGAAACCAGCATTAACAAATGCATTGACGAATGCCGCTGCAAGGTTATGCCGAGCAGAGTCCAGGTTGGTCATTCCTGCAACTCGACTGCTCTCCAGGTGGCTCTTGTAGATATCCTCGGTAGTCTTCGGCTCCAGGATGTTGAGCTCCTTGCCCAGCGACTTGAAGTGTTCCGACAGCTTCAGATTGCCGAGGGACTCCACGAGGGCAGTGTTCTCTTCTGACTGGTCATCAATATCAAGGGCTATCCTTTGCCGGGCAGTCAGAAACGCGAGCTGCTTCTGAAGGGCAGGGTCTTCGGCCTTGTCGAAATCAGCCTTAATGAGTTCGTAATCGTGAAGTCGAATTGCAAGGACCATGGCCTGCGCAAACTGCTTGTATTCCATGTAGATGTCGTGTGCGGTCTTGAGAAAAGTCTCATTGTCAGGGTAGGTGAGAAGGTTAACCATCGAAGACATGTACAAACATACACGAGCGTATGTATTTTCGTCCACGAATTTGGGCATTTCCTCGATGATTTCAAGTTCGCTCATCAGATCCACTGCATCTGCCTCGGCGTTGCTCTTGAGGAAGAGGGGGATCAAAACAAGTGCCAGATCGATCAGGTCCTTGGTAGACTCGTCATTTGCGATTCGCTTTCCATACACTTCTCCGATCTCAAGAGCAAGATGTCTGGTATACTCGTGGCCCCACGAGCTGATATCAGATGAAGGAGCTTGAAGTCTGTAAAACAGTGTGTCTTGCCGGTCCTCATCTGAAAACGTCATTCCGATGACGGAGAGAACATCCGCCAACGAGGTCCTGTCTTCGCCCTCGGGCCACTGCTCGAAAAGTTTCGTCAAGGACTCGTAATGTGGTCGTAGGAATTTGAGGGGCTTTGGAACTGCTGTCATGGATGACGTCGACGTCTTTATCAGGTTCTTCATCGCTTCAAGGGCGGGCTTGTAGAGTTCCGTGTTTGGCTCCTGTATGATGTTTAGACTATTTCACAAAAGGTTTGCTTGCGGACAAACTTACGGTCAAGCGCTCGATCAGCAATTCAAGCTCATTCTTCAGTTGTTGATCCTCCTCGTTAAGCTCCTCCTCAGCAGCTGGGGTCCCTAGTCAGTACATCATTTCATGCAATAGGCAGGGCCTCATACTCTCAATCTTCTCGTCCTCTTTCTTTCCATTTGCCTGCTGCTTGTCTTTCTTCGCATCGTCGACGGCCTTGCCCTTGCCCTTGTCGGCCGCCTGGGGCACCTCGCTGTCTTGAGCCATGTTGATGTCGTAGGCCTAGGCGCCTAGTAGAGTCCACTGAACAGATTGGCAGGAAAAGAAGACAAAAAAGTAAACTGATATGGGAGCCTGAGCTTTGTCCTCAGTGATCGTGGTGTGTCAGCGTTGAGTGTTGTGGTATCGTGGTCGTGGGTTGCTGGTGGATGGAAAGTGATGGAGGCTGTTTGGCTAAGCTCAAAGTGCTTTGCTGTAGGTAGCGGTAGCTCTGCTGGTTACGCGAAGCGCTGCCGCCTGGCTGACCCCAGCCTCATCACGTGCAGGCAGCTTCAGCAAGACCCACATTGCCAAGAACGCAGATTTGTGATAATGAGCGATAAGATCTTCAAGAAAAAATAACCCCACCATACAACATCAACCCCTCCAACACCAACAAAAAATCATCAGTTCTTAACAAATCCTTGTCGTAGAGGTGCAAGAATTTCTTCTAGGACTCTTCAGAACAGCCGTCCATCATGAAGTTAGATACACGGGCAATGCGCCACCTCGCCTCTGAGGATTGGCGAGTTTTGACAGCAGTATGCATACGCCCTGACCATCACGGTTAGACACGAGACTTACACCTAATAGGTCGAAATGGGTAGCAAGAATCACGAACTTGTACCAACATCATTGATCGAAAAGATTTCACGCCTTCGTGGTGGCGCCGGAAGCGTTCACAAGAGTATCTCAGCCCTCGCCAAAGTCGGTCTCATTGCGCGCGTGAAGGAGGCAAAATATGATGGATATCGGCTCACATACGGTGGACTCGATTACCTTGCACTTCACACCTATGCCAAGAAGAAGGATGTCTATAGCGTAGGAGACAGAATTGGTGTGGGTAAAGAAAGCGATATTATGGTTGTGGCAGATCATAGCGGCACCCAACGAGTCCTCAAAATCCATCGACTAGGCCGAATTTCTTTTCGAACCGTCAAATCGAATCGAGACTACCTTAAGAATCGACAATCCGGATCATGGATGTATCTTTCGCGGCTCGCTGCTATGAAAGAGTTTGCTTTCATGAAGGCTCTACGTGAAGAAGGCTTCCCCGTTCCCGAGCCCATCGCACAATCACGGCACACAATTGTCATGTCGTTAATAGACGCTTTTCCTCTCCGACAGATAGCGGAGGTTCCTGATCCGGCATCTTTGTACGCTGATCTCATTGCTCTGATCCTCCGACTCGCCAAGCAAGGGCTGATTCATGGCGATTTCAATGAATTCAACATCTTGATCAAGGAGAACATTGCTAAATCTGAGGATGGAGAGGAGACCCTGACACTCGAGCCTGTCATCATCGATTTCCCCCAGATGGTTTCCATGGAACATCAAAACGCCGAGATGTACTTTGATCGAGACGTGAACTGCATCAAGCGCTTCTTTGAGCGCAGATTTCACTTTGTTCCAACAGAACCAGGCCCTTTTTTCAAGCATGCGAAAAAAACAGTAGGTAAGGATGGCGTGAAACGACTCGACGCTACAGTGGAGGCTTCTGGCTTTACAAAGAGGATGTTGAAAGATCTTGAGGCTGCTATCAAGGAGAAGGGGGACCAAGCGTCTCAACATAGCGGGGATGAAGACGATGAAGACGAAGACGAAGAGAGCGAAGAGAATGAAAACAGCGATGCAAGTAACACAGAACACACTCATGATGGCCAGGTATCAGGCGGTCTACTTGGCGACGATGCTATGACTTCCGAGGATATGGTGGAGGAGAGTATGTCAAAACTGACAGTATAAATGAAATACAATGATACCCATAGCTTAGAAGACTTGCTAAGACCATGCCAATCATATCTTCTTTCACGACAAATCTGCGACTCAAAATAACTGAAGGAATTCTATGGCATTAAGAAAATTCTGTCTAAACGCCCTCCTCTGGCTTTTATGATACGAATGTCCCCGAATCTAAACTACAAAAGCTCATGACATCATATCATGGCATGAATTCCTCGAGCGTAACAGTTACCTCAGGCAATAAGATGTTCCGTGATGGCTACACTGTTGATGCTTGAGCCAAACA
This sequence comes from Fusarium gaditjirri, assembly GCA_013266175.1. Classification (NCBI taxonomy): domain Eukaryota; kingdom Fungi; phylum Ascomycota; class Sordariomycetes; order Hypocreales; family Nectriaceae; genus Fusarium; species Fusarium gaditjirri. Next base: position 106,627 of record JABFAI010000115.1, on the reverse strand, counting down.
CTCCAAGAAGACGGGGAAAACGGACGAGACAAATGATAAATGAAAGTGCGGATTCCGGCATCACCAGCCAGATAGAATTCATTTCAGCTGTTGGCAGTTCGGGATCTTAGGTCTCCTTCTTGATTTCCCTCTTGACGTCCTTCTTAGTGTCCTTCTTGATTGAAGGGGACGCATCGAAGGATGAGACAGCCACCACTGTACCCACGTGGACGGCGGCGTTCTCGTCGCATTCGGATGAGGCGGGTGTGGCAATCACATCATCTGTGCTCCCGATAGCAGCCGTCCTATATCAAGGGTTAGAAGAAAGTCACAGAACCCCGGGGGAGCCCTGTCTCATACCCAATGGATTGACGCTGAGAAGCCAGGCGTCGAGTCTCATTGTTGGTATCGGACACAGAGGGGGCCGGGGGCATGGGACTGGGAAAATGTCAACTCATGTGAGAAAACAATGTGCATTAAAACTTACGGCCGGGTGATAGGAATGGCTGTTCGTCGGTTCTGGGCTTGGTGAGGGTACATGGAACCACCATAGCCGACGAGGGGAGTGCCGTAAGCTCCGATGTTGTACTCGTTCGTTCGGAACTGGCGACGCTCAGCGGTGACTCGCTTCAGCTCCTTCTGAGCTGGAGTATCAGCGTAGCGAATGTTCATAAGAAGTCCTTCATCGCCAACACTCGAACCATGGAACCTCTCGATAACATCATCGCAAATGTCTCGGTTCTCAAATCTGTGCTTCCGTTAACCACATACACTCATCCTTGGCCTCCGCACCTACCGAGCGAAACCGACACCACGGCTGTTCCCCATGCTATCACGTAGAATCTTGCTGGACAAGATGGTATAATCCCTGAAAATGGCGCCAAGTTCCTAGTAGCAGTTAGAGACTTTAGAACATATCGAGCCATTGTTTCTAAAACGTACCACCTCTGTCAAAGACTTAGGAAGATTCGAGATATACAGGTTGGTAGAGTCGTCGTCGCCCTCAGCCTTGAGACGAGAGTTGAAAGACTCCTAAACAAATGTCAGTTTACTCCTCTCAACACTCATCCATGTGTTGAGGGAACCTGCCCTAGCAAAGCCGACTTCGTATCCAAGACGATGGAATCCGCGAATGCACATCTCGGAGTGAGCAACGTCAAAGAACTTTGCGAAGCCAAATCTTGTCTTTGTTAGTCATTGTTTGTTCAAAGGTTTGCGCAACGAAACCTACCCTTTGCACGCGCCGGTGGCAGTATCAATGATAGCCTTTGAAGTCTCGACTTCACCGAAACGGGAAGTAAATTGATAGAGGGTTTGATCATCGGTGGTCGGGTAAAGTCCACGGATATAGACATTGCGGTTGCCGGGAATTCGATTTTCGAGGCTTTGTTCAAGGCTCTTCATCTGGCCTGCAGGAGTGAAGACTGCAGGAACTGCCGTAGGAATTGCAGGTTCCTTTGCCAAAATCTCATCCAGGACGTGGTCAGACACTGGAGAAGGCTTTGTCTTAGTCGTAGCTTCGACATGGTGAGAGCCGAGGAGTTGATGGGGAGAAGGAGTTGTGTATGCTGATCGATCGCTGTGAACTCGAGGGCCATGTTCACGATTTGGCCAGCTTCCGTAAAAGGGGGTAGCAGGTGCGGACTCTGTAGTCGAGTAGGAGCCGCGGCGGTTCTCCAAACCAGGAACTTCAGAATGATTTCGATCACCACGAGAATGTCCAGCATTGGCACGAGCAGGAGTGAAGGGGACGAGCGGGCCGGATAGAGCATATGGGTTGGCATAGGCTCCATTCATCTGGTAACCAGGATAGGCCGATTCATTTGGGTGGCTAATGGCAACCGACTGGGAACCTGGCATGGACGCAAGAATGAGTCCATCGGGAGAAACCATGTAGGGTGGTGGCATAGGAACGGGTGCACCCTGGGGAGCAGGCAAAGTCATGCCCGTAAGGCTCAACCCCTGAAAGTGGCCCAACAAAGCATTGTGATCGGTAGAGCCAGGGATAGCGAGATGCTGAGGTCGCCTATCAGGCTGGTTGGAGAGGAAAGGTGCCGCACCAGCGGTCGGTTCCATGGTTGCCATTGAATGAGGATGTATGACTGAGATATCTATACAGGTGTCAGACGATTTGTCAGTTGGTGATGAAGGCCCGGACTTGGTTGGGCTTGAAGATGCATAAAAAGAACGCTACACCAGATTGAACTTCCAGAGGGGGGACTGCAAACATCTCACCTCACAAGCAACAGATCGGCTGCAAAAAGCAGTGCAAGATGCGAATAATCGGCGGATGTGCGAAAATCTAGCTATATCCGTGTTGTTAGTTGAGAAGCGCATGGGTGGGTGACAATAAGATGGCATAGTACATGAGTGAAAGAGATGCTCCCAAGGATTCTAACCGAAAATATAACACTGAGTTTATGGGACCAACGATATTCTGACAACTTTGTAATGCATTGACGGGAGAATGGAGTGGATATGTGAAAACAGAGTGAATAGGGCAAAGATCTGGAGCAAACATACCTCAAGGGCTTGAATGATGATCAAGCAGTTGATGAACAAAGCAGGCCGAAAGAAGCCGATGATGACGAACTCTGGTGTACCAAGACTGAGATGAAGCGAGAGTAAGTAAATTAGCCACGATAGCGTGCAAGATGGAGTACAGAAGAGATTGGAGGTATCAGGAGCGTTGAATGAGGTCTGTGAAAAGAAGATGAAGAAGACAGAGAGAGGAGGAGAGGAGAGGAGGGAAGATATAGATGAAGATGGAGGAAGAGAAAGGATGAAGCAAGCACCTACCTAATAGTGCACAAAAATGATGATGTCGGAAAGAGGTATACTGATGAAAGAGGAAGGGCCTTCTGCAGTTGAGAAAGAGGCAAGAATGATGCTATGAGTGTCCACGCAAAAATGTTGCCAAACACTGTTGATGTTGAGTGAGAAGGTCGGATGAAATATGTAAGATGGGAAGTTCGGACGAAAGATGATTTGGATAAATCTTGAACAATGGGGACGGATAATAAGAAGAGGAAGAAAAGAAATTCAATGCGGACCCTCTGATAACCTCAGGATTTCTGGCAGTGTCAATCTTGAGAAGGTGAATTAGGTATTTGCTGTAGCTGGCAAGAGCTGCAAAGTGAGGTCCTGCCTGCCACTTTCAGACAATGATATTGGAGGGAAGCACTTCCCAAGTTTCTAGAACGAGCTTGCCAATATTACCTACCTAAGGTACTAATGCTTAAGGTACCTACTAAGTTAGTAGTTACCTACTAGGTAATGAGTGTTTCCTAGATGTACACCAGGTCATAAACACGCAGACGCAATGAAACTTGTTACGGAAAGTCAATATGTCCAAGGTCAGTACCTACCTAGGTACCTACTTAGATAGCTGAAGTGCTCTGGATCTGAAGCCCTTTCTTGTATATGCTGAGAGATGCCTCGAAGCCCAGCTAAAATACGAAGGCACTTGTATTGGAGAATGTACAACATGTCTCTTTACAAGATTGTGTTCTGTATACCTCTAGGTAGGTATTTTGCGGCATGGCTCCAGGGCGACAAACAGGTCTCCCGCGCGAGCCAAACCAACCATTCCAGGCCGCTCGTTCGAGCTCACATATCGGCCTCTCTTGGGGTCATTTTCCCAATGTCTTGCTCTCTGATTCGCAAAAGAGGATACAAGATCTTGTCCGACCAGGCGTGTTGTTCGCGATCCCGTTCTATGAACACCGAAGTAGTCATGTCACTGCAAGCTGCATGTTCGTGATGCTTTCTAATCCTTGCTCTTTTGTGAGTATCAGCTTTCTAGCTCTTGATTTGTCTAGTATGTGTGGCCTGTAAGATCACATATCGCTTTTCGTGTGATCTTTTGTATTCATCCAGTTTGGACCTCCAACAACCGCTCGGCTTGTCTCGTATTGGCTGTCCATGCGTTTGATGGCTTTCTTCTTAGTCAATAGTCAGCTGCGCCACCTTTTTGAATCAATACCCGGGACGGCTACCGGCCGTAAAGTGACTATCCCGGCCATTTCTCTTTCTTGATGTTGCCATCCTACGTAGGTATACAGGATCTGCAGCCCCTGGAATAACAAAGACTCACACAAAATCCCTCAGGAGATTTTACAAATCAGTGAGTCAAAGAGCTTGGTTTTCTGAATATATATAAAAAAAAATGAATAAATGAACTCATATTCATGCAGGATTTGATATCGATTCGATAACTCTTCTTTCCTATCTCGATCGTCTGATGGAGTTATGTTGAGTCAAGTTCTGGCTACAGCTTCGTCCTATGTTATCGTGGTCAAGTACGTTCAAGTATATAAGTACAATTATCAGTATCTCTGCAGTGTTTCGTGGCAACCTACCTTATGGCCAACAGGAGTCAATATGTACTTGAATTCTCTCGGCTTCCTACTCGAGCTGTCCATCTCCACCTCTGTGGCCGTCCGTCGTTTGAGGCCTTGCAGACGAAGCAACCTCGCGGTGGTGGTGGCATCTTACAACTCAGATCTACGGTTTCAGCCCAGGTAAGTAACGTGTATTTCTCATGAAATTATATCGTTCACCGTTATAGTATCACATCATACTCATAGTTCATCTTGTAAAGTCCTCCTCCTCCAATAGCTCAAATCCTCGGTTTGGCCCTCGTGGCATCGTTTCATGACTCCAGAGCCATGACTAGGTTCCAAGTACCGGGTTGTTGGATTTATATCGAATGAGAATCGACTATATGCCTAGTAATGGCTAGCGCTCATGCATATTGACGGAAGGAGATAAAGTTTTACGATTGCAATATGCAAGGGAGAGAAAATCCCAAGCCCGTCAGTGTGAGTGGTGACAACGACCTATTTCACACCGTGGTGCAGGGTAGTCTTACTCCTATAAGAATCGTTTGCACAACTACCCTATCAACACACCTTTCACATCCATGTTTGTCTTTATTCATCATCACACACTCGATAGTTGCATGGGCCAAATGTCCACTCAGACCCGATTTTTCAAACATGGCGTGTTATTCTTCACGTCTTGTACCTGGTTCGTCTCAACAAGGTAGCATGGGGTGATAATTTACAAACTTGCTTCTGTCGGCAAGTCCGTGTCTAAATGGCATAAAAGCTGTTACGACGCAGATGACCAACGCTCTCTTGGACAGGGCACAAACGATGACAACAATGTAGATGCCGCAAACCATATGCCGCAATATGCCAAGCCATCCTAACACCATCCCTCTAATGTGCTGCAAGAAAACCCTCGAGTCTACTTCGTATGCTCATCAAATATCATCACCACGAATATAGTGGTAGTAGAGCAGAACACCAACCATGAAACCTGAAGAGTCATCGCCGCAGATGAGTTTAGATTTAATATGCCATTCGCCCCAATTTCTATGACCAAACATCCTCCTGTAATCCTGAGTTAGCATATGCGGTTTCGGTGCAGTAGAAAGGGAGTAACAAAGTCACTACATACCTGGTATTGGTTCGCTGACCTCATGTTCTTCACAATCTCCTCGCCCTTGGACTCAGACACCCCACGTCCCTCGGCAATGATTTGTGCCAAGACGGTATTGACCTCACGGGCCATGTGGGCTGCATCACCGCAGACATAGAAATAAGCCTTCTGGGAAAGCAGGTCGCTGACCTCCTTGGATCGCTCCTTGAGTCGGTGCTGGACGTAAACCTTCTTGGAGGCCTCTCGAGAAAAGGCGGTGATCATCTCAAACTTATCGCCAAGAGCCTCCTTGTATTCCTGAGAAACAGTTAGTATGTGCCTCGAATGTTGAGTTAGATATTGTCTTACCTGCCACTCCTTTTGGTACATGAAATCCTCTGTTGACTTTCGGCAACCGAAGAACAAGAGCGTCTTTCCGACCTCAATACCATCACGGGCTTGCTTAGCACGCTCCTGAACGAAACCGCGGAAGGGAGCGACACCAGTACCAGGACCAATCATGATGATAGGCTTGCCGGGGTCTGAGGGGAGCTTAAAGTTGGAGTGACGAACATGGACAGGAACGTGGATGCCATCATACTTGTTGCGGGGGCCTGTAAGCTCGTAGCTCTGACCGAAAGGTGTCGGGTTGGGGTCGCCGTTCTGCTTTTGCTTTAGGGCAAAAAGATAGTTTGTAGCAACACCTCGGAAAGGATCATCTCGGCCAGGAATCTGCTGGGACTCAACGACAGCAGTGATGGAGATCTTCTTGGGCTGAACCAGAGACGAGGAGGAAATAGAGTAGTAACGGGGCTGAAGCTTGGTGAGACCCTCGATGAAGGCAGAGAAGGGAATCTTGGTCCACTTCTCGCCCTTGCTGACACTGGCGAGGAAACGGGCAATGTTGTAGTAATGCGGGCCAGTCTTCTCGTGAAAATAATCCTTATCGCTGCCAAGGCGGTTCATCTCAGTCTTGATATCATCGTTGGGAGCGAAAGCGGCGAGAGTTGAGACGAATTGACGAGAAACAGGAGCGCAGATCTCGAGATGGTATCGCAGAATGGCATCGTAGGTTGTAGGGTTGGGGAAAGGAACCTTGGCGGTAGGCTCAAGAGCCTTGACAGTGACAACGCTGTGCTGCTTGCCGGAGAGGTCGAGAATATCCAAGAATTTGTTGACCTCTTCACCAGGGTTGGTAGGCCAGATAGCAATATGATCTCCAGTCTCATACTTGAGGTTAGAACCGCTGATGTCAATTTCCATGTGAAGGCAGTTTCTGTCCTTGGCAGAGAACAACTCATAAGATTCAGCGATTGGGGCAATGTAGGGGTTGTGAGAGTTGAATGGCCCCTTGGCGGTGCCTTCGAGGTGGAGCTTGTTGGGCTCACCGAGATACACATCATTGGCTTCAGGAGTCAGGTCTTCGCGTTCGTTAATGGCAAAGATAGGTTCGTAGACGGCTTCACGCTCTTCCAGTCCCATTTTCTTAGCAAGGGCTTCCCACATGGGGTCCTTCCAGGCCAAGAAATCCTCTTCCATGGTACCAGCACCATCATCACCCTCACCAGCTTCACCGATGCGGTGAGCGCCAAGCTTCTCAAGAGCCTTGTTAACATTGCGGACCATGGAGTTGTAGTGCTCGTACGTGTTATTCCCGAGGCCGAAAGCAACGTAGTTGAGGTTGCCCAGAGGAGGATCATTGCCCTCATTGAAGCTGGCATCCTCGCCGGTAATGAATTCATAGAAGTCGACCGCGTTATCGGTAGGCTCGCCTTCACCATAGGTTGCGAGAACGAACATGACGATGTTGTCGCTAGGGAAGGTATCCAGGTTATCGAAATCGTAGTCCTCGAGATCGGCAATCATAGTGTTGAGTCCGAATCGACTCTTACCCTCCTTGGCGAGGCGAGAAGCATAATCTTCAGCAGTACCGGTCTGAGAACCATAGAAGACAACACAGTTCTTGCCGGATTCCTCCATCGCCTCAACGATGTTCCTCGTGCGACCCGGCTTAGAAGCACCGCCGGCAGCGAAGCCATTCGCATAGGGGTCCTTGGTAACACCCCATAGCTTGCCCTTTGTGAAGTACGCTACCGTTCCGAGGAAGATAACGCCGAGGACGACAATGTCAAGAGTGTCGAGTTCAGCCATGATGGCTACGAAAGCGCTGGGGCGGATTCGTGGTCAAGAGGTAGAGAGCCAGCAAATACAACGATGCCAGTGAAAAAGTCAGGACCTGCCGAGTTTTAACGGATTTCGAGGGTTTTGTCCTAATACTCGTCGGCCGGAAAGGAGGCGGGGGACGCGGGGAGGAGGAGGAGAGTGGGATGGGAGTAACAAATTCGCGCTAAAAGTAGGAGATTAATGGATGACTCGAAGATCCTCTATCGTGTGAGGTGAGATTGCTGGACCGCACTTACTTTGAAGGATCAGCACTAATCATGAACTTTGGCCACGTAAACCCATCAACTCAGCAGCCAAAACCCAACTCTTGTTAACTCGTAGCTCTTATGGGAATACCTAGCAGGGTGAAACAAAGCCTCCTCAAAAGGGTAAAGGTGTGTGCTACTCAGAAACAACTACGGAATGCCACAGTAGTCTGTCTCTACCTCGCTCGGTTGTTGGCTCGGATTGAACAGTTAAAGCCGGGGTTCTTGTTGTTGGGGCTCAATTGCAGGATTGCAGGGGTTTAGGTTAGAGTCGCTTTGGAGATGGTCAAAGTGTCCAATTCACTTTCGAGTTTGTGTTTCTTTGTCGTGAAAAGAAAGAGGACTGGAATACTTAGACCGCACAGAATGTCTCAAAAGCCAGAAGGGAACAGAATAATGAAGCAAATAGGAAACTCGGAACTTGATATGTGTTTTCCATTCCCTTTCCATGGAGCGACCTCGCAGCTGGCGCCGGGAAGATCAAACGGTAAGTAACGGCGGTCGAATCAGGAGATATTGCGGTCAGCGCCGGCGGGCTTCCGAAAACGAACACGCTCAATACTGGGTAGGTATGAAGCCGCCATTTGCACGGAATTTAGCACTTCCCGTGATCAACTCCCGGTTGGCTCAACTGGCCTCGGCATACGGAGCAATAGCATTCTTCATTTTCTAGCCTCCACCCCCGCGTTTTGGTCCCGCGTGTCTACATACCTATCTCTTAACTTCTCGACTATCTTCGTTAGTTCTGCTCCTCATATTCATGTAGCTGGAATATTTACCCCAAGATCTTCGGATCACCCTGCGACAATGGACTTGAGGTCCGCCCCAATAAACTCTTCTGTGGAAACTATCCCGATGTTTCGACCCGCGGCTCCTTTTAAGTGCCAGGTGCACATGCCTCGACCCCTCAAATTGTAGAAAACTTGTGCAGTCCATCAAGGACAAACCGCTGAACACAACATACAGTGTGGCTGCTATCAACAGGCTACTATGTAGGTAATAGAACTAGAACAATAGCATGGACCTTATTTATAAGCTCTCCTGTGTGGCACTTCCCTCTGTTTCTTTGACATCACTGCCAACCTAGACAGCCTAGGGTGCCATTGCCAATTTGTTTGCTCAAAACCAATCGCCCGTTGGAATGCGGGATATCGACAACCATGACACAAGAATGTCTCACATCGAATGCTTGCGAATTCTCAATGCAGGTACCATATAAATAAACCCTTGGTTTTTAGCTAGGTCTACCAAACAGGTCGCATTGCCTAACCTAGGCCTTTGGTCACCATTATTAAAAAATGTTATGTGCCTTGATTAGTCTCAGTTACTCCCGAGTTGTGCTTCAATTAGGTATCTAGTCTTTGACCCTTCGTGCTCTGCTACAGAGCTGCCAGTATGAAGTGGAGATATCACAGATATCATAGAGGTCTCTGACTCATGGAAGCCTCGCTTGTACCATCCCCTTACAAAATGAAGTTGTGCACAATGCTCATAGCGAGATACTGAACGACATGGAGATGCCCAGGTCCATTATGCTGACTCAAGGATTATGTTTTAAGTAATGCCATACTGGGACAACGATCAGCGGAGGAAACAAGTGCTACGCTGATGAGCATCGGGCTCCGTTGATCCTTGCTAACAAGTGCAGGCGTGCTCTCGTTTATGCTCTGATAATCCACCAGCTTTGGCATCGGGGGGTATCCATACTTCAACCCTCACCGAGTCATTCTCGTGAATTGATGTCTCTCAGATAAGATCTCGAATCTTGAGCCATGAGAATCACCGAACCCTCCTTTCCAAGAAGCCAATTGACAGGCAAGAAGTGGCGCGTTGTCTCCTAAGGGCCCGTCACCCCATGTCGGTTGATCTTAGTTCCGTTGATAGGCCATGGCCCTTGCAGATAGCAAGGATATAACCAAAAGAACACTGCGAATCGACTACCATGTGTGCCATGTGTTAGAGCTCCCTGGGTTCGTTTGGCCCCATAACAGCCTCTTTAAAGGCTTGTCGGACAAGCCATTCAGCGGGCCGGGCCAATACATGGGCAAGCTGACGGTAGCGTCATTGCGCGTGGTCCAGCCGTCAAAGTCAGTCGGTCTCTTGGGTCTTTGTCTTTGTTGTCAAAAGACTCCCTCGTGTACTGCACATGCATAGTTGCATCCCTTTAGACCCGTAAATACCCTTCGCCTTTCTCGTTTTCTCCTTCTTTTTTTTTTTTTTTTTGCTCAGTTGCGATACTGACATTGAGATTGGAGAATCATCGTAGATCATGGGATTGCAATATAGAACTTGAGGATGGGTAAGTCCAAATCCCTAGAAGGGGTGTCCACACTCCAATACTTTCAGTACCTGACACCAACACCAACCCCTCTCTTCCCACACCACCTCTAAAATCTGGGCTGTATCGCGGGAATACCTTCGTCACCAGTTATCCCAAGACAACCCAGACAATTCAGCCTGGACTTCTGTGTTAATAACTGCAATCTAAGCATAGTTGGCGGTGCTTACATTTAGACCCTGCCCTAGGTGACTCCGCTGCCGTTTCACCAACATCTTCAAACATTCAGCAAATATATATTTTGTTGACTAACCCCCTTGTGTGACCCATAGTGCCGTCGCAGCCGCAGCCGGACCACCTGCAGGATACGCTCAGGTTCTCTCCCCGGCCTGTTCCTAGACTCGAAGAGGAGGAAGAAGAAGACGATGACGAGAAGAAGTGGGATAGAACCTTACGCCCAGTAGCTTCAGAATCGTCGGTCGCCCATCGATTTGCGCACTCACGAGAATCGTCCGCCGAAAAGATCCCCCAGACAAATCCCTTGGCCTCCCCACGACTTCACTCGAGGAGCCCGCTTGGCGGCGTCGTAGAGCGCATTATCGACCCGAAGAGCGCCGCATACGGCCATCATCGTCAAACTTCGATTGTTCACGGCTTTCAACACTCAAGAAATGGCAGCTTGGCCAGCACCAGCTCCAGTCCCCTCAGCCCGCAGATGATAGCAGCCGCTGGCGTCGGCTTTGATCGTTCAGAAATGCAATCGGTAGCCACCCGTATCGATGGCGACGCCAGTTATCCTTCTCGGCCACCTACATCTCTCTCCGCAAATGTTGTACCTATGGACCGTCCTAACGCTTCTGATGCTCCATATGGCATGACCCAACGAAAGCTCGAACGAATGCACAGTAAATCTCGGCGCGATCATACTCCTCATCACTCTCACTCTTCTCGTCATAAGGATGAGCAAAAGACGGTTGGCGAATATGCGCTTCATGTCTTGTTCACTTCAGTCAGTCCAAGCTTAAGTGTGCAAATACATACCACAACTAACTTGAAATAGTTTATTGCACAGGCGGAGGAGAAGTTGACAGAATGTGTCACGGTACCTTTTGATCCCGAACCCAATGTTGAACAAATATGCGGACCAGGTGTCGACCCAGCGTTCGATCAGTTAATTGTTGCTCTGGGTCATATCGCTAGCCCTAAACCGAAAGCCTTGATAGACTCGATGATGCTCTGGAGGAAAAGTAAAAGTGATGCTGCCAACGAAGCTCGCAGTCATCTTCAGCAATCACGGAACGCTGCGGCAGGGGCACCTCTTGTTCGAAGAAATACGGAACCAGTACAAGCTGCGATGCCCGGCCAAGGAGGCCCTGATTCTGTTTTTCCAAATGGCCCGCCAACACTCGCGGCAAGGCAAGAGTTTGTAGCACAAGCTGAACGTCGGTCGACCGTATCTATATACATTCTTTGTCGCGTTCTCCTCGAAGTCATCAGCCAGAGTAACTTGCCGTCTATCACTGCCGAAATGGAGGATAAGCTAGAAAGTATTATATTCGGACAGCTCAAAATCGCCGATACCGAGCAGTTGATGGTGTCGCCTCTGAAACTTGCCAATTGGAACCTTTTTGCTCAATTGCTGGGGCACATGAGTGGCATTAACTTCGGTGGAGTTACCAGAAGGTTCATTGAAGACTTGGACAGTTCTCTCCAAGAACGCGTGGTCAAAAGCCCAACCTCTTCTTCTGGTCGAGATGCAGAGGGAAAGGTAGAACTTGTGTTGGGGGGCATGAAGCACCTGAAGCTCAAGATCTCCCCCGAAGAGTCATGGGAGCAATCCTGCGATTTTCTCATCTCACTTGGCCGTCTGTTCCAGAAATCCCATGGTCAAAAAGTCAAGACAGCCTTCTGTCAAGTGATAGAGATGCTTCTTCTTCCAATCGCCGCAAAGGCAAGCAACAGCCATTTCATGCATCCAAAATGGGCGGAAGTACTTGCTGCTGTCGGACCTCGCCTTGCCCAAATGTTTATGAAACCGAGGCATTGGAACTTCGCATTCCCTCTTACTGCGACTTTGCTTTGTGTATCCTCTCCAGACAATTTTGGATCACAATGGCTGCAGTTGATATTGCCTTTACAAACTAAAGTCAAGGATCGAATGACTAAACCCCTTTGTCTTCAGGTCATCTCTCGCTTGTTATGGACATTCCTATATCGAACTAATGAGACCTTCCAAAATAGCCTCCGAAAAATTGATGAGGTCATGAAACTTGTTTTACCGTCGTCCAAGCGAAGTTTAGTTGCGTCGGATACTCCGTGCACTGAACCTCTGATCCAGATTATTCGGATCGTTGGCTTCAAGTATCCTGAATACTGCTTTAGGAATGTTGTGTTTCCTCTTATCAATGCTGAACTTTTTTCTTCCAACAAAGAGTTGAAAGTTGAGCAATTGGATCCTGACCGGGTCGTTGTCGGCATCAGGGCTTTCCTATACATAATGTCGGATTTGGAGAAGGGTGAACAAGGACGACCTCCGTTCCCGCAATTCTTCGAAAACCCAAACTCGAGTTCAACTCCCGATCGATTTCCTGTCTCCCCTGCTATGTCTTCGGCCCGCAACTCTCCACTATCACAACCAGATGCGGCTTCGAAGGAGGAGTACATCACTCGCCCGGTCTTAACCCACGTCTTGAGTGACGGAGTCCGAGACTTCTATCTCAAATTTTGTGAAATTCTTGGCAAAATCACGATTATTTGTGATAATACCTTCGGTGGGCAAGCGGCCTTGGATGAGAAGTTCAATAGCCCTTTGCCAAAAACCCCTATAACTGAAACCTTTACCTTCTCTCGCAAAGACGACCATCAGAGTGCTGCGGATCAAAAACAAGCGTTTTATGAACTCTTACATGTTGCTGTCCAGGCATTACCCCGTTGTCTTTCTGTTGACATACCTTTCAACTCTCTGATTAATTTGCTGTGTACTGGAACAGCCCATGTGCAGTATAATATTGCAGAGTCATCTGCCAATTCTTTGAAAGCCATTGCCAGACAATCGCATGCTCAACAAGTCACTATGGGATTCGCTCGTTTCATCTTCAACTTCGATGATCGATACTCGACAATGTCTGATGGTGGAATGCTTGGCCACAGTCATATCGAGAACACCCTACGTTTATACGTTGAACTGCTACAGATATGGATCGAGGAAATCAGACAAAAGACCCGTGATGCTGCTATAGACCAACCTGAAGCTAATGCCTCTGATAAAAGAGCAATCAAGCTTGATTTATCTAGTATCTGGGCGGAGGTTGACCAGGCCGAGGCCCATGGTTTATTTTTCCTTTGTTCGCAATCACGACGAGTCCGTCACTTTGCAGTGACAGTTCTTCGTCTGATTGTTGAATTTGACAAGGCCCTCGGGAAAGAATCTTCTGAGGATAAGGATTCCATGAGACTGATTGATATTCTTGAGAACGAGTCTAGTAAGGTCATGGATTTCAGCGATGAGCAGCTATCTGTTGCCGAACGAAGCCGATTGCAACGGGGTCTACAAAACGCCAACAACCAAGGTGCTCTTGTCGAGCTTTGTGCCAGTGATGTCTCTTATGATACGACTTTGTGGTTTAAAATCTTCCCTAAGCTCATTCGAATGGCCTACGAGAAATGCCCATTTACAGTCACTATCTGCCGCGATCTCATTTGCAATCGTATTTTGCAGATGTACAAGCCAATCGTGTACCTCTCCGAGCCTTCAAGGGGCTTGTACTACAGCAACGAGCCAGGAAGTGCTAGGCTAGGGGCCCGATCTGCGACAACCCATCCTGAGGTGATGGTAGAGCAATGGAAGCTGTATCTGATTTTTGCTTGCACAACACTGGCAGACCCAGGTGCTTTGCCAACGGCTCAGGATCCTCAGCACGTCCGGAAGGCATCCAAAGCGTCGTCCAAAGATAAGATTGTGACGGCTCGGATGTTGTTCAAGTACCTCATTCCCATGCTGTCTGTCTCCTCCGCATCTGTTCGGGACGCTGTTGTTGTTGCTATGGGGTCCATTAACATTCACATTTACCGGACTCTTCTTGAGGAACTACAAGGCCAAGTCTCTCGGTGCAACGATGAGGCACGGGCTCGGATACATCAGAGGACAAACAGCAATCCTAGGAGGAATCGGAAGATGGATCTTCTCAGAACGGAGATCACCCATGTTTTCAAGTTGACTTCGCATTTCCTTAGAGAGCCCGAAGTTTACAACGGCGAGTTTTTCTTAACTACTCTTACCACATATACAAAGGACCTGAAACTATTCCTGATGGACGGAGAAGTCCAGATGGACTGGGAATTCCAGAAGCTCCGACGCCATTACTGTGGACTCATGGAAGCACTATTTGAAGGAATTAACAGAACCAAAGACCCGTCCCGATGGATGACTTTTGAATCACGAAAATCGGCGTTCTCACTGATGGAGGACTGGTGTGGATTCTCACCGAATCAGAACCAGATCCGTGCTCGAGAGGACACCATGCGGCAATCGCTAATCGATCAACAGACTTTGGGCGAGCGAGGCACTGCTACCGCTGCTATGGAGATAGAGAAGAGAAACCTCCGGACTGCAGCCCTCAGTGCAATGGCTGCTTTATGTGGGGGACCGATTAGCGTCACAACTGAGAGTAACGTGGTTCTTCAGTTTGATGTTCGACGCATGCTTGCTTGGATCGACTCTATTTTCAACTCAGGAAGCGATAAGATGAACATCATCGGCAGAAGAGCCCTCCAGAACCTAATTGTTCACAATCAGGAGGTTCCTTACTTGATGGAGCACTGCATTGCACGGTGCTATTTGGCCGAGGCCCCTAAAGTCCTCGAAAGCTACTTCACCGTGGTCACACAAGTTCTGCAGGATCACATTGATTATCCTTGTCCGTTTTGGAAGCTCCTTGGCCTGTGTCTTTTCACATTGGGCAATGATCAAAGCGAGATCCGGTCCAAGTCTTCGACTGTCCTTCGAAGCTTGGAGGCACGCCAACAGAGAAACTCCAAGATCCAAGACTTTGATATCAGTATCTCAGACAAAACACAGGCTGTATACAAACTAGCACAATTCGAAATCTCCAAACGCCTTGCCAAGCAACACACAGAACTGGCATTTCATATCTTCTCCGAGTTCACCCTCTACTTCAAGGATCTTCAACCTGCAGCTCAACGAAATGTTGTTGCAGTCATGTTGCCCTGGATCCAGTCCATTGAGTTGAAGTTGGACCCTGGTGGTGGGCCCGCGGCGCAGTCCTTTGTGTTGCTCGCAAACCTGCTCGAGATCACTATCAAATCCAGCGGCGCACTGCATAATGAGGTTCAAGCTCTTTGGCAGGCTCTTGCAACTGGGCCTTACCCTGGAAACGTTCGCTTGGTTCTCGAATTCATCATGCAGCTGTGTCTTGAGCGTCGGGAGCAGAATTTCGTGGAGTATGCTAAGCAAATTGTCGTTTTTCTCTCAACAACCAATAGCACACCTGGCATCAAGGTTGTTGAATTCCTTCTTATGCAGATAACCCCAAAGGCCATGGTGCCGAATGAGAAGCGAGATGCTGTTGAGCCCCCAACTGACATTAATCTTCTGCCCTACTGTGCTAACTTAGCCGAGGCTCTTCCAGTTGGAACCAAACAAGCTGGGTTTTCTCTCGGCCAGCTGTCACTGATCCTACTTGTGGATTTGATGGTATCTCCAGTTCACCTTACACAAGAAAACGTCCCTCTTCTTCTTCAGGTCGTCACCGTCCTTTGGGATCATTACACTCCCCTGGTTCAGGAGCAGGCACGAGAAATGCTCGTGCATCTTATTCATGAGGTGGTCATTTCGCAGATAGACGATCAGACTCAAAATGTTGACAAGAAAGCCATTGAGGATCTGATTGACATGATCCGCCGGCACGATCGCTCTGTGGTCTGGGGATATGAGGATAGTAACGGCAAGGTTGACGATCACGATAGCAAGGTACCGCCAAGTATGGAATTCCTTACAACAGAGGTCATCAAAACCTTTGAGACGACCTTTCCTGGAATCAAAGAGCATTGGGGACGCCTCTCGCTAACTTGGGCAACGTCCTGCCCAGTTCGACATCTTGCTTGCCGGTCATTCCAAATCTTCAGATGCGTTCTTACATCTGTGGACCAGCCAATGCTTGGAGACATGCTTGCCCGATTGTCCAATACTATTGCTGATGAAGACCCGGAAATACAATCCTTCTCCATGGAAATCTTGACAACTCTGAAGACCATCATTGTCAAGCTTGATGCTGAAGATCTTCTTGACTTCCCACAACTGTTTTGGACAACCTGTGCTTGTTTAGAGTCTATCAACGAGCGGGAGTTCTTGGAAGCGGTCGAAATGCTCAACAAGTTCCTTACAAAATTGGACTTGAGCTCGCCAAATGTGCGACAAATACTCGCCGATGGCCAGCCGTCTCGCTGGGAAGGAATATTCGAAGGTATCCAGCCTCTACTTCACAAGGGTTTGCGGTCGTCCCTTTGTTGGCAACCAACTCTCGACACGATAGATAAGTTGGTACACCTACCAAGCGATGGCTTAGTCGGTGATGAGTCCCGTCTATTCTTCTCGTTACTGGCCAACTTCCCCCGTTTCTTGAACGAACTTGAGAAGCCCACCTCGGACGAAAGTGTTATCCAGACGGCAAGACTGCTCCAGGAAGAAGCCGATAATCAAGGCTTGGCTGGTATTGCTGAGGCTCTGGACGATTTCGCATTGGGAAATCCACAGGACAGCAGCAAAGACTTCATTGTTGAGCTATGGGGAGCTTTACGAGAGTACTATCTCCCGCAGAAGGACTTCCAGATGGTGACTTTCCTAACCGGGCTCCTCACAAACTCCTTGTCGTGGGTGAAGATACAGACCATGAGGATCCTTTGTATCGCAATCCCTGAAGTGGACATGCGCAAGCCCGAACTTGCTGGTCATGGATCCGATCTGATCTCCCCACTTCTTCGGCTCCTACAGACAGAGTTCTGTATGGAGGCGCTTGAAGTGTTGGACAACATCATGACCATGTCTGGAAATCATATGGACAAGCACCATTTGAGGATGAGTATGACGCGGCCAACCTCGAGGGCGATCCGCAAGGAATACGAGCGTACGCAGAGCTTGTTTGGAATACCCGAGGCATCAGGATGGGCAATTCCTATGCCTGCGAAAAAGACAGATGCTACGCGGGCCAATATTCATGCTGCTTTCTATACTTGCCAGGGTTCAGAAGGAATGTTGACCGAAACTTCGCCCACCCCCGATGTTGAGTTTCATGCCGATGACTTTGCATACAACTACCTTGGCGCACCAGAACGAACCGAAACGATGTTGTCTGATGAAGGTCGTGGAGACGCTCACTCAGGAGATCTTGCGACCAAACTGGACAGCCTTGACGATTTCTTCGAAGAGCCATCTAGTCCTACAACGGATGACGATGGTAGATCTTCCAGAACAATCACTGAATATACCCCAGAGTCCTTCGAAACCGGAGCAGAACTTTACGATGAGCAGATTCTGCCCATTCTTCACGAAGCATCGAATAATACCTCCTTCCAGAATGGATTCTCCGATCGATCTCCAGGATTGTCGAGGGAGGCAAGCTCGAATACTATGAATCCAGGCGCCTTCAGTGTCGTAATTCCTGCTGTCAGACCCGGCCTGCATTCCAGATCCATCACATCACCCTCAGCTCCAGCTTCTTATCAACCACAGATGGGTGATATTGTTTCCGATGATGAGTATGTGGGGGGCTTCTCTGATGCTGATGATGAGAGGCCTGGCACAGGGCATACCGAAAGCGCCTTTTACTTGGAAAATATGATCAAGCCCGTAACACGAAGACCTCAGTCAAGGATGAGGCGCGGGCCAAGCAGCCGTTCACGAGACGAGAGGAGCAGAGAGAAACCACCGCCTCAACCGGCATCACGCCTGGCTAATAGT
The DNA here is from genome assembly GCA_013266175.1 of Fusarium gaditjirri. Lineage (NCBI taxonomy): Eukaryota > Fungi > Ascomycota > Sordariomycetes > Hypocreales > Nectriaceae > Fusarium > Fusarium gaditjirri. The sequence goes on along the minus strand of JABFAI010000115.1, from coordinate 88,539 downwards.
ATATTCCCACCAGGCATGCAAGATCACGCAGAGGGCGATATGCTGTGATGATGTAAAGAGGACTAGTTTTATTGGCCATTTTTGTATAACTGCCGGATGTGTTGTATGATGAATGGAATTTGTGATGCGCTGGCGCCAGGGATTTCTCATGTGAACTAGTTAAAGAACTGGTATGTCTCTATGTATATGTCTAAAAAAAGCGATTGAATTCAGCAATGAATAGATTATTGAACTCACAGTTCATAGCGAGTTCTGTCGTTGTGAGCGATTGCGTGGTTTCTGCTCAGCTTAGGCGGCTAGGTAAAGCAAGGCATAATGGAAGCTCAAGGTTTCCATCTAACAAATCCGAATAGGTTATTACAAACTCAAGACTAATGGAGCTATTCTGAGTGAGAACAGTTGATCGTCTCTCATAATACATTCACCTCCAACTCAACTCGAATGATAACACTTGGAAAAACGTGGGCAGGGTATACGTAACCCCGCTTAATGCATATTCAGTCTCAATCTCCATAACCCATGGTTTTAGGATGGAAATGTTTGATATATCGGCCAAGACTCTCTGAATGATGCCTACTTTTCTTCGAGGCTTTCTTAATGTCTCGAGGCATGTCAATCAGCCGACAAAATGGTGCCGCGCAATAACTGGTGCAAGGCTGCTGAGCAAGCGCAAAGCCAAGGCTACAAAACCGGTTGAATTAATATATCCCGATGCTCCGACCAAGGAGCACTCCGATCTCAAATCCTTCTTATCATATGTGGAACGCGTCAGCTTAAACAAGAGATCTACGGTCTACAGAGGCACCCATTACGAATACATAGTCGCCGATACACTATCACAGTATGGCTTCTTTCTCAAACGCGTTGGCGGGCAGTCAGACCGTGGCATGGATCTTCTAGGGATATGGACACTCCCCTCAACGACACAAAAATTTAAAGTGATTCTCCAATGCAAAGCGGGTTCTCGGAGTGCAAGCCCAATGTACGTTCGCGAGCTCAAGGGCGCTATGGCAGCAGCGCCTCCGGGATGGCGAGGCAATGATGTCCTGGGCCTTCTGGTGGGTGAGAAACCAGCTACGAAGGGTGTGCAGGGCGAGATGTACTCTGCGGATATGGCGCTAGGCTATGTTTGTTGTTCCAAGGATGGAGATGTCATGCAACTGCTATGGAATATCAAGGCTCAAGCCATGGGTCTAGATGGAGTTACAGTTGGTTTGAAGTACGGGGAGGATAATAACAAGCTTGTGTTGATGAGGGGAGGTGAAATGTTGCCTCTGCTGGAGAAGGCTAATACTGAAGAGGAAGACGTGGTGGTTGATGTGTCTGCCATTGCGGTCGAAGAGTCACGGGGTTGACGTGGAATGGCTACTATCATGCATTTTATGTATTAATATATTGCACATTTCATTCATTCACTTCATGTCATGCCTTTGAACGCAGGATAGCATAGTTAGAACGTCAGAACGTTATCCAAATATATCTATGCGAAAACGTTCTATAATGACATCGCCATCACTTATCCCTCTTCGACGTCTTCTTTCCTTGCCTTCATCTCGTAGGTAATTGGCCTCAGTTCTGATGGTCACATTCCACGCTCATACACCGACCTTCGCAATGGCCTTCTTCACGGCCGTTTCGATCTCCTGGAGATAAACTTCAGGCTTCTTTGTACCAATGGCTTTGTTATCATCACCGCCGTCCATGTCGAAAACGTCATCGAAGCTGAATTCCCCAGAAACCACATCTTGCTCGACAAGATCGCGCGGTGCGGCCTTCTCGAATGTGACCCATTCTTGGCCTTTGTGATACTTGTAACAGAACTGCTCCTCTACTGGCTTGCCAGGGTCGGAGCGGCATTTCCACTAGCCACCGCTCGCCTTCTGGAAAGGTTCGGCCCAGCGAGAGCTGGGTTCGTGCCATTTCTTATCCCATTTGTTGTGTTTCTTGCTGCGCATTTGGTTCTCGAGTTTCCAGATCTGGGTAAGGAATTGTTTGTACTGCTTCTCGATGTTGTTGCGGCGGTTGAGGGGGACAATGCCATAGCTGGTAAAGGTTGGGAACCATTTGGGGACATCAGTCTTGACAAGGGTTTCGTACATGTTGTGGCGCTTAGAGTCGTACTCAGTCTCAGGGAGCAGGTAGGGGAAATAATCAGTTTCCCATTCAAGTTTGTTGGTGTCGACGGTCTTGGGAAGTTCTTTCATATGGGGTGAGTTGAAACTTGGGAAGTGGTACTTGACTTGCTTGGAAAAGGCTTTGTTGCATGCTTTCTTCTTCGAAAAGGCAGCCTCTTCATCAAGCCACTTAGCCGCCGGACAGGTATTGGATGACTGCTCTTTGAGCCACTGATCATAATTTGAAGACTTGTTGGAAGACTTGACCTTCTTTGAAGTCTTCTGGAGGGTATTATATTCATTTTTGTCTCGATCGACCTCTCCCAGCGAGAACAGACCCTGAAAACTCTCAGCTTCACGAAGGACCGCCGTCTGGTTCTCGGTGATTGGTAAGTGAGAGGTATCTGGGTGAAAAGTGAATTCTCCAGCAATCATGCCTTCGACATATCCATAGCGAATGGCTATATTTCTGGTCAAAGCGGCAACTTCGACTTTGTCGTCGTATATTTCTTGTTGTACCTTGCGGGGCACCACAGGGAATTCGATTGGAGTGTTCAAGTCAAGCATCTTGATAGCCTCCTCTTCCGCAGTGGCCTGTCTCTCATCATTGAGCTCTTTGACACTAGCATCGTGATGGTGCTTCTTATAGGTGGCATGAACAGCATACTCTTGACGAATATCTGCTTCAAGAGCGAGGGGCCCGAGAAAGTTGACTTCGCTATGCCACTTGTGCAGCGATAAAGGTGTCTCAGGGTCGATTTGCTTAGCGAGGACTCTAGGCTTGAAGGCGAACTCATGATCTTCGGGATATTCTTTGTTGCAAGGATGGGTGCATTTGGAATGCCATTTCTTTAGCAGCTTGAATTCAGACCTGCGCTCTGGAAAGGTGAACTGAGATCGGTGGCTAGTGTTGGGCTTGTGATACTCCAAAGGTCGATTGACCTGGTCATCGATTCTCCGTTTGAGCTTGGTTTCGCGTTCATCTCCAACATCGAGCTTATCCTCTTGATGAGGGTCGGTAGGAGGAGTGTGAAGATCAACTGAAGACACTTCGCCCTGGATGGGGCTACAGAGGTAATCTTGAAGAGCTCGCGGACTATGTGGCGAGAATACTTTGAGACTGCTCCGAGATGAAGGGTTTGGGTAAGTGTCTTGTCTCTCTTCTTGACTTCTATTGGAAGGCAGATTCTCTACGAGTAGAGAAGAAGGGGGTTGGCTGCATGGGGCCGACAACTTGTTTGGCGTCATGATGAAGGTTGGTGTTGAGTTCAGGTCTCCAAGGTGTCTCCGATAACAGGTCTCTAACAGGTTTATCCAGAAAAATGTTGATTCGTGTTCATTCTAAAATGAGAAAATATTGTGTGTGCGGGAGGAGAGAGGCGAATATTCACAATGTGTATAAGTGAACAAATAATGACTGAACAGCGCTGCGGAGCTGCCCGCCAGTGTCTGTCACTCCAACTCGCCAACTACCTAGAACTGAACTAGTCGAATGTATAGAACCAACACTGTCTGGACAATTGGTAATGTCCTACTGATCAGGGGTAGGAGTGTAAACGGCTTTCTGCCAGTGTCGAAGAAAGTTCACTCTACCGAGAAGCAACTTCCAGTCACTGTCTTATATACAATGAGACGGGAAATTTTTAGAGTTCCTATTTATCACTGATATAGGTTATGGCTTAACTTTGTGCTAATACAAAATTTCACGAATGAATGTAATAAGGCCAAATCCCCTCTTTCAACGTCTTGAATGAGCTGACGACTCCCGCATATCTTCACAGTCAGTGAGTCACGAGCCGAGGGATAGATCTCGATTTCAACGATATATAAGGATTTAGCCAGCTTTGTAAACTGTTTGCGTCCTTGGTCCCGGGTTCTGGGCATACACGAGATCGTTCTGTGACGGTTGCATCTTCGGCAGAGCCGGTGTATACGATGGGAGACTCGTGGGTCGGGATGTTTGTAACGTTGTATGGCCATACATTGATCCGAGTCAACTTCTAGAAACATTTCGTAAGCGATTATAATACACCAATATACAAAAGTCCGTAAAACCCCCCGCTGCCATCTAATCCCGTGTTATACATAGCATAGAATCACGAGCACAAACACAGCTGCACATGGCTCATTTCCTGCATTACGATGCCACAGGTCCTACTTTGACCTGCTCGCGAAGTCTCTTAGCCTCGGCCAAGCGGTTCTGTTTATCTTGTCTTCTCTGTCCTGCCTCAATTCTCGCAAACTGGCCACGCGCGCCATGCTTGAGCTTTGTGATCATGTCCGCCGCCTTGCCCTTGTCTAAGTTTTCAAGCTTCAAAGGTTCCGCCTTTCCCCTCATCTTATTGATAAAATCGACTTGTCCCTGTGTAGGTGGAAGTGTCCGCCATCTTTGATAGCGGTGAATGAATGTGTGGGGGAACATCTTGGCCGCGAAACTGTCCGCTCCATGTACTGCATCAGTGAATGTGGCTGCCGTGAGGATCTCCCGTGGCATTGCGTATGGTGCTTTGGATACGCCAGGCGGTAGAGCTCGTACCTCTATAGCTCGGTAAAGTGGCCCCTTGGTGTTAAGCTGTTCATTAACTCGCTCGATTCGAACATATGAACCGCTCGGTGACGATAACACAAACTTTTCTTTTCCGACCTGAACCCATGCATACTTGCTTATGGCCCGGATGTGTTTCTCGCCAGACGTATCGGCGATAAGATCTAAAACCGAGTCATAGTCTGTGAATGTGACACTATCGGCTCCAGGCCCGGGAGTTGTCTGGTACGACAAAGGCTGTTGAGACGTGACATGCTCCGTGTCCTTGATCTTGCTTAGGTCATTCACTGTTGCCCTCTCAATCAGGATATCAGGGTCAAGACCAAATAGTGTTGGTGTGGTCACGATTCCAGTGTCCAAACTCGAGACCAGGTCAATGATATGGCAGTTCTTCTTTCCCGGGTGCAACCGCATCCCTCTGCCGATCATTTGAACAAGCAAGTTGCGAGACCTCGTCGGCCTCGCGAGGATAATGCAGTCGATATTTGGGATATCAGTTCCTTCGGTGAAAACACCGCAGTTGACCAGCACCGGAAACTCTCCTTTTCGAAACGAGTTCAACGTCTCGCCTCTTTCAATCTTGGGGGTCTCTCCAGTAACATATCTCGCGTCAAAGCCATGCTGTCGGAACCGATCTGTCAGCTCCACCACATGGGCGACGTCAACACAAAACACAAGTGTTGACTTTCTTCCTGGAGCTTTCGCCATCCAGCTGCGGACTGTTATATCGTTGATCTCACTGGTGTTGACAGCCTTGGATAAATCTGAAGGAAGATAATCGCCGAAAGCCCCCTTCTTAACTTCGGATAAGTTTGCCTTGGACTCAACAGTTGTAAAAATGACATCCGACAGCCACTTCTTAGAGATCATATCCACATAATCTTTGTGATAAACGATTTCGTCAATGGCTGCGCCCAGCTTTACTCCATCAAACCGTGAAAACGTGGCAGAGACACCAACTAGATTTGGAGAATCAGGTCGCTTCTCATCCAATCCAAAGTGACGAAGGGTCTTGAGGTACCCTGGAGCGACGATATGATGAGCTTCGTCGACCAGCAAAAGTTTGAAGCGGGACGGGTCGAACTTCTTAAGACGGCCTTGTGACGTTATGCTTCGTACGCTGGCGACTGTGATATCTGCCGTTCCAGTTGCATGGACATTACCCATCTCGATCTCGATCCTCTTGTCAGGATATGCGCGTTGACAGTGGTTGGCTGCTTGTTCCACCAGCTCACGACGATGCGCCAATATTAGTGTCTGTTGCGCGTCCTTATTTACTGTTGGGATTCTATCAATGAGTTGTGTAAAGATGACCTTCTTTATGTCAATGGGCTGAGCTTTCATTGTAAGAGAAACGCGCTTACTGTTTTACCGCTACCAGTAGCTAGAGATATCCCGACTCTTTTGTGACCGTTCTCTAGGGAGGAAAGAACTGAGTCGATGCATTCTTCTTGATAATCTCGAAGCTGTAACTTGGGGGTTTCATGAGCAACAGCTGAGGCAAAGGCTCTGAGAGGCGGTGGGCTTATTGCGAATGGCAACCTTGCGGCTTTGGGCCGTAAAAAATATCGCGGTATAGCCCGTAACATGGCACATGATGAGAGGTGCAATGAAAATGCGTTTCGTCTCATCGATATGCGATAATAAAAAATACATCATGGATGAGATGTCATGAGCCATCGAACGCTAACCTAGACCATGGTGTGAATGCATTATGTAAGCAGCATTCTTCCACTAATATTTCATTTCAACGTCAACTAAATGAGTGGACAAGTGCTTATAAAATCTCGGTGCAGTATGGGCGATGTATTAACGTCAATATCAGCTTTTGCGATTGTCTTTTACATTTAGTATTACAAAAGTTCTTTTCCCCCTCCTCTTTGATACCCGCTCCTAGCCAGGAGTAACTCAGGTTCATCCTGCTTGCTACTATGTTTTTGCCCTCTCGTATCTTTCCAGGTATCATACACAAACCAGTATGGAGCCGGAAACCAATTATGAACCTCTCGATGAGGATTTAAGCGACACAGAGCAAGTTGGAAACTTGGAACTGGGAGACGATGTTCTGTTACCGCCACTTGACGAGCAATACGTTGCTGATGAAACCGACGCATCTGGCAGTCTGTATAGTGAGAAGGGGGATGAAACAGACCAATACAACGAGGATTCTTCTCTGAAAAGACGCGCCGAGGAAGATTCAGTGCCGAGACTCTTCAAAAGACAGAAAGGAGTTCTCAACACCGAATACTTAAATCTTCTTAATAGAGATATTGAAGATGCAGCCCAGCGTGTCTGTTTTACCGACGATAGCGAAGAAACCGTTCTGTATCCAAGCCAAATAGGTCTCACTTACTGGTCGATACCGGAGAAGAAACTCTTCTTCGAAGCGATCGCTCGTCTTGGCCAGAGTGATCTTCCAGGTATTGCTTCCCGAATAGGCACCAAGAGCGAGATCGAGGTGAATCATTACCTCGACGTGCTCCGAAGAGCACAGCTTCTGAGACAACGACAAGTCAGACGCCCCGCTATTGAATTCCCGGAGATCCCAGCCGCCGTAGAACTAAGTCAGCAATGTTGCCACGCCTTGGATGAGGCTGCAGATGCTATCTCTGTACGCCAGGAACGGAAGGAGGAACAGCGCGAGGAGAGCAAATGGGGAGACTGCTGGGATATCAGCCCAAGAATTGCTCGCCGAATAGACAAGGGCGAAGCCGTCGTTGAAGGCCAGGATCTTCCCTTCTCCAAGCTATTCAACTTGCATACCTGGCTAAGACTCTCTGAGCGTATCTTTATGAATTCCTCCATTCCTAGTGAGAACTGGGATTCTATCGACAACAGGCCTCCCTCGGTATGGGCCACTACGTTCGAGGACTTTCACTCTTTGGCAGTCTCAATTACGAAACGATTGGTTCAAACGACGATATTTCTCAGCGAGTCAAGAATTAGGGCCAAAAAGGAACTTGTACCAACTACTCGCGAAATCATCAGGGCACAGGATGTGGAAGCAGCCGTATCGTCCTTGGGATTAAATCATAATTCCCATCGATTCTGGAACCAATGCGCACGAAGACTACGACTCGAGGTCCATGAGGAGCCGCCCCAGCGAGAGGAGGAAGGAGAACGTGAACCTCTTAGTTATGAAGAAGTGGAAACCCTTCTTTCTATTGGTGGCGATGAGGCCGACCAAGTATTTGAAGCGCCATCTGACGTGGATGAAGTCGCCAACTCTTCTGGAAACGAGGCCCTGAGCTCTGATTTCGAGGACCCCATCTCAAATGCGAACAAAGAGGAGGCTGCTATCACACGGGAGGCCAACGAAGTTTTGCTCTTCTCGGCCGCCGACTTCCCAGAAACGTATCGGAAGAAAGAGACTCTCAAAAACCGCATCGCAAGTGAGCGGCGACAGGAGCAATATGCCGAAGAACGCGACCAGTACGTCAGCTGGCAGGCTGAGACTGAGATGTGGGATCTACTGCAGAAGAAACCTCTCACTGAGCTACCCAGGATGCCAGAACCGGGGCCGTTGCAACGGTCAACAATGGATGTGGAGAGTATCTTTCCCATAGGAAGGGATTGGAGAACCACGATAAAGTACCGCGGCGAGTGGGAAGGATAATAGGAGGCAATACCTGATGTTAGCCAGTGAAAGGGCATTAAAGCTCGGGGGCTCGCTTTTTAATGCGAATAAATGCTTATTTTGACTCCCATGCCTAAGGGTATCTGAACCACCCCACCCATCGTCTGCATCATACCAATATAGTTCTCAAGTTAACGTCTCCTCTTTGGTCTTGCCTTTGCTTTAGTAGTCTTAGCCTTCTGGCCCTTCTTGGCGCCTCGTGTGGACTTTGATACTTGTGTTTCGCTCTCTTCAGCGCTCTCTTCTTCCTCACTAGAAGAGTTCTCGCTTTCTTCTTCTTCGCTGTCCTCTTCCTCTTCCTCCTCCTCTTCTTCCTCTTCTGTAGTCTCGGCCTTTTCTTGCTTCTCAGCCTTGGCCGGGGTCGCTTTCTTCTTTTGCCGTGAAGCACCTCGTTTGGACTTGGGTGCTGGTGATGGGACGTCCGTACCGTCCTCCGTATCTTCTACCGATGTGCCTCTTGTTTTCGTATCACCTCGCTTGCGCTTCTTGGCGGGTGAAGGTGCCGGGGAAAGTTCGAGCTGGGGTGGTGATGTTGGAGCTTCGCTGGGGTCGGCCGCGGCTCGGGCCATCATGGCATCAAAGAATTGCGCTCTTGGCAGAGAGAACTCGTTGTATTCGCTCTCGTCATCGTCGAAGTTCTCTCTTTCATCGATAACCTCAAGATTGTAGTATGTTCGGAGCTTTTGCCAAATATACGGAATGCGTGTGTGTTGGTAAAAATCAGGGTCAAAACCATGGTTCCGCAAGTGTTCCGAAATTGCTATCATTCGAAAGTGCTTGTGCATGCCTACATGGTCTTGGTTAATAACAGCTCGACATGAAGGAAGAAACCCAACTCACCAGCTGGTTTCCAGCGAATGACACCCTTGAATAATGAAGCCACTTGATCATCCGTCCAAAGATCATTGCAGTTATTGTCCGGCTGTTGCTCTTTTGTCTCGCTAGAGCCTTCATTATCACCAGTCTGGGGAGTGTCAACATCCATTGCATCATCATCTCGCGCAGGAGTTGGTGTCGCAACAGTTTGGGTGCTAGCTCGAGCGCGCTTCCTCGGCGCCATTGTGATTATGATGAGGAGGCCAAGATCGATCGATTTATGGTGATATTCGTGAGATATGCTGTTTAAGTGACAATTGTGTATCGGGGTTGTTGCTTGGTGGTATGGATAATCTGGACTCCTCGAACGAAATTGAAGGTTCCAAAAACAGAACCCGTCGTCTGATGCAATGGGCTGCCCGCCTGAGAAGGAGGTTCTGATGAAATCATAAGCTAACCTGCCGGCTTGCAGAAAGCGCGCCCCAAGCTTCAGGTGGTCCATTTTTTTTAGTGCACAGGGCCCTGAAACGCGCCTAACATCCACTGAAGCGCGTCTTTGGAGGGGCATCGGTATTGACATCACGTTAATTGCCCTTCAGACGTACCTTGGGTAACAACCTCAAGTTCAAGCTCAGCATTGAACCCCACAATACGCTACTGAGCACTATATTATTGAATCGCATAAATTATATGAGAAAGGATCATGGCAGAATCCAAGGAAAACCTGGGAGCTGTATTCACTATACCTGACTTTTGGGAACCGTCGAAATTCCTACATCAGTTAGATGGTGACCTGCAAGCTCGGAATCCCTTCTTTTCTCTTAGGCTCAGAGGTAACTTTGGACCTTGAAATTGAACTGTACCTTTACTGACTTGTGTCCTTAGAAGATATAAAATCGGAGCTTATCAAGCTTGAACAAGTGTCAGTAGAGCAAAGCGGCTTCTTCAAGTTACCGTCCCAGCTTGAGCTTCAAGGCAAGCCAGAGCCAGAGCCAGAGCCAGAGCCAGAAGTAACTGCGTCTATCAAAAACATCCAACCCTCCACGGAAGGCCTAGCTGGTCCAGAAATTGATGATGACATTTGGACACACACAGATGAGCCACAAGAGAAGACACCAGAACACAGGACTTGGGACAGCTTTATCTCCGGTACACCAGCTGGCCAACAACAGCCTTTGGTGACAGAAGCTGGAGCCACCGTCTACGATGCCTTGCTAGGTTGGTCCGTCGACCCTCTTCAATTAAAAAGCTCCGAGGTCCCTGTTGTCGATATCAAAGCCTACTTTTCTTCGTTGCTTGCGCTGGCTCTTGGTCAAGAATCGATCCTCTACTCCAAACAGGAGAAAGGCCGCTCTTTTGCACCAGCGATTTCAAGCATGCGGGTCACAGGGTATTCCAAAGATGTACTCCAGGGTCTAGAAGAACAATGCCACCGCTGCGGATCAATGTTGTTCGAATTACGGTCCTTTGTCAATTCTACTTATTCCAAGCGCACGTCCAAATGCGGTGTTGCTTTGGCTGGTGTTCTTGATCAAATCCTTAAGCACGTTCAGCGGCATGTCGCGCTCCATAGGCAGACACCACGATCGCTTTTGGAGCTCCAATCAACAGTCAAAGGAATGCTTGCGATTCTGATGCCATTTCAAAGACTTGCTTCCAAATTCCGCAAAGGTTACGAAGACCAACATGTTCTCTCCCAGGTATTCCATGAAGCATACTCAGTCGACTACGGCGAAGAACAGCTTCGAGGCATCATGCGTGAAGTTCTACAGAGAGTCTCTTCGCCTTGGATCGAGTTCTTGGAAGAATGGATCGGTACCAGGCAAGAGACAGGGATTCCCTTAACCAAAGCCAATGTTGGAGCGAGCAAAGGCTTCGTCAAAGTCGACATAGAGAAATATACGGATGATTTCGGGCAGGAAGTTGAGGACATTGACTTTCTCTTGGACGAGACCAAGATGCCCCATTTCATGCCCTACGATATTGCCAAGTCCATTTTTGAGACAGGCAAGAATCTGCGGTTCATTAGGGAATGCCATCCCGAGCATCCCTTGGCTTCATCGGGAATCATCGGTGCGACTGATCCCCCGAAGGTTAGCTGGCTTTACGATTGGAACGCCATCGAGAACCTTGAGAAACGTGTAGCCAAGTATCACGACGATCTCTTAGGGGCAATCCGCGATTGTTCATTCCGAGACAGAGTCAACTCAGAAAGCAATGAAATCGCGATTGGTTTTGAGATCGCAAACCCGTTCTTTTGCGAAGACCCTACGCCAGAAACAGGTCTCTTGAATACTCTTACGGCGCGTATGGATGAGCCCTTGAGTAATGATGTGAGCAAGGAGGATACATTGAGCCAAATCTTGCGTGAACGTCTTACACAGTCTGCAACCCGCAAGTCCCAATCTCTGACCAATGGCTTCGACTTCACGCCTCATCCATCACTTCTTCCGGTGCTTTCTTTTGGCGGTATTGCTTCCGCGCAATCCGAGGTCGTTAATCAGGAAAGTCTGAGGTTGCTATTTAACAACCATGATTTACGTGGTCACCTAAAGATGCACCGTGATTTCCACCTCTTTGGTAGCGGCATGTTCGTAAGCCGCTTGTCCAATGCCCTATTCGATCCAGACCTAGAAACAGCCGAAAGACAGGCTGGAGTTGCACGACAAGGAGGTGTCATGGGCCTCCGCCTGGGAGGTCGAGATACTTGGCCACCAGCGAGCTCGGAATTACGTCTAGCTCTTATGGGCGTTCTAGCTGAGAGCTTCGACTCAGACAACGACTTCGCTAAGGAAAAGCTGGCCAGTATATCGAGGGATGCATCTGAGCTCCCAGGAGACATGAGCTTTGCTGTCCGAGATTTGTCGCAGGAAGAGATCGACAAGTGCATGAACCCAGACTCCTTGGAAGCTCTTGACTTTTTACGATTGTCCTACAAGCCCCCTGCGGCATTATCCAGCATCATCACCCCTGTGATTTTGACGCAGTACGATCGAGTCTTCAAGCTGTTGCTAAGACTCATGAGGATGGTTTATGTCGTCAACCAATTGTTCCTAGATGTTAATGCTAGAACCAGTCGCTGGAGCGACCCTGAGGACATTTCCTACCGATTCACCCGAGAGGCACACCATTTCGTCTCCGGTATCACCTCGTTCTTCATGGATGCTGGGGTCGCCATTCCTTGGGAAGCATTTGAGGCTAAGCTAGACAAAATCGAAGCCGACTTAAAGAACCCCTCGACAGCCAAGAGTGCAGCAGACAAGGTTGAGAGTCCTGATAGACTACGAGAGTTTCACTCCCGAGTGCTTGATCGAGTCATGCTTTCTCTTTTTCTCCGGAAACGACAGCAGCCAGTGCTGAATTTGCTCGAAGAAATCTTCGGTGCAGTTCTGGAATATGCCAAGTTTTCACGAATCAAGGCTCTTGGAAAGAACCAGACTACCGACCCAAGAGAATTGGAAGAATTACAGCGCTTGTATAGAAACTTCAAGAAGAAAGTGCAAATATTTATGACTGTCTGTCGAGCCTTGACCGAAAAGAGCCGATCAACAAGTAACAAGGTCTCTGACGATTTGGGTTTGAAACAGGAGGGTATTGGTGAGGACCATATGGTCGCTCAACTACTGTTAAAGCTCGATATGGGACACTACTACACGAAACACTAGATACCATATATAATATTATGTATTAGCGGAGAAAGATATGAAGGTATAAATGAAATTCTTCCAACTGGAAGTAATGTCCCTGTCTACATACTACTAAGGTACCTCATTCATTCTTTAATAATCCGATACCCCGCCATATGTAGGTAGGCTGCACCCTTCCATGATGCGACCGGTCATCTTTAGAGGTGGAAGCCCCTCCAAATGACCCCACGCGTTAGTTCCTAACATTAATTACTGGGCTGTTTGTTTACATTGCCTTCAACAACCTACCCATTACGAAAATGTCGCGACAAAGCGTAGCAGCGCGCAGCCTGTCTCTCACTGAAGAGCTTGAAAGACTAGAGCAATCAATTACTCTGACTCTTCAAGGTATACATGAATCTTGATTCTCGTGACGCAGAGCTAACCGGTGGTTAGAAATCGACCACAACTTTAGCAAGTCGCATCGCATAGTAACAACAAGCATTCTACCACTAGTAGAACAGTATGGAGAACACTCTCGCGCTGTTTGGGAAGCTTCAAAGGTACATGAATTCTGGGATTGGAAGGAAGTGATGCTCACGACATGTAGTTCTGGAAGCAGTTTTTCGAGGCATCGGCCAACGTATCTCTGTCCGGCTATGAAGAACTCGCCAACGACGACGAAAGCGAAAATGTGGAAGAAAGCACCGCTATGAGGGAAGATATAACAGAAGAATACACATCTCAGCATCACGAAGATATCACTGCCACAACTGGCATCGAGCAATCTACCTTCCAAGCCGAGGACTCCCTCCTTGATGATGCCGAACTCACAGGAAGCACGCCCCGGCCTGGAAGGACGAGAACACGATTTTCTGATATGGAATCTCCCTATGAAGCCATGAAACGCGAGATGGAAGGAGAAGAAAACAACACCACAGTCCTAGACGATAACGAGGACTCGACTGTCTTGTTCGCCCAACACACCGCTAGACTCCCCGATATGTCAATGACTCCGCAGGCCCAGCGCGACCACACAATGACCGGCGAGCAGTCTGTTCAGCCTCATAAGGATCCTTTGCTTCACCGTGTACTCGACAAGAACTATCGCATTCAGGCAACCCCACACAAGCCTGCCATTCGCATTTCTCCACTCAAGAGCACCCAGCCTACGAGTGCACAACGCAAGAAGGACGCCCGCGCATGGAACGACTCACCAGGCTCCTCGCCCGAAATGGCAGTGCCGACTCTACGCAGTGAAGCTTTTATGTCGCCCTACAAAAGTAACGCTCGACGACGTCTTGCGGCGGCAACGCAGGGTCCTCGAACGCCTGGTGTTAGTGTTCAGACGCCAGCGACAGCACGAAAGACACGGGACGTCTTCGCTGATGACACTGTCACAGCCACTGGAAAGGAGAAGTATGAGATCGACTGGGATAGTGATGAAGGAGATGAGGATATCGATTTATATGCAGGCATGAGCCCGCCCAAGACGATACAGTTCGCGCTGCCTCCTTCGAAGCTCTTGCAAACACCTGGTAAGCTCTATACCGCTCTGAAGTGCACTTCCATCTACTAAAGCTGTCTGGCAGCGCGTGAAGCCAGCCAAAGAATTGTCGGTGACATTTTACTGGATGCTGGGGCCGATCCCAATTCGTCCGAATACAGCCCCTCTATGGTGAAAATGAACGAGGATATTTTGAACGATAGTTTCTAAATCCACAACTCTCAAATCAAAAGAATAAACAGTCGTTTATTACTGGATAAAGACTCATCGAGTATGAAAAACAGTCCTGATTTAAACAAAAGATACCCTTCGCCCCTTTACATTTATGTGCCCGTGCCCTTCACCATATTTTCAGTCCATTTTTTAAACCAGCAACTTGTCCTAGGCCTTGAGTTCCGCTGACTACATACTGAATCGAATTTGTGACCTGAGGGCCTGTTCCTGGAGCTTCTTGGCATCGATTTCCGTTCCATTTTTTCCCTTTTGGTCCTTTTTGAAAAGGGGCGCTGACGAGGAAAAGGTAGAAATAGAGGCAATTTCGGGATCGGCGACCTTGGAACTGTTATCCTTGGTAGAATCTACTTGGGCTGCGTTTACTTGTTAGTTAAGCTCAACTTGCTGCCAGGATGATGCTTACAGTCTGAGATTGTGGTTGTGGGAGCATTGTTGCTTGAGTTGTTGGACATATTGTGAAGGATGTGAAGGAGGCTTCAAGTGATTGGATGGGTGGATATAGTCAAGGTTTGGATTTGAGTATTAAGCTTAATAGTTTATCTTCCTGTTCTTAGTATGGAACTGTTGATTGCTTCTGCCTGAGAATGAAGTCCATAAGGCATCGCATCTTGACTGTTATATACTCAATCCTGGCAATGTAACTTGCAAGACACTCATGTCACGATGACTACGAACGAAGGCAAGCCACTAGGATTCCTGCGTAGTCTACGACGCGCGTGAGTCATGACGGAAGCCATTGACCAGGCGTTAGGGCTGACGAAAGACTGCATACATGGTAGTAGAAAAGTCTACGTATACCATGGGTGCGTACAAGGCTGACGAAGAATCCAGGAATACGTACGTACTGTGTAAGCGCACACGCAGAACACCATCTTATTCCCTGATATGTGTGAGATATGGGAGTGATGGATGCTACTTTAGGAATAAAGAGGAGCAGTATGCAGCTAGTATTGGTCACTTTGGCTGATGGTCATGCAGAGGACTAGCTTCCATTACGCCAGTGCCGGGGATTACTCACTCAACGACTTGGCGTTTCCACTGGCCATTCAGCCAAATTCGAATATGAGCTAGGTAGTTAGAGACTTCAAATTGGCTAATACGGATCAATCTGCCCAAAAGCATTGTGTCGTAGATCAGACAAAACAGTGAGAATGACACTCTTCATGCCTCAGGCGGGTTGTATCTCAAGGCAGTTTCTTTCAATAACATGTTAGGCTCCATGACACTTATTTGTTATCTACCATCTGATGGCTGTTTGGTACAACATGAATGTCACCTGCATAGAAGTTGGTCCCTTTTCGATAAAAATTACACCTGGCGGGCCGTAATTCAGCCGTGTCTTACTCTGTTCACCTATCAGCTCAGGGACTCACCACTTAGAAATCGTAGAATTTGTTCCAAAAAAGTCTCACAAGGCAGCGGCCAAGTATCAAAGCATGCGTCACCGAGCAATAGACACGCGGTGGTTCTGCACGTTGACAAGGCCAGTGAACCTATGCTTAAACGGGTAGCTCACAAAAAAACGTTACTTTTTTGATCGGATATCTAAGGTGCGGATAGTACAAGCCACATGTGGCTATGCGAAGAGCAGTGGCAGTGGTCCCCGCCAACGTTCTTGGCGAAACCGATTCTTATCGATAACAATTCTATTAGCGTCTAAAAAAAATTTGGAAGCAAAGCGAAAGGTGAAAGACCGTGCCAGTTAGTTGATGGTCTTTGAAAGGTGAAGACGACGCACGAAAAAATGGAAGATCAAGTGCACAAGCCGCATCGCAAGTCCAAGGACAAGAAGGACAAGAAGCAGCATACAGGCGGTAGGCTATTTTTATACACACTTCCAATTAGCGATTGGCGCATACTAACGAATATCAGAGCGCAACCCAAAGGCGTTTTCCTTCGCCAACCCTGGCAAGCTCCAGAGACAGGCAGCGAGATCGCAAGATGTAGGACTCGTCTCTATTCCCTTGAACAAGAAACCCCAATGCTAAAAGTCATCCTTAGATCAAGGAAAAACGTCTCCATGTCCCACTCGTGGATCGATTGCCCGATGAGGCCCCTCCTCGACTCGTTACAATCGTTGGCCCTCCCGGCGTAGGAAAGACGACGTTGATGAAATCGCTCATTCGACGATATGCCAAAGAAACGATATCGGACCCTCAGGGCCCTGTGACGGTCGTCACATCGAAGAAGCAACGCCTGACCTTTGTCGAGTGCCCAAACGAACTGGAGGCCATGGTTGATATCGCAAAGGTTGCGGATATTGTCCTCTTAATGATTGATGGAAATTACGGCTTTGAGATGGAAACTATGGAGTTTCTCAACATTCTTGCCGCTACAGGTATGCCAGGAAACGTCTTTGGTATCTTGACACATCTCGATCTTTTCCGCAAGCCACAGGCGCTGAAGGATGCCAAGAAGCGCCTCAAGAGGAGACTTTGGACAGAGCTGTACCAAGGTGCCCACCTTTTTTACCTCTCTGGTGTTATGAACGGCCGATATCCAGACCGCGAAATCCACAACTTGTCACGCTTCCTCTCTGTCATGAAGAACCCACGTCCTCTCGTCTGGCGCAATTCGCACCCTTACTCTATCATCGACAGCTTCCGAGATATCACACACCCTACCAAGATCGAGGAAAACCCCAACTGCGACCGGTCGATTGTACTATCCGGTTACCTGCGAGGTACAAATTTTGCATCGCACAATCAACGAGTCCACGTCCCTGGTTTAGGTGACTTTACAGTATCTAATATGGAGGTTATGCCAGACCCTTGTCCAACGCCATCGATGGAACTGGCAATGGCGAAGATCACAGGCAAGACTGGGCGAAGGCGACTTGACGAAAAGGAAAAGAAGCTTCATGCCCCCATGTCGGATCGTAGTGGCTTGAAGATCGACGGTGATGCCATCTGGATCACCAGCGACAAGGGCTTCAGCTTCGACCGGGAGGAGAATGATGATGCCGAGCGAGGAGAAGGAGAAGAGATGATTGTTGGTCTTCAAGCTGAGCGAAAGCTCCTTGGCCAAATGGAGGGTGGCGTCCAACTTTTCAAGGGCGGCAACAAGGTCGAGGCAGTGCCAGAAGAGGAAGATACTGGCAGAAAAACACCTCGCAAGCCCAGATTTGCCCAAGGAGAAGATGACGACGATGACCAAAACGAGGACGACAAGGGCTCTATCAGTGGTGACGAAAACCTAGAATCGGATGCCGAGGTTGAATTTAATGAAGGCAAGTTAGGCAAGATGTTCCGCAAGGAAGCCGATAAGGAACTCGGTGAAGATGATCTTGCATTTGCCGACAGTGACTCAGACCTTGGAGCATTGTCTGACGAGGAAGAGGTGGAAGATGATGAGGAATACGATTCAGATGAGGAAGCAGCAGCATTAAGGTGGAAGGACAACTTGAATGGCACTGCGATGAAGCTTCATGGCAAGAGACGCTCATATCACACAAGCGATCTGGCTAGATTTATGTATGACGACTCACTAAGCCCTGAAGATGCTCTCAAGCGTTGGAAGGGCGAGGATGACGAATCGGAAGAGGAGAATATCGAGGACGACGACGACGATGAAGATGACTTCTTTAAGAAGTCGAAACAAGAGCAAGAAGACGCTATAGAGGATAGGTCAATACCCACATATGACTACGAGGATCTAGCAGCCAAATGGGCATCAGAGAAGAATGTCGAAACTTTACGGAGGAAGTTCACTTCAACAGCCCTCGCTGCCGGCGATGATGATGGCGGTGATGGGGATGGGGATGGCAGCGACTTCGAGGGCTTGGGCGACTCAAATGATGAGGGTGATGGTGTCTTCGAGGATCTCGAAGCTGAAGACCAACAAGAGCCAGCACAGCCCACTGTCGAGGATATTGAGGCCGAGCGAGAGAAGAACGCCAAACGAAAGGAGGAACTCAAGATGCGATTTGAAGAGGAAGATCGTGAGGGTTTCCTCAATGATAAGGCAAATGCTCGACGAGAAGGTGGAGATGTGCAAGAGTTTGGTGAGGATCAATGGTATGAGGCGCAAAAGGCTATGATTCAAAAGCAGCTTGATATCAACAAGGAGGAATTTGAGAACCTCGATGAACGTCAACGCTCTGCTGTGGAAGGCTACCGAGCCGGCAAATATGCCAAGGTTGTCCTCGAGGGTGTTCCAGCCGAATTTGTCAAGCTCTTTGATGCTCGTCGACCTATCGTCGTTGGAGGTCTCTCCGCTACTGAAGACCGATTCGGCTATCTTCAAGTCCGCATCAAGCGTCACCGCTGGCACAAGCGCATTCTCAAGACAAACGACCCCCTTATCTTCTCTTTGGGATGGCGTCGCTTCCAGACCATGCCCATCTACAGCACCACCGACTCGCGCACACGTAACCGTATGCTGAAGTATACACCTGAGCATATGCATTGCTTCGGTACTATCTATGGTCCCTTAATTGCACCCAACACAGGTTTTGTTTGCTTCAACTCAATGTCAGCGTCGACACCCGGTTTCCGCATCGCTGCTACTGGTACGATCCTCAGCGTCGATGAGTCCACAGAGATCGTCAAGAAGCTCAAGCTTACTGGTACACCCGCAAAGATCTATAAGAACACAGCTTTCATCAAGGACATGTTCAACTCATCTCTTGAAATCGCGAAGTTCGAGGGAGCTTCTATCAAGACGGTTTCTGGCATTCGTGGTCAGATCAAGCGTGCTTTGTCCAAGCCCGAGGGCCAATTCCGCGCAACTTTCGAGGACAAGATTCTTCTTAGTGATATTGTCTTCTTGCGTGCTTGGTACCCAATTAAGCCTCACCGGTTCTACAATCCAGTCACCAACCTCATCGGCTGGCAGCCCATGCGACTCACAGGCGAGGTCCGCCGTGACCAGAACGTGCCCACTCCACAGCCCAAGAACAGCCAGTACCGCACTATTGAACGAGAGACTCGACACTTCAACCCTCTTCGCGTTCCCCGCGCCCTTGCTGCCGACCTTCCCTTCAAGTCGCAGATTGTCGAAACTAAAAAGCAAAAGAAAGAGACATACATGCAGAAGCGTGCTGTCGTCATGGCTCCTGGTTCCGAGGAGAAGAAAGCCCGCGCTCTCATGCAACAGTTACTCACAATCCGCAACGACGCTGCTGCGAAGCGTCGTGCTGCAAAGGAGAAGAACCGCGCTGCTTTCCAGAAGAAGTTGGCAGTCAGCGAGGAGAAGAAGGAAGCTCGTGAGAAACGAGAATCTAAGGACTTCTGGAGGAAGAATGGTCGCAAGCGTGCAGCCGCCGAAGATGGAGGTGGCGGTAAGCGCAGGAAGTAAAGGAGAGAGTCAGCATCCCCATTACAGTTGTTTGAACAACATGGAAGTGGTTATAAAGGTGCCAGTTGTATACCATGTTGGGTTGGCGTTCCGAGAATCAAAAGATCAATCAATCATGTTGCATTTCACATAGCATAAAAACCCCCTTCAATACAGCACAATAGTATTATTACTTGGAAATTCAACTCCCGGGTTTGATGACGAACCTAATGTAGGTATCGTGCACATGGCAGAACTATTGTGTTTCAGTATGCTTAAAAGTTGAGTGAATAGCATTTGCTTCAGCAAGCTACACAATAACAATCCTAAACACCTATCCTCGAGACACAAACGTACAAAAACAAGCAACAGGCCAGATGCGATGTCCTCCCATACGTATTAATCAAGAGTTTCCATAGGAATACTCTTTCCGACATCAGCATCTGCCCGCTCAATCCGTATTTTAACCACCCTTCATCAACGTCAACAATCGTCGTCGCATAGCGTGTTAAAGAATGCTCCCAAGAAACCATTTCACGCCCGAGTCCAATCTGAACAACCCTTGCTCCTAACTCAAGGATCGACATACGCCCCAAAATGCCGTAAAACAGATTCATTGATCAGGGCAGCTTAGCCTTCTGAGCTCGTGTACACATGGCACGTGTCTCCTGTTGGTCACTTAAGAAGCAAGCATGGGCTCCTTGCTGGGAACAACGTCCTCGTGAGGGAGCTCAGGGGCTGCGGTATCGATAGCGGTGGGCGCACTCAGCTCCTCCTTGAGAGCGGCAGGGGTGGGAATCTGAGGAGCCTCTGTGGACTTGACGGGGTCCTCAGTAGGAGGGGAGGGAAACTCCGGCTGCTTGGCAGAAATAGGCTGCTCAGGCTTGTCGATTTTCTGGCGAGAAGGAGTCTTGCCACGGAGAAGGTCCTGAACCTTGCCGCTGTAGTCGCCAGCATATTGCTTGCTGATGTTAGAGACCTGTTCCATTTGCTTCGAAGCGACGCTCTGGATCTGAGCAGTCTGGGAGTTGATGAGCTCAGAAGCGTGGTGGAGTTGCTCGTCGATTAGCTCCTGGTTGGATGTATAGATAAGGGGAACGGCGAAGGCGACGGTGGTACCGATGAGAGCAAGTCCCCAGTAAGGTACAAGCTTGACGAGGTAGTATGAAATGAAAGCGGCGACGAAAGACTTTTCAATGTTAGTTCTAGCTGTTAAATCTGTCGAATATCAAGCATACCGCGGCGGAAGCAAAAACGTTCTCGGCAAAAATGATTCGCTGGGCCTCGATGACAAAGAAGTTAATGAGCTCGTGAACGTCCCCAATAAGGGCATCCAGAGTCTCACGAGGTACTGTGTAGTATCGACGAGGGCGAACCTGAGTAGCAAGGCCGTTGTTGAGAATGACCTTTCCGAGAACCTCGGCGAGAATAGTTACACCAAGGACCATCCACGAAACCTTAAGTCCCCATCGGAGAAGATCCAGGTATCGCGCAGTGAAGATAGCACCAACGATAGTCACATAAGCGATGGCAGATGCGCCTATTGTGTGACTAACGTTAGCTCTCGCAGATCGGATATGAGACAATAGTCAACTTACGAGGGTTGTTCCATGAAAGAAGCTCAGAAAAAAACGAGTGGTAGTGAGTGAGCGGCTGGCCAGTAGCAGCGGGATTCGCGGGAGTGCGTCGAGCAGCAGCAAGGTTAGAGAGCTCGTTGGAGGCTTTCTGAGTGTGATCGTAGACGTTCTGAGCAACAGGGCCTGGAAAGATTTAGCTTTAGCAACATGCAGTTCTTGGCGAAGCCTCATACCGTTGGTGACAGATTGATACGCGGCGGCGGCGTCTGAAAGTCAAGTCAGTTATATTGGTTTGTGGGAAGGCCTTGGATTCTGGCGGGCAGCGCCATTGTCGCACAAAGATCGTGGGGAAACACTGTAAAGTGAAGTTAGCAAATCTGTTCGAGGCGCCCCGTAAGATATCGGCGCATTTCAGCGCAAGAAAACATACCTCACTCGTTTTGGTGGTCTCAAGAAGAGAGTTGCCGTTGGCGGCCAAGGTGGAATCAGCCATTTCGACGGTTTGGTGTGAAGAATGTGCAAAGTGGTACACTCGCTGAAAAGAACCGTCGTAGAGCTAGCTATAGTTGAAAGTATGGGAATGAGAATAGGAGGTGAATCGGAGAAAGATGTTCTCTAGAAAGCGAAAGGCGGCGTGAGCGAAAGTGGCCAGAGAAATTTTGGACAGCTTGGTTTGTTTTGTTTAATGCAGGGTAAAAAAGGACAAGGGGACGACGCTGACAAGCTACTGCTACGTAGCGACTTCTAGCCCGCTCCGCTCCCCGTCTCTGAACCTACAACAGAGCTGCAACGTTTTTTCGTCTGAGCCGATAGGTGACTAAAAACAGACTTAAGGGGTATCTGGTCGGGGGAGCGAGGTGAATGGTCGTGTGAGAGGAACAGGCAAGTCAAGCGAAACGAACGACCCCGTCAGAGGCAGCAGACTAGGTCCAGGATAGGGCATGTGAAACGTACCTTGAGGGTGCTAAATGTTCAGTGCGAGTGAAGTGATGTGAGGCGAGGTGATGATGGTTGAAAGAGTCTCGTCGAGAGCGAAAAAGTCAAGTTTGTATGATGGAGGAGAAGGAATCAGGAATGACGTTTGTGTTCGTAGAGGACGGGACACTTCTCTTTTAGGCGCTGGAGGAGACCAAGTTTCGTCCTTGCTTCAGGTGGGAAAGAGGGCACGGGGGGACGAACGAGTGACGACAGTGTCGCCAGCCCACCAAAAGAAAAACTGGACTGGCTACACAGCTCCAGCTGCTCGTAGCGGTGCCCACGCATTATCCATCCATTACAACAAGATTTGAATTGCTGCTGTGAATCACTGCAAATCACCTTTTAGTGGACCGACGCTTAACAACGCCGGTGTCAACGAGAGATCTCCTATTGCGTGGCATTGGTCGCTCTCTTTGTCCAAAAGCTGGACGATGGAGCTTGGATACCTTACTATACCTAGTTTACCAAACCATGATGCCAGTGGAGCTCTGTTGCCCATGACGCAGTGATAGACCTATGGAGTACATCCCATATGCGCTCCACCAGTCGGCAGCTGCAGGTACCGCCAATGTCACCACTTCTCCAAATGTCCAAGCTGACCCGTCAACAAGGGTTGATTCCGTCCGTCATCAGGGAGCTTGAACGACGACATTCCAAGCATGCAGCTCCAAAGAATTAACATAAGTCAATCCTCTTTGTGACATATGGAGCTAATAGTAAACAGACAGCAGCTTACCATTTCAAGCCAAGGTATGGGATACCTCAGAGTTCACCCCCAATGCTGCATAAACCTGTATGATGCTTTGACGTGATGATCTGGTCATTTCTAACGCATGTGAAAGTCGCACTAAAAAGGGGGCTCTTTATCTCAAAAATGGCAGGGCCTGGCCATTAAAGCTCTAACCTAAAAGGGCTCAAGCCTGCATTTTCTTATCACTACCACTCCACGACGGTAACATCCAGAAAGAATAATAACAAACTGTCCACAAGTTAAGAAGAATGTGCTATTATGCTTTCTAGAGTCAGCAGTTTTAAGGCAAACATTTGGGGGAGTAAGCCCTGGCCGTAGGCAAGCATTGAGCGATATTCCGTTCCAAAAATATTCATGTTACTAGATAGGAGGATTATCAATACGGAGAATTTTTGATGATGGCATCTAGCTGTTTCCTCATTGGTCCACACTAAATATTGAATAGTTGAGCTACCTGGGGAAGGCCAAATACCTAAGGTACCTAGCCTAGGGGACCTTAACCCAACCGATAAAAATATTTAGGTAACTTAGCCTAAGCTTACCTAAGGAGCTCTTAACCAAGTTTATTTTGGTATCCTCTTCTTCTAAAGTCTTAAGTTTTCTTGCTGCCCTCGGCTGAGTTATCTGGCCGTAGCTGTTGATGCCACAAACTTCGTATACCAGAGGAGAATAATGGTTTTGTGAGATTGTTGAATACTTTGATGCCGATCTTATGAACAACGACAATTTTCAGTCCTAGAAGAAAGGTACTAATCGACATGTTCAAGTGTCAAGTTCAGAGGCTGAATGATCCCCACCGATCGATGGCTTGCATCATAACTACGAGTACGTACCCAGCTCTGATTCCGTTTTCTCCATTACCTTCTAGTAGATATTATAGACATCTTTTAGCAATTTTGCCACAAGAATCTCATGAATAAAAATTTCTTTTCAATTACATAGACTTATATAGTATCTATCAATCCGCGATCGTGCGGCGTTCTGAGAAACCCCAACAGGAGTCATCTTTAGACTCCAACTCCCATGCTAAGTAGACAAACGCCCTTATGACGACGATGATGGTGCCTTCGTGGCACATGTGAAAACAAAGAAAACAACCGTTAAAAAGGCACATGTGGCCCATGCCCAACACTCAAAGTTCCCAGCTTCTCGCCTTGACATCCCAACAAATGCGCTCGACGGCACGAATCTCATGCTTCCCAAAATATGTACAAAGAATCGACAATTTTCACTTCAAGACATATCGCGTGACTGATCGTGAACATGGTTCAACGTTCGTTGACACCGAAGCCACAATCTTAAGTCTCTACCTTCGCCAACCCCAGAAACTTCCTCCAGATCCTGGAGATCCAGCATTTGTCGATGCCGGCTTCATCGCGGCGTCGTTTGTGGCAGCTACCCCGTGGCCGGTAAGAAGGCTGAACACTCCACCGGGTCCAGACTGTGATGCCGAAGGAGCATGCGCTGATACGGAGCGGCTCAATCCGTGAGATTTCCGTATTGACTCCAGCTTTTGCCGAGCCTCTTCAGCTTCTTGCTTCGCCACTGCTTCGGCGGTTTTGGCTTGGACTAGCTCAGCTAGCAAAGCCTCATGCTCACTCTGAGATGGCGCAGGCCCGGTCGTGGTCACCATTGGTACGCTGGCTTCGTGGTTCTGGGGCAGGGACGATATCCGTTTGTTGAACTTGCTCGTCGTGGCTGGCATAGGCTCGTGATCCTGAGGTTGCTGTTGCGGCGGGTGCGGTGTAGTCTTACTGCGGTTGAGCTTAAACTCTCGAAGGCCACCTCCAGTCTTGCTACCTCGATCCACATCGTGTTCTCTGGTTACCTCATGGGCTGAGCTGGCTGATGAGACCCGGGATTTTAGCCCATGCATTTGCTTCTCGAGTCTTTGCTTATCTTGATGGAGCGTCCTAACATGAGCATGACTTTCCCTTAGTTGCTCCTTCACACTGGCCATCTCCTGGCTAAGGTCCAAGATCTGGCGACTATACTCTTGTGACTGCGACAGTGCAGCAGCGAGCTGATCCTTTGCATGGTTCAACTCATCCCGCAGCTGCGCCTTCGATATCAACATAGACGAACGTCGTTTGTCATCCTCCACTTGGAACCGCTGTTCGACAACATTGAGCAAATTTTCCAGGTCCTCAATGGTGGATGGCGCTCCTTTCTGAGCCTCGCCGTCGGTCGCTGGGACTTTTCCCTCAGGACTCGGTGTCTTAGACTCATCACCCTCTATCTCTGACTTGTCCCCTTTGTCCGCATCTGAGCTGTCCTCTTTATCGGATAAGACCGATGGTTGTGGACTGCTAGGTCTTGATGTAGCAGAGTCTGCCTTTTGTCTCAATCCATTCAAAAGCGACTGGACGGCCTTACGATCTTCCTGTCGCTCTTCGCGTTCCCGTTGTAGCTGGTTCGATAATAAAGCGTGGTTGCGCTGTAGCTCACTAAGAGCGGTCAGGAGGTCTTCGATCTGACTATGCAAGTTTCGTTCGTCTGTGTTTTTATGGGCTGTTATTGTCTTATTACCAACTGGTGTAGATTCCCGGTCATCCTCAGTATTGGAAGAATCTCTCGACATTGAGGTTACGTCGGTCGATGATGAACTTGTGACGCTAGCTGAACTAGCCTCCATTGAGTTTAATGTTGATGCAAGGCTTTGCTTGGATGCGCTTCGTCGCAGCATACTCGTCGGTCTTGCAGGTGCGGTGTTTCCTGGGCTAAGATTGGAAGATTTGTTGTTGGTAGAGGTAGCCCATATGCGACCTAGGAAGCGGCTCGCTGCAGTAGTAATCTCGGAACCTCTGACAGGGTTGGTGATGGCCGTCTTGGACTCGCGGTAGCTTTGCTCGAGCTGCTGCATGTTTTCGGCGGTAACGGCACCTGTCAAACCGACAAAGTCCTGAACAAATTCATCGGCGTTGTAATGGTAGCAATCCCAGAGACCCCGAGATAAAAGAAGCTGCATCACATCCTCCATTTCCGTGCAAGCCAATAGTCGCGCCTCGTTCTTCCGCATTAAGGATAGCGCGACTCTCATCAATGTCTCTGAAGCGCCCTCTGCAAAGATCACATCGTAAGTGCGAAACAGCATCGGCAAGGGACAGGTCACGGCAAAAAAGCTGAGAAACCACTGCGAAACATAAGCAGGGTCAACCTGTAGCTCGTCAAGGTGATTCGACAAGACTGGGAGGCTTTGGCGTAGTAACTCCTTGAATTGGTAGATGCGTACGTGGAGACCCGACAGATCAGGGAGGAAACACGCCCTTAAGTCGTATTGCTCCATGAGGCTGAGATTGTTTGTCAGTCAATGTCACTGTGGCCAAGGTGAGGGAGGAAAATTGGCTGCGGCTTACCGAACCAAAACACAGAATGCCTGTTTGTCGGGCATGTGCATCAATAATGGGCCGACCAGAAAGGCCAGCCCCTGACAATAGCCAATCTTGGTGTCGTAGAGACTGAAGCACTTGAGGACGCGGCCAAGCATGCGTTGTCCATCACCCTCTGGATCTCGGAACATGTCAACTCCTGGGAAGCTTCGGCCCAGGTCTTTGCCAATTATAACTTCGTATGGACTAGACTCGCCGCAGAACCGATCAAACTGTTCTTCTAATATAGCATCACGAGCTCCAGACATGCTCTGCCAAACCACGCCACGCAACGGTGGCGGGATACCTTTACGGATCTTATTTGAGAGAAGAGTCGGAAGTCGGGCAGCTGTTTGTTTGTAATCCTTAACGAGAGCGGCATAGAATTCAAGATCTGTCATGGGAGGTGGCGGTAGCATCGAATATCGTAGAGCGGCGGGCGTTGGCCCTTGGACCATCTGGCGAAGCTGTGCCATTGAAGGCGGTCGAGGTCTGCTGACTGCACTACGTTCAGCAGTAGCACGGTCGACGCCTTGGACTTTGACGCTTTTTGGGTTCGTAGCCAGCTTTGCATTTTCCTGTTCAAGTCGGGCCAACAACAATGCAGTTGACTTCACGAATTAGCTTCGAGGTCCCGACAGTTGAAAGTGTCTGAACTCACATTGTCTGTTTCTTCATCCTTGGTCTGTTCATCTTCCTTTTGCTCAAGTTGTGCCCAGTTCACTTCGTCTTGGTCGTCTGTTAGATTGCCATCATCAGCCAACTCGTCTTGTAGTGACCGCGTTGTTAAAATCGGTGGTGGCATAGTCGCTGAAGAAGAACGCAGAGCTTCTGTATCGACCACGTCTTTATTTATCAAAGTTTTCGATTCGTCGTCCACGATATCGTCCTTATCGTTCTTGTCATCTACCAACAGGCTAGATTCGCGAGATATGGGAGAATCAGGGCGGTCATCGGCTGGGTCCTTGGTAGGAGTTGTCTGGTTTGTATGAATTGTCGAAGTGGCAATGGGAGAATCAAGTACTATAGGATCCGGTTCGGAGAGGCGAACCGTTACCAAAGAATCGTGGGCCATCTTGGGGGTCTCGGGAGCTGGGTCTCGTGCCATCATGGATGCTCGTTCGGTAGGCGCAGCCAAAGGGAGAGGCTCATGTAGGCTCTCTCTAACTTGGGCGTCCATACCGGCCCGTCAGTTTGGTGGGGAACTGTGCAAGAGTCTCTGAGACTGGAACGAAAGACACAATCCAGCACCAGCGGGCAGGCAGGAATCCCCTGTGACAACAGATAGGATAAGGCGTTTTGTCGCGTGTTGGCTATAGTTTGTGTCTATCAAGAGAAAGACGGATGGTGACAACAGGTCGAAATCAGGTTCAGAGGTCGAAGAAAGGACCAGCCTGTCGAAGAAGACGCTTCAAGTGCGGTTAAGTTGGCTCATCGAGGGGTGGTCCCAGAGGCTGAAACGGAGCTCCTGGGGTGATGTCGATTTCCGAGTTGGAATCCAACCCAAACTCTAACGATAAGCTAATTATTTGGAGGGCCAAAGGACGGAGGAGTGGCGACGGAGTAGCGAGAAAAGCAGTTACGGTAAACACAAAAAAGAGCGTCTCAACAATCGTGCGAGGCTGGCGGTGGAGTTTCAACAAGGTCGGATTTGGTTTGGGTCAGGTTGTCTGATTTAGATATTCATCTTCTCCTGGTAAGAAGTTGAAGCCCGCCAGGGGTAACCCGCCCATAATCTGGACCCTGGCAGCTACAGCATGTAGTAGCGCAGTAGCGCAGGCTGCCCTGAGAGTTGAGAGATGCCCTGAACTGAAGGCGGGTGCATTGACAAGGACTCGTCAACCAGTGACAGTTCTTGTTTTAGACCCGCTCATTTAATCCATTCGCCAATGTTATGGACCGTTCCAGCGTCCAACAGCCCTTGACCTTTGTTGACGATCCGCTCCAAGGCCAGCATTGAAGCGTCTCTCACGGTCTCTCCTCACTGGGCGGCAGAGGTGACGACGGTCCGGGGGGAAGCCAAGTGGAGGACCAAAGACCGGGGCTGGCTAGGTGACCGCCACGGAAGCATGATTTGGGCCGTTCTTTAGTCTCAAAGGACGTCTTGACGAGTAACTACGCGCTTGCAAAAACAATGGATGTCTTTGACGACTCGCATGTCTTTGAGCTTCCTCTAACCATCTGGAGCACCAAGTCATTGTACGTCGAATGTGTTTACCTGCCAAATCATTGACGTTGAGGCCATTTTGTTGTCAAGGGGACACCATCCCCTTAGATACATGTCAAGGGGACACCATCCCCTTAGATACATGTCAAGGGCATATGACTGCAGTCGCAAACGTGATGTGACATTCTTGGTCAACGCTGTGGTCGCATCCAAGCAATAAGGTCCTGTCCCATGGTCAATGGTCGTTCATGCAGGTCCGTACAATGGAAAGCAGTCATCAAAGGCGTCGGCTGTGGCTTATTCGCATGCACGCTTCCGGGTTCCTTGCATCTATCTTTGAGATCCTGATCAATTCGGCAGCCAAATAATTCCCATTGGTCCTAGCAGATTAGATCATCGTTTCTCAGCTATCACGGTCAAAGTTCGTGGTTATTTTGACTTTTACCGATCTCGTTCGGTAGGAACAGGCCGCTCTGTTGCGAGGAATGGGTCGAGGCATAGTCGCGGCTATTTTGGAGCCTGTCTCCGAATTTTATCCTCTCATCACGTTGCGTCGAGATCCAAGCTTTCTAAACATTGCTGTGCCAAACGCCTCTTACCACCATAGACAGCCCAACCTCAAGATGCTAACGATCTTCAGCATATTTTTCTGTGGTTACGTTAGTGCTTTTTTAAGTGAATTACTTGCTCGGAATCAATATGCTGTCTTCATGATGAGTGTCCGAAGCTATTCGGTGGCAAGCTCTGTATGCACATATTCTTCATCATATCATTACGTCGACGATATACTCTTTATCTAAAAGGTATAAGAGGCCTTTCTTTTATCGTCTTCTGGCCATTGCTGTGCTAGGAGCTCCCACAATGGGGAGAAAAAAGACTTCCAAGTGGGCCATCGTCATCCACCTGTCCGTCTACCCGCTGCAAAACCCGTCGAGCTCCGTTTTCTATAACTGCAGAAGTTTTTATCGTAGTGATGCCCTCATGTACTCTCCCCATAATATTCAACACAATCCGAACCCCTTTCAAAATCCATGACAGGCATTCATATACGACATCAGAGCCCGTACGCTCCCATATCATCAGTCCGCATAAAGGGATCCAACAGTAGCTAGTCAATGCCCATATCGATATTAACAACGGAAGGCTGCCGAAGAACATTGATGGTAGGTCGGCGATGATCTCAAGCGACGGACTTTGGCGAATAGGGTTGATGGTGGCTTGATACCGAATATAGCAAATGAGTGGCTTTCGAGCCGGTCGAAAGATGGAATGTGAAAAGAGATAATAGACCAAGCACTCCAATGGTTCTTCTTCAGCTGGGCGATCAGCTTCAATAGTGCGGCCCTTTTCAGATATATCATGTTTGTAAGCTGGTTGAAGTTCCGCTGTTGCTGATGGCTTGTAGTAAGTGGACTTTGCTAGTCCTTTGAAGGTTGATGCCGTGCTCATTTTTTCCTCATGTGCGTATTTGTGAAGATAGATTGGCTGAAGCTGCAGTTTATTTGTCACAGCGGGGAGATAGGACATTGAAAATAATGGACCTCAATATCTATGATGAGGATATGGACGACGGGTATGCTCATAAGAGGCTTCAGAAAGGGGGGGTAACATTTATAATATATAGCAATATCTAACAATATGAACCAACGAACATGATCGGTTCTATGGTAATGAAAGCGGGAATACTTGGCAGGTCCTGAAAACATCAACAACAAGTTGCTGAATACCGATTGCAGAATGTCTCAAGTATTGCTCCTTATCCTGGATCACATTTGCAGTTGGGTCTTGCTGATGTCTCGGGTTAGAACAAGCCATCTAACACCGGGTTTTAATGTCACACCAATGTAGTTCTGCAAGTCATGTTTCATGCGTTTAGTTGCTCATAAGATTTCTTCAGTTTGCAAAATGGAGGATATAGTATATCTGAATAATAGTAGCGATAGCTGTTTCTGTCGACATGGTAACTCTAAATCCCAAAAGGGGCTAGCCGCAAGCAATCCTTGTCCTTTGTATGATCGATCAAAATTGGTGCCATAACTGATAGATGTTTCTTAATTGAATCGTTCCGTACCTTAGAGAAAGAGTCACAAAACGAAACGATCAACATTACCATTTTCTTTGGTGGGTAACAACGGTTGTAATCCTTCATTAAATCAGCTCATAAGGCAATTATTATACTTTCATTAAGTACAGAGCATACCAAGCATTGTGCCAGTTCTATGCTGTGCATGAATTCTTGAGAACAGGGCAGATGCGAATGCTCAAGGGAACTGTCCCACGGGATCCTCGTTGGTGGCTGAGAGATTTCGGTTCTTGTTGTGTTACTCACTGTCCGGAGACAGTAAAGTATTGTTTATGGTCCCCTACGTATTTCAATTTGTCCCGGGGGAAGGGGGGTGTTCTGTCATTTTGTAGCACCATATCCAATATCCCGTTTGTCCACAGAGCAAAACCTAGTAAAATCACACACACAACCTCCGTTCTCAGCAGAGTCATTGAAAGCCGTTGCAGCTCAACTGAAAGTTCATTTTACTACGTGCCGTAGTAAGCATTCAAGCGGGCATTGTTGTGGAGATAACAGCGTAAAATTACTTCCCTACCAGCATTTTTATTGAGAAGCTTATTTCGTCGTAACTGCTTGGTTATCAAATCCTAGTAATACAAAATCTCCGGGAAACCAACCTCAGGCGTCTGGTGGAATGCATTCATTGTTTACAGCAGCGGTGTGGCTTGCATTCGAGACCATGTTCCAGACTGCATTGCCAATGTGATCGAAACACTTATAGCCGAATGAGGAAGACATGATCGATCAGGTGAGGATATAAGGGAGCCAATTTCTCGTACAAAAATCATCCCCGCACACATCTGGTGCGGCGGTGAAGCAATGGACGTGGGGGAATCTACACTGCATTCACTTGTGGCCGCATCCATACCACCCTACAATGTTACAGTCTGCATTTCGTCTGCTCACAACGCGTGGGCTGACCTATCAAGATCGTCTTGAAGCTCATGTTAAGCAGTGATGGCCCGTTGGAACGATGAGCTCACGCATACATACATAACGCTCAAGCATGAAGCCGGGGTGGTTCTGCAGGTCAAATGGAGCGGAAGAGCATCCGTGTTGCAAAGAAGTCGGCAGCAAGCATGAACATGGGGCATTCAGACGAGATCTGCGGCACATGTCGAGGTACTTTGGCTTGGTGGTCGGGTATTGGGATTGCGATAGCGAAACGAAGCTATCGCGAGAGGGTAATTGGGTGGTCTACTCTTCAGCCCGGATCGTCAGTGCTCGCGATTATCATGGTCCGGAGCGATCTAACTAGATCTGTAATCTCATCGAGATGGCAGTGCTTCAAAAGCTGAGGCCGACTTGCAAGTCCAATCTGGGAAATGCCGTTGGTTTGACCTTGTGCTTGTCAGACACACAAATCCAGTGCAGATAAGACACAAACATTGTCACAGTACATACCGGTTCATGACCGAGCGATTCAAAATCGAATGTCTAGTTGCTGATCATGGGATCGGTCTTGATTTTCCGTTGCAGAGGGAGTGGACCAGGGAACAAGTGAGACGTCTGGTCGGGTCTTCAGGGCTGCTTACTTGCGAATGAGTGTGGATCGACAAAAAAACAAGGAGTCAAGCAAGGATACTGCCTATTGCAACTACATTGACAAGACGAGGCATGGAACTCGCCTTCACGGTCGGAGTTGTCATAGAAGGTAATCAGTGAATAAACAGCAAAGTATGTTCAACGTTAACCAGCCTCCTATCAGCTGGGGCCCATCTTCACATCCATTATCTCAAATGACATTGGATCCCCAATTCCTCACCCACCCTGTACTCACTCTGTCCGTCAAACTGCGAGTCAGAACAGAACTGACTGTCCTGCAGATGCAGGAATTTTTGGTCTAACAGGGCCATGGCTAATTTGATGATCTGCCTCCAATCACGTTAGTCTGCCGTTCCATTGTTTGTATGTTGGAATATCTATTGCACAACAACTGTGATCCTCATAGATCCTCATCACTCGGAAGATCAGCGGATGTGAGCACACTTTGCTTTAGACTCCCAATATCCAACATCTTCCCTGGAGAAGCCTCTTCTCTGCGAAAGTCTTTCGGCCACTACGAAATCTCCAACTCTCACATGGTCTTCAAGTCCCACAAGCCATTAAATTTCCTTGGTTTTCATCCTCTCATAGTGCATACAAGTTAATCGTTCGGTGGACCCTAGACATCCCTCCAAATACAACCTTGTCCACTGGCGTTACACCCTCCCGATCCTGGCGACGCTAAAATCTAGCCTGCCCAGGGGCCTTCTCTCATGTATCTATTAGCAGCGGAGTAAGCGAATAGGTACGTGATTCTCGCCTGCTTTAGCGTCGTCTGCCTCCCAAGGTTCAGTAGCGACAGCGCCCCGAGCCTTGAAGGTTGTCGTTGGACCCCAGCTACGTACGGTAGGGAACATCTCGCTCCTACACCCTCTTCTTCCTAACAAAGATTGTAAAATTCGATTCCGGCAACGGGCTCTGTTGTTGGATTATCATATCTAGCCTCCCCCACACTCTTTGCTGAGTCTTACTCTCACTACGTTCGTTCGATAAACACCAAGCTCCGAACTTCGCGCTACTTCCCCTCCATGGCGCGTTGAGACAATCCCAAGCAAAGCGGAAAGCTTGCTCCCAAAAGATAAAAACACCAACAGATGTTCTCCCTACTACGACGCCCCAGGGCTGGTCCCCGTCGAATCGATCGCCGCCGGAATACAGGTTTCTCTCCTTCTCCTGGTCCTGCTCTGCGGCGCTACACTCTTGAACGACACGCAACGGCCGATTTTACAGAAGCCGACGACGACGACGGTGATGATACTCATGATGAGGGATTGAGCCGGTTTCGGAGTAATGACCGCCGTACGAATAATGATGGAGATGAAGAGGAGGACGAAGATGACGAAGGGGAGGAAGACAGGCCTAGTGAAGACGGACGACGCGGCGGCCTTCCTGTTCTTCCTCTGTTCTCGGCATCTCATCTAGGTACGCTCAAGATATTAGAATCACAAAGATACCAAGTTTTCGTACAGGTCATTCTAACCTCAATTACAGATTCTTTGCCAGTATACAGCATAACACACGCCATCCGAATTATCGTATCGACACGCACTGAAACGACTCTATCATGGGATCAACTTCGATCTCCTCAGGTTTCTCAATTCCTCGTCAAGCCTATGCAGCAACAGATTCGTGCCCAGCATTTCAGCCGCGCAACTTTGTATGCTCTCATGATCAACTGTCTCCAATTCACCAAAGAGGGTGAACGCTACCCAGGCAATGCAGGAATTAGTAGCACTCGTGCCAAGGTCTGTGAATTGCTGACTCTCAAGCTACTCAAAGAGTATAATGTCCGCGAGTTGATCGATGCCCTTGCCTATGACTTTTATCCACTTCAAGGCCTCCCTGGATCTCAAGCACCTACATCTCCTCGAAAATCACCGCCGGCCAACAAGTTGCCTCTGATAGCGTCCCGAACGTCAACTCTCGAGGTCGCCATTCGAGCCTCAGCCAAGCACTTACTTGCCCATCCCCTTGTCGTCCAACAACTTGAAGCTATATGGAGCGGTGCGATTACTTTCCACTCGTCTGCCGATAGCTTACATCGGGAACCTCCACCGACCGCAAGCCTTAACTTGAATGGATATATTGGAAAAGCGACTGATAGAACTCCCCTGCTTGGTGCAATTGCTCAGAAAGAAACGCGTTTCATCCCACCAGGGCGTCGTACGGCGTCGCTCTACGATCCTCGACAAGCGTCTCTCCTCAAACTCTCCCGCCTTCGGGTTCCTCGATACAGATCTTTTCTTTCAACAATATCTCTCGCTGTTCTGATCGGATTGTTTCTTGCTGTTCTCGCTGAACGTTCGGTTCAAATCACAGGTCTGGAACTGATTTTTTGGTTTTGGAGTGCCGGCTTCATGCTTGACGAGCTCGTTGGATTCAACGAGCAGGGGTTTGCGCTGTACATCTTGAACGTGTGGAATGTGTTTGACCTCGGAATACTGCTGTTGCTCATTGTATACTACTGCATGCGAGCGTATGGCGTTTTCCTGGCCGACTCTCACCACATCTACGACAATGCTTATGATATACTTGCGGCCAATGCAATTCTGCTCCTCCCACGTATATTCAGCATCTTGGATCACTACCAATACTTCTCACAACTTCTTATTGCATTCCGTCTTATGGCTGTGGACTTGGTGGCCGTTTTCACGTTGATCTTGGTTCTCTGTAGCGGGTTTTTCGTATTTTTCTCTTTGACGAAGAACTCGTTTGGTGCGAGTGATGTTGCCTATAAGATCTTTCAGATCCTGATGGGATTCACTCCTGCAGCATGGGAAGTGTAAGCATACTCTCACTTATGAAACGAACCGAGGTTAATGGCATACAGATGGGATGCGTACAATTGGTTAGGACGAGCATTGTTGGTTCTCTTCCTGAGTATTTGTCATTTCCTTATTGTGTAAGTTCTCACGGCAAGATTACTCTTTCTTTGCTAAACAACCCAGGACAATCCTCATCACCGTTCTCACGAATTCATTCATGGCTATTGCATCCAATGCCAATGAAGAGCACCAGTAAGTGCTCCTCCCCTATCTGTATAATGGGTCTGCTCTAATCGTGTTTAAGGTATTTATTCGCTATCAACACCATATCTATGGTGAAGAATGACGCACTGTTCTCGTATATTGCCCCTAGCAACATCTTCGCGTGGCTTCTTATGCCTCTACGATATTGCATGCCGTTGAGAACCTTCGTGTGGCTGAACAGGACTGTCATCAAGGTGACGCACTTTCCCGTACTGTTCTGCATCTACCTATACGAGAGATACTGGCTTGCCCCGTCTATGTACGAGGCAACTGACTTGGTGGAACACCCAGTTCGGGAGCGGAGTCGGCACATCTCTTTCATGGATCCTGTAAGCAGAGCAGCCATTTTTAGTCCAAGCATTAGGGTTCGCGAGGAATCCGTGGCTGGCTTTCAAAAAGACCGGGCCCTCGAGGAGGTGTTCCGGCGCTTACCTGATCCCGTAACATTGAGGACACAAAGACGTCATGAGAGGCGGAAGACGCAGACGGCGATCCGTAACTGGATGGATCAACACGACGATAATGATGCATCGCCAGGGAATTGGCAAGCGCCTGATGGTGCTATGCATCCTTGGCAACGAAGATCCAGCGTCGGTCTTGCTCGTACTACTAATCTTAGGCGGGTTTCGGACGTTAGATCGACGGCGAGTGATCCTGCTGATAGGATGTCTAACGTGGAAAACCCACTCCGGCCGTCACACTTCTCCAGGACTCGCCTGACTGCAGATTTATCCGAATACAAAGACCAGACTGATGCTGATGGTGATGACGAACTGGTGACAAATGATGAGGATGAGGACGATCATGTTACGAATGCTGGGCAGAGTCAAGTTGATATAAGCCGTGGAATTCACGAAGAAGCGGAAAGCTACTTTGCACCCAATGCCAATAACTTCAGAAAGCTGGCATCCTCTGTGAGTTCTTCTGGGAAGAGGAGCTCCTCTGGCAAGAATGTATCCCAGACACCCCGACCCAAACGAGGAGCACACAACCGAACCCTTTCTACAAACACGATACTCTTTAACCCCCAGGATGTCAAGCAAACACAGAGGGCATTGTCGATATCGCCACCTCTGCCTGGCCAGTCACGTCCACGAACCAGTGGGCGAATAACCACTGGTGAAAAGACACCAAGACGCAGTTCGCCTCGCCGCTCTATGTACGTCGCCAACACGAAACCTCGACCAGTGATGCCACCACGAGGTATGACCGAGGCTGGTGCTGTTAGTCGATCTGCCCTTCTCAGCATTGAGCCACGAAATCGTCCTAAGGACACTAGAAGGTTGTCGTCTGTTGATCTGAGTGCTATGTCTGATCAAGTTGTGGGAGACCATATTGGTGCGTTGCCTGGCAGCTTCCAGACACAACTTGCAACTTTCATGAAGGATAATAGATTGCGGGCAGGCGGTGGTAATGACTCAGGCGACCGCGACAGAATGGGAAGGCTGGTGTTGGCTAGAATGAAGACACTGGAGGAAAGCTTTGCGGATGTGATCAAGGAGATGCGGGATTTGAAGAATTCTTCAACAGTCCCTACGACGCGGCGTAACTCGGGAGATGAGGCAAATATGGCGCCGATGATTGAGGTGGCTGGACGAGACCGCTTAAGAAAGTACCATATCGACAACAGTCAACGCAAGTTTGCGGCTAAGCGACCCGTCAGCCGAAGAAGCCTTAAGGAGGAGAAACATGGCATGTGGGATTACAAGGGGAAGGGGAAGGAGGTAGTGTACGAGTCCGATGATGAGGCAGAGACTGATGACAGTCTGTTCAAGAAAGGGGGCTCATTGTAAAGCATAGGTGGCGTTTGGGCATAGCTTTGTGGTTTGGTACGGTAATGAATGCATAAGATAGGAGTACTCTGTAATGAGGTGGCAATTAGACGGTAAATTGACCGCTGTATCAATAGAATGCATTTTGTGCTTGATTCAATGGTCGAGAATGCAGCTGTTGTGCAACTATCTTTGGTCTCTCCTGAAATACTTGGCTTAGTTCGGTGAGGAGCACATACTAAAGAGACATAACGAGGGTAAAGGAGTCCCATGCAACTTGCAAGAGTGACGATATTCAACATATGTTGGTTACCTGGTAGTAATTACTGGGGTGACCATGCACTTATCTAAGTAGGTACCTACCTCAGTACTTAGGTACCTAGGTATTTAAGAGTCTCGTAGAACGCTTCCCGTAATACTACCCTAGAGTTGAGATAACTACGGAGGTTTCTTTTCGCTAGCGCTCGCACTGGTGCCCGTTTTGATATGCAATAGTCTAGTTTGTTGTTATTTTTGCCTATGCTTGTTTATCGCCACTTACCTATGAGAAGATCAGGCAAGACTTGAATGGCCACACGTGCATAATTCCAGGCTGGCTTGGCTGAGTAGACCAAGCTACATTGGTGTTCATGCTTACATCCTCCAGCTTTCCTTATACGATGAAGGTGTAGCTGTTGAGTCAACACTTGCCCTGCATGGTCCTTGTCTAACAAACCCAGTTGGGTGGTGTTTTGCTTGTCGACTCACAAACGGAAGAGTCGTTGTCTCGTCCTAATGTTTGAAGGTGTCCAGTTTTAGCGTCAGCCAGAATACTGTAAATGTAAGTATACCCAGGTAGGAGTCTGAGCTGCCACACCTAATGCACTGAATCATTGGATCGCATGGCAGCCTCAAGGCAACCACCCCTCCAACAAACATTCACACTCAGGCATCAGCTCCTGGTTATGGAGGGGTAAAAATAGAGGTATTTCATTGGCAACCTAGCACAGGTACTTTCGTAGGCCTGTATTGAAACTTGTTGTTACCTGCCACCTGCCACCTTCCACTGTCAGCCCGATGCTTTCCTCTCTCACAACTCTTTATCTTACATTCATCTATCACCTTCTTTCTAGCAACAAACAAACCAGAGCATCAGCATCTCTTTGAGCAATTATATATCTATTTCTTTGCGCATATTGTTTCTGTATTACCCATCCTTGTCTGGCCTATATCTATGCCTTTTAATTTTCCGTAGCCGAGTCTTCCAACTGTCTCTGCTCCCTCATATCAACTGATCTAGAGATTAAAAGTACTGACCATCCGCGAATCGTTTGCGTGAGCTACATTTCTTAATCAACAATGGATGTCCCAAATGACTGGCAGTTCGAACAAGCACATGTTGCCTGGGATGA
The DNA here is from genome assembly GCA_013266175.1 of Fusarium gaditjirri. Classification (NCBI taxonomy): domain Eukaryota; kingdom Fungi; phylum Ascomycota; class Sordariomycetes; order Hypocreales; family Nectriaceae; genus Fusarium; species Fusarium gaditjirri. The sequence continues at coordinate 50,140 of JABFAI010000115.1, read as the reverse complement.
TCTGGTTAATCAAAATAACCACCAACCTCAACCTAGCTCTCAACCCGCTCCGCAAAGTGAACCTCAACCGCAGTCTCAGTCTCAATATAATTATCAACATCTTGATGTGGATGTTGACATGGCTCTCGAAGAAATATCATCAGCACCAGCTCCTCTATCAAGCTGGACGGGTCCTTACTTCAATAAAGCAAGCAATTTCTATGATAACCATGTGCCGAACCTTCTACCCGAAAAGGATGTCGAACAGACTCGGCAGTTTGAACTCTATCGACTGCACATGGTGTCCTTCGAACTCAATCAGGGAGACACTCTTGTATTCATCGACTATCCTGTCCATCATAAAGGCGTTCTTGATTATACCGACTGCAATGGCATAGTCTATAAGTCACAGAAGATTCAAGTTCACTCGAGCAAGCTGCTCGAGACGGGCTCTCCCAAATTCGCTGAACTTCTTGGCCCTACATACCAATTCAAAATCCAGCGCCGTCGTAAGATGGTCAACAAATTACCCGACGGTATCAAGTACTTGCTTGATCTGACTCCACCCTCTGAAGGAGATGAGTTGGTGTTCCAGATGACCGAGCTATCTTTAACTCCTGGGATCATCAAATGGTGGAGCTCATCCATTCTTAATGACGTTGATCCATTCTTAGTTTGTGGTCAGTAACTGTATCCAGCTTGTAGCGCATCATCTGACACGCAAAATAGGCCATGATGATATTTGCAAGTGCAACAGACAGCCGAAAGGCACAGAAAACAACGAAGATGTCGATGCGAACGCCGAGCATGACAGCGCAACACCCACTGAGGGGAACGCACCTATCGGCTACAGGCTGAAACAACTAAAGCTTGACCCAGAGCGTGCTCTGCAGATGAAAGCCAAGAATGAAGATGCGTACGAGACGCCTCTATATCGGCATATTCCTGACTATTGCCCAATTCGCCACCGAAATGGCATCGTGAGGCTGCTCATGTTGATTGAAGGCAAAGGATGTATCCTGGATTCAGCTCCGAGACTGTTTACCATCTTGAAGTTGAGTTGCCTCTTCGAATGCAGCGCCCTGCTCACAGATCGTGTCACTCAATGGATAATGCACGGCCAGAACACTGCTTTCATCGAGGTTCTGCCCGAAGAAGCCTTGCAAATTGGGTCTCTGCTCAAGATTCCTCCTGTAATGGACTCTGCTTTCAGGATCCTGGTCAACGAGCTCGCTCTTAAACTGGCTGACACCAACCCAACAAAACATAATGCCCACAGCCAGACGACGATATTTGGGAGACGACTGGGTCAACTCCCCGATGAACTCAGCAACATTGTGCAGCATGGGGCACAAGCGCTCGTCGACAGAGTATCAGACATCAACATGACTTACAATAACCCAAATTTGTTCGGTTCATGGGACATCGACGAGTGGGCCAAGCTGCAAGTAATCGAGCAGCTCCTCGAACAGGAAAACACATACCTCAGTCAAATTGCTTTGGAAAAGCTTCGTCTTCTCATGAGTGCCCTTACTCACGAATTTACGCACGCATGGAAAGACGCGATAGACTCAGCACCAGTAGATGGCTTTTCAACATACAACGGAATAGATCGAGACCGCCTGACATACGTGGAACCCAAGGATTTTGACAATATGATTTTCATAATGATGTCGTTCAATCCAATTCAGATGCTACTCTGTGCTGTGCCCTACAACGATCTCGGTGTTGAACTGGATAATCAAAGATGGATTACCAGCAGATGCAAACTGGATGGGCACAGGCATAAATCATATACTAGCCTAGTGCAAGAGGCAACAACTGCCCTCGACGACTTTCTTGCATGTACGCCGAGGCTATTCAACAATCTGTCATGGAACCGAATCCTTGCACTCGGAGACCGCGAGTTCCCAGAAATGGGTATGCGTTCCTCACACAGGCCTATTGTATCACTAAATGCCCTCGAAGCTGCTGTGAAAGATAGACTGAGGCCGTTAACTCTTTCGTGGAGACGAGAAAATTTCTGGCCTCCCCTCAACCTGACTCGCCATTTACTCCTCACACTCACCGAGAATGAACTCAAATACCTTCCTCTGTGGTGTGGAGGTAATGATGACGGAAGCGGAGGCGTATTTGGGGATGCAATTCCCTCAGCAGACTTGCTGGTGGCACCTAATGGCCCTGGACCTGGTTTCCACACAGGTTACACAAATTCAACCCCTTCGAGTGTCTGTGGCTCCATCATTGAGGACATGGATGCGCTACGAGTCTGGGGCAGTACGTCTGCTGCTTCGGCGACCCAAGACAGACCCACCGCGTCGGAGTCTTCTTTTACCCTCGGCGAGTCTGATGTTGAGTTTACGAACGCCAGATACGCCATTCCCGCAGACCATCAGACAATGGGCGAAGCGGTCAACATGACAGTCGAGACAACCGACTCTGAGTCAGAATCCGTAATCAAAGCCTGGAGCTCAAGCAGGGGTGACAGTGATGATGATGTCTGTATGTGGGACTCTGATGATAGTGATGATACTGTTGTCTAATGATGATTTTTGGAGCATTATAAAGGGGCAAGGGCACCAGAATCCAAAAATCGAGCACTCTCCTATGAATAGGAATGCATGCCTCTGAAATAACTTGAGCATATAGACTGGGAGTCATAGCTACTATTACTGGCTTTTAGTCTCGAGTGAAATGGCCCACAGCTCTTGTGAATGCTCTTGTATTGTGTCGTTCCATGTGCTAGTATTTTCCATTTCCTGCTATGCATGTACCTAAACGCCAAACAACTGCACGATATTTCCAACACAGATCAACCTCTATTGAGAGTATTTCCTGCTCCCTTCGGATTATGATCGACGAACTCATCCCACTCGCGCTGCTTGTACGTCTCACGATCTATAGCATCCATATCGTCCTCATCCACCACCTTCTTCGGTTCTACACCACCTTGGAGAATATTTCCTTGCCTCCTCTCTTCCTCGAGATACTCATCGATGGACATGGTCGGCAAGTTGTGCCCTGAGCGAAACACATCTCGTGACATTTGATCCCGCGAACCAAGCAGCGTAAATGGCTGCAAAGGTTTGCCTTGTTTAGACAGTAGCGGACCAGCTTGGAGAGAGTGTGGACGGCGCAGAGGCTGATCCAGTCGGGAGGAGTGATCTTCGGGAGATGGTGCATTTGTAGCTGAAGGCGCAAGCGGTCGAGGAGCCTGTGCAAGAATCTCCACCTCACGATTTAATGAGTCTAACGCCTGAAGCGCAGAATGCACCGCGAAAGTGATTTGCGTCAGGTAAAGCTCCCGCACAAGCTCCTCATCACCATCTTCCAGGTATCGTGGATTCCGTCTCAATATTTCCAACTTCTCTTTCAGCGCCTTTTCAGCGCGATAATTCGCAATCTTGCCATCTCGCCGCGCCGCAGCATCATTACTAGCAACAACAGAAAACTTCTCGGGATCGTCGCGATATCGCTCGAGTACGCGATCGTAAGGATTATGCACTAGGGAATAGCTGTCGACGGTGGCGAGGAAGCGCTCGTATGCGGCGCGAGACTTGGAGAGGACCTCAAGGCGTTGGCCAGGGCTTTGATTGGGGGTCTTTTGTACGAGCTCCGCAACGTGAGCCTCGAGAAGGAGATAAGGGAGGTCTGATGTAGAAACGTCCTCCAGTCCTTCGTTGGAGGAGAAGAGGGCAAGAGCTGAGATTTGGTCGCGCGCGGAAGAGTAGAGGGATAGTGCAGCCTCAAGGTCGGAGCGGTAGGCGGGCGAAGTTGCCTCGAAGGCGTTGTCTAAAGCGTGGCGCTTTTCTTCAGCGGCTTCGTAGAGAGAGCGCAGAGATTGGGGTTCTTCTGAAGACATGATAAATATTATTTGATGTGACGTGAAGCTTGTTGAAGTAAATAACGAGGGGCGAATCGAGGGGATGATAAATCTAGATGAGACCCTTTGATTCTTTGATGAGAACCCCGCGCTAACCTCAAGCTCTTATCGATAAGCACGCTTCAGGCGACATCTGCTGGAGCTAGCTTCATTGAAATCAGACAGGGATCATCAAACATGGACAAACTAATAAGAAGAAAGCGAAATGCTATTCATATGCGGATATCGAATAAAAACCATGCCGGGGACCCAGATAGCAAATGCCTCACATCCGTTGACGCCTAGAACCAGAACCGAATTGTTAACCCAGATTCTGAACCCCCCTCTCCATCAATATGTCCTTCGTTTGAAGTGGTTATCACACAATGTTTCGTACTCAGCAACAAGAAATTACAGCAAAGAACCTGGCTGCGGTGGTTCTAGAACAACCAGTACTCCGTTCCTTTCATGGGCTCAATTACAGGCCGAATAGTCTAATCCTCATCATCATCGACCTCGAAAGGGTCGTCACTCTCATCATCTTGCTGCATGACCGATGAGTCGTCGTCAACAACGATCGGTCGTCTCGAAGCAGCGGCACGTCCTGGTCTCGCTCTTGAGGAAGCCTTAGGAGGGGGCGAGTCTGGTTCAGCCATATCCTCATCTGAATCGTCCTCGAGGACAGATTTCTTGACAGCCTTTTTGGCAGCGTAAGCCTTTGCTGCTGGTGATAGAGTGGTTTGTTTAGTTGCTGGACGCGAAGCAACCTTTGATGCAGCTGTCTTGGTTGCTTTTGGAGCAGCCTTTGGCTTCGCTGGCTCTTTGCTCTTCGCGCCAGCGGGACGACCACGACCCTTCTTGACAGTAGCAAGACCGGCCGGTGTTGGGTCTTCGGAGTCCGTGCTTGTAGGCTTTGACTTAATCGCAGCTGACTTGGATGGAGCAACAAAAGGCTCATCGTCAGAAAGGAAGCTGTCTATATGATCTTCCTTGGTGGCCGTCTTGTGTGGCGACGACTTGGCGAGAAGCTCATAGTTGGTATCGTCAGGGCTGTCGTCATCAAAGTCGAAAGCTTTGGCTGATTTTGGCCTCGACTTGGATAATCCGCTCACGCTGGCGTTGCCCTGGCTAGAATCTGGCCGGCTCATGGCATGTAGACTAAACCTACCCCTTTCGCGGTCACCAGCTGGTTTATCGATGCCCTTGACCAAGGCGCCAACATCACCAAGCATCTGGTCATCGTCACTCTCGGAGTCATCATCGATAATTGTCTTGACCTTGGACGCCGCCACTCGTTTGACCCGTGGATTTTCTGGCGCCTCAGTTGGAGGTGACTGGGAGGTCTTGATCGCAGGGACGGATGTTTTGCTACGGCTGAGAGCGGCGTAGTCATCGTCAGAAAGATCCGACAGCTCCATAACATCAGCATTGGGTTCCTTCTTGACCTTTGGCTTGGAGCTGAACATCTCAGCAAATCGCTGAGCACTCTTGGTCTCTACCTTGGGCGCTGTTTTAACGGTCGCCTTCAACGCTGCAGCCTTCGGCCTTCCGCGGCCCTTCTTGTCAGGCTCATACTCGTCGTCATCCTTGACTTTGCGGCCACGAGCGGTGCCAGCACCTATCTTTTTAGAAACGCGGCGGCCCAAGCGACGGATGCTCGTCTTGATCTCAGCATCAACTGCAAGCTGAGTCTCCCATTCGGCGATGAAGTCATCAAGGTCGCGACACCAGAGATCCTTCTCACTGAGTGCAAGGAGCTCATCGTACTCCGCCTTCTTCTTCTCGATGGCTTGCTTGAGTTTCTCGAGACGCTCAGCTGTCAGGGACCAGATGGGCATCTGTAACACGTTAGTTCACTAAGCGTATTCAAAGACAATAAGTACTCACTGAGAGGAGGTAGTCGTAATCACGAGCGCCACCCTCCAAATCACCCTCCACATCCTGGTTCTCATCGGCATCATCATCTTCTTCATCTGCGGTCTTCTTCTTCTCACCACCAGGGGGAAAAGCCTCGTAATCACGATCTCGAAGTTCTTGCACCAGCACGGTCTTCTTCTTCTTGCCAACCACAAGCTGTCCGTCGATGATTTCCTTGATGAAACGGGCTTGATTCTTGAGCTTGCGATAGTCCGCATGGAATACGCCTAACCAATGTTTCTGCGAGAGTTAGCTGGGCCATCTAAAAATCGGAACAGAACTTACTTTTCGGTCAGTATACATGTTGAGACGGTATAGATAAAACTCCTCAAGGATATCTTCCACCTTCTCGTATTTGCGAATCATGCCTCGGGTGTCGAAAGCAACCAAATTGGAGGTGGCGACCTGCTTGGTCAACTTGAAGCGCTCGAGGACGCCTTCTTCAAGGACCTTGCCCATATGCTTATCATCCACAGCGATCTCAAAGTGAACAGTGCTGTGATCGTTGAATTCCTTGTAATCCTTGATCCAAGCTGGTCCATCAACACCGGCGATAATCTTCTCTAGTTTGCCTTTGAAATCGTCGGTCCACATACGAATTGGCAATTCTGTGATGACGACTTCGTTATCCTTTTGTTCGTTGTGATAGGCAATACCATTGAACTTGTACCGGTCAGGGCCAGCAACCTCTGGTGTACCTTTCCAGCCACGGAACCAGGGCATCATAGTTTCGAAAGGTTTTTCCTCAAGATCGTTATCGTCCAAGCGACCCATTCGACGCTTCAGATTTTTGACAATATCCATCGGGTGATAGTTGGGAATGGAAGTGCTCCAACCTGTACCAATACCATCGGCACCATTTACCAGAACCATGGGGATGATTGGAGCATAGACCATTGGCTCGATTTTCTTGCCGTCTTCATAGTGATGCATTAAGTTTGGCTCATCCATGGGGTGGAAGATCTTGCGGGCGAATGGAGACAGACGAGTGAAGGTGTAACGAGGACTGGCAGCATCAGATCCGCCGGCAAGTCGAGAACCGAAGTTTCCACTGGGTTCCAGACAGTTGATGTTGTTTGAGCCGACGAAGTTCTGGGCCAGGCCAATGATAGTCTGTTGGAGAGACTGTTCGCCGTGATGGTAGGCAGTCTGCTCAGAGACATAACCTGCCAATTCAACGACCTTTTTATCTTTGACCAGGTTTCTCTTGAAGCAGGCATATATGACCTTACGCTGACCCGGCTTGAAGCCATCCAGCACGGACGGGATAGATCGCATGTTATCAGCCATGCTGAAGAGAATAAGTTCTCTATTGATAAAGTCAGAATATGTGATTGACTTGGTTGAGTGATCGAGGTATGTGCCCGGCACGAAATTACCAAGCCACTCCTTTCTGGCATCTGCTTTCTTCTTGGAGAAAGCAAGCTCTAGTAGGTCAGCTTCCTCCGGCTTCATGGTATCAAATTCCTTCAAGTGGTCATCGAGGTTGGTGAAATAGACTTGTGCGTCTTCGTTGGAGCTTGTTCCCAGACCCTTGAAGTATTTGGAGTGCCATCGAGTGAGCTCATTTTTGTGGTCTTCCTTCCACTCCTCATATTCAGGCTGCGTGAAGAAGGACTTTAATCGTTGGGGCTTCTTGGGGTTGGGACCTTGCCAAACCTTGACGATAGGTGTGATGAACTCTCGGAAGAAGTCAGGGATTTTGAGAAGCGATGGAAATTGAACCTGAAGGAAGTTGATAAGAAGACCCTTGATATGACTACCGTCGTGATCCTGATCAGCCATGATCATCAAATGACCATATCTAAGATTCTTCGTGTCCGTGTATGTTTGCTTGTGCTTGAGACCCAGGAACTGTTTAATGTTCTGGATTTCGGCATTCTTCATAATTTGGTCAACTGAAGCGTCTCGCACATTAAGGAGCTTTCCACGAAGCGGGAAAACACCAATGCGGTCAGGGTCGAGAATGGCACGACCAGAAACTGCTAAACCTTTGGCAGAGTCACCTTCTGTCAAGATCAGAGTACATTCGTGACCTCTTCTGGTGCCAGCAAAGTTGGCTTCAACGAGCTTTGCGTTGTTGACTCGGCTTCGTTTGTTTCCATCACCCTTGGCCAACATCTTGTCGGCCTTCTTCTCAGCAAAATCCAAGATGTTTTGAAGGGCGTCGGATTTTGCGATCTTCTTGAGGAAGTCTTCACCCAGTTTGCATTTGCTACCAAACTGACTTGGCTTGGTGGTCATCTGCTCCTTTGTTTGCGAAGTAAAAGCTGGATTGTTGATGTAACAGTTGACAAAGATGAAGATATGATTCTTCAGATGACTCTGCTTCAGAGCATGGCCCTTGCGCTTCTTGTTCAGAGCTTTGAGAAGAGCCTCAGTGACCTGGTCGGCGATGTAGTTGACATGAGTGCCTCCGCTGGTTGTGGCGATCGAGTTGACGAAGGAAACTTGTTGAAAAGTACCGTCAGAAACAGCGAAACCAACCTCCCACCGAGGATGCGACTTGTCCTTATCCATCTCAACAGTACAGGTCGGAGCACCTCCCTCTTCTGTGCTTCTTTCCTTGGCGATGGACTTGGCATATAGATCACAGTAGGCCTTGAAATCCTTGATCTTAATTTGCTCGCCGTTGAGGAAAACCTTGATTCCTCGGATCGTGCCTACCATGTCGTAAACTCTACGGTGAAGGAGAGACTCGAGATCATCATCGATGCCATCTTCCATACCGAAACGCTTGAAGTCAGGCTTAAAGGTCACTCGGGTGAAGTCTGAGGTTTTGCTGCTAGTGATTTTGGCCTTCTCCATCGTCTGCATGTTGTTTCTCCAGGTCTGTTTATACCTCTTGCCGTGCTCACTGTCTTGGCATTCAAGGTTGAATTCAGTGCTAAAGACGTTACACAGTTTGGCACCGTAACCGTTTCGACCACCAACGGTTTTCTTCTCGTCGTCGTCGAAGTTGGAACCCGCCAACAGATGCCCGAAGATGAGCTCAGGAATGTAGATCTTCTCCTTTTCGTGAATAACAATAGGTATACCTTTTCCATTGTTTTCGACACTGATCACACCGTTCTCACGATCGATATTGATTTTCATGTAAGTCATGGAGCCATCGCGCTGCTTATTGTCGGCAGCGTTGACCAAGATTTCGTCAAAGATCTTGTAAAGACCAGGTACAAAGCTGACGTTCTTGTACTCCATCAACTGGGTCTCTTTGTTCAGAACCCACATCTGTTGATCTGTCCTCTCAACAGAACCGATGTATGTGTCAGGTCTCTTGAGGATGTGCTCCAGTTGTGACAGCTTCGTATACATTTCGGTGGCTGTTTTCTTCTTGCCAGGTTTGGCGGGGCTGTCAATTACCATGCTATCATTCTCAAGCTCCTCCAGGGGCACACCAGAAGACTTGCTGACTGCAGGTTCCTTTTTTTGCTTCTTAGCTTTGGGAGGTGTGTTTGAGAAACCCGATGCAACGCTTATATCATCGTCATCGCTCTCCGGTGTTGGGCGCTTTCTGGGTGCGCTCTTCGTTTTAAGGGTTGTTTGCACCATCTTTTTGACGGGCGGCCGCGCAGCAGCCTTCTTTGGTGCGGCTTTGGGTTTCGCCTTCTGTTAAGAAAATGTCAGGCTGTGCTTGTGCAAAAAGTGTAGATACGAAAGTGTTCGGCGAGAAAGGTGTTTGATGTAAAAAAGGCTGAAGAGAGGGATTGAAAGAATGCGATGCGATCTGACAGGCAAAGTAGGCAAATGGAGAAAGAGAAACAGGCACACAATGTGCAAACCGATTCATTGTGCCAACAAAAGAAGGGTAAAGAAAGGATTACTTACGGTTTCAGGGACATAGCCATCTGACTCCTCCCCAAGACTGAACATGGACGCATCAGAGTCCATCTTGTTGTTGTTTGCAGTGAGGGCGAAGAATCTGGCTTGAGGCGCCAGGACAGGATTTAAGGACAATGGATTTGAACACAGGGGTCTCAATGAGGGACAAAACAAGGACAATGGGGTCAAGAATGAAGTACGACCAGGTCGAGTGACTGGTGATGCTCGCGTACAGAGACGCGATAACAAAAATGAAGAAACAAAAGTTGCCAGACTTCTCATCAACAATTAAAACAGTCTAACTATTGTGTTGTTGTGACAATCAAGGGTCCCTATTGTAAACAAATCTTACAGGGACGCGACGTTGGCGACCCACTTCCGGCCGTCGTGGGGCCGCGGATTAATGCCTCAGGCGAAGCCTCTTACAAACGCCAGATCTCGTGACCCGACACATGATGTTGTAACTGGCATGAGTTGGAAGTGACGTCTGTTTTGACTGAGGTAATGGCCTTGAATTGCCGATTGTTTACGCATTTCTTGGCACTCGGTTTCCTTGCAGAGGAAGTCGCTCTGCAAAATCTGTCGAGTTTCAGGAGGAGACATGAATTCGTTTCTGTCAAACCTGATACTCCTCCTCGCCTCATCGGTTCGCTCAAAGACGGGATGAACTCAAGGCTCCCTTTATGCAAACTTACTTTCGGCTCAAGAATTGTTCAGGCCAAACAGGATCTCATTTTGATCAAGATGGAATGAAAACATCTCCAGAACAAATAAAAGGATAGCAAACCATTGCTCACCTTGTTTGATTAACGCTTCGGCTCGTGCCACACGTGCCACAAACCTCCCAGAAAAGGAGCTTTCCTCATGGAAATTGCGGCAACATGAAAAGCATCCGACGCCGGCCCTCTTCTTATGGTATCGCGGTCGCTTATTCTCCGAAAAGAGCCTGTCAAGCTCGAAGTCAGACATGCACCGGTCTCAGCCTGGGCTAAGCGGGCCGAGTCAAAGTGTACGACTTAGGATGAGGGCAAGTGTCTGCCAAATGTCTGTGTGTGTCCATGGGATGAGCCTACAACACTTGTTTATTCTCCTGGTTTCACCATATTCGAGAATAACTTGACTGAGGCGGACCGTATCACCACCAGAAGACTCAACGAGGCATCGACTATCGCCCCATCGCCAGGTCAGCTCAAAGCTTGTTGTGCCTGCTATAGCATTCGGTGGGCACCTTCATTGAACATCGTGTAGCATCGCTGAAAATATGAAGGTGTTCTGGCCACATTCTGATATGGTCTTCACTCTACGCTCAAAGCTGGGACTCTGGTTTCTACCCATGCAGTATGGCCAGTGCTGCATTTCATTCCTTCGTACCTTACGAAGCTGGATTCGATCAAACATCTAAGTCCTCAAATCTAATCACAAGAGCACTGCCTCTCTACACAGCACAGCTATTTTACGCGGGCAACGAGACTCATGCCACACCAACGGGGGAGGAAGAACGGTGACACCGCCCGAAATTCGATGCAGGGAGCCGGTTTGTGTCCTTGGCTGCGCCTGGTGCAAAAGAAACGCTAACTCGTCATGGACTGCCGCTGTCATATCGCTCCGAAATCGTACAATCATCTGAAACCAAGCTTTGAGAACCAAGAAGGAATTTATCTCCTCTGATACCGATTTGGACAATCATTCGTTTCCAAATTCGTCAGAGCTCGGTCCGATAAGCTTGGTAAGGTACTAAATATGCTGTTCATCATTCAAAATTAGGCACGGATGCCAATTTGTCCGAATCAGGAAGACCGAGATACCCAGACAGTGCCTCAAATGCCCAAATGCTGCAGACCAAGACGGTGTTCACTCAAGAAACGCCATAACCCGTTACTGGGCCCTGCCTCTACCCTTTCTGCACCTCCTGGTCGACTGGTTACTCCCTATTCAGTGACAGGACCATCACTAGCCATTTCAATCAAGTGGACAGAAGACCTGACCCCGGAAGAGCTTCGCTGCCCGAGCCGTCGGCTGGTCGCGTCAGATACCGTGAATTTCGCGAGACGGTGATAATTGCCGAAAGGTCTCCGACTTCGACCGGAGTCTCATGACTACTCATGACAAAAGAGTAGAATAAATCATGCAAAGCTATGGTGGCCCAGGTCATTGATATCGTGTTCCAGAGATTGGTGTGCAATTAGACTACGCTAGTTGACGATATGGAGGGCACAACGCCCAACAGGTCCTCCAGGCTCTCTCAAGACTGGCGCAATCATAGCTTGAATAAAATGGTAAATAAATGCCAGAGCGTTGATGGCCACTCCATGGGCAGGAGGGGCGAGCGTATTTGGCATAGGCTTGTGTCCCCTTTCGGGGAATTTTCCTGTGCCTGTACGCCTAAGAGCTCGTGAGAGTAACAAAGGTCAGAGACATGACAGGTTTGTTTCTGGCTTCACCACGATAGATCATATGAGGGGGAAATCTAGCAGACTGACTTCTGGAAGCGCCATCGAATTCTCATCAGAAACTTACCACTGGTGTAGTTTGCAACGGCTATGCACAGGTCTTTGGTCAGAATAGAAGGACCCATGAAACGTATCCCTGGCAAACCATTGCCACATCATATATTTATTGACCGCAGAAACAGGAGACACGTCTGATAGGCCTGTTGGCCATGTTGATATGCAAGCCATCTCAGTAAGGAAGCGAGCTTCTTCTAGCTGTCAGTTGTCATACTGACACGTGGGGTGACTCGAGCAATTCTAAGGGAGTGCTGAGATGAACAACTGAACCTCAGTGGCAGCAGGGCCACTGTCTCCTGTTGTACAAATATCAGGAAACAGACTGGGGTAGAAGGTCCTGGACGATGTGGTATGCAGGCACCCGCCTGTACTTCGTTCTGACTCTGAGCTCGTGGGGCGGTCTTTAGAAGGCGAGACAACCAATTCGTTATTCTTGGTTCTCCTTCACGGGTCACAGTTCAGTCTCGATCTCCAGCCTCCAGACTATACCAGGAAGTTAGCCATTCAATCAATGAGAGACGAACCGCAATATTAATTAGACGAAGCCAAGATTTTGCAGTGCCCTGTCGAGTTCAGAGCAAAGGAGAGGATGTATCCGGGAGTGTAACGGACGGCACGGAGTGAAGGCTGACGCTGACCTATTCACACCCAATAGCTCTAATACGCACCCCTGTTGCAGTTCTTTCTGCCTTATGGTCCTCCTAATGCGGAGGGGAATTCTAGAGGCTATAGAAGAGCGGTTCGATAAAGCGGAACTCTGGACTCATACATATCTCCTAGATGGATGAACAAAACCATAGCAGTAGGACAACGCAACAATACGTTCCTATTCATCAAAGTATCTGGAGACCTCATCCTTTCATTTCTCCCTAGGCTTCAAACTGAGCCCAATTTCTTTTACTATATCATTAATAGTCTGCCCCGACATCGTTCCGTCATCTATCACTTGGTGGCTGTTCCTAGTATCTGCTAGCACCAGGCGGTGGGAGCTCGTCAACGGAGCTCTAGCCCCTTGGAAGCCGGCATTGAAACTGAAAGAACAAAGAAAACATAACGAAGAGTGTCGGCCTGACCTAAACAAGGCGTGACCGACTTTTGGCGTTGCAGGTTCCCGAGCAGCTTTGCTGGCCGAGCCAGCTCAGGCTAGGGTTCCTCACCACCGCCTATTTCGGTACACGCAGGCATATTTGCCCTTCCCCGACTTGTTTGCCAAGCTGAGGAGTGACTTGAAAGGCGAAGAGTCTCCCCCAGCTGTAGTGTTGCGGCTGTCTGTCCTTCCCTGCAATCCAGAAGTAGTTATATCACGGCCGCTGCCCGCTGTGCTATCCAAACCATTTGGCTTATCCATCTCTTTACGGTCAAATCTCTGGCCTCCTACATCTCGCGAACATCTTTACGCCTCTCAAACTTCTCTTTCTGGTATTTCTGGCAAACTTTACTGGATTTTATCATGTTGTCCCTTAAAGGTCTCCTGAACCCAGCACCATCTGGAGATAATGATTCCCCCTTTCCTCGACCAAGTCTTGCGCTCGAGTTTCCACCAATCCCGAATTTCGAAGAAGCATCAGATAAATCTGGGAACCGTTTTATGATGGTTTCTGATAGAGCTGGGCCGAAGGACGCCAACAACACGGCCAAGTCGAAGCTGCGCGGCCCAGTCAAGTTTCGCCCTTTCGAGCGTCTCGACGAGATTGCTTTGCAAGAGATGCACCGATTCCGAGTCAAGCCATTTGGGAATATCCAGGATTCAAGCCTTCACATCCCATACAACAGTGGTAAAAAGGACTTTTACGAAAAGACAGGACGAGAGAGCTTCGAGGGTAAGTAACCAAGTTCAAGATTGATCACTGGTTATTGACGCAAGCCTAACAGTTTTCAAATACGAGTTCACTTTGACTGAACAGAACACTGAGTACGCTGTGATGTGGGACTATAATGTCGGGCTCGTTCGTATGACCCCTTTTTTCAAATGTCGCGGCTACGGAAAGGCAAGTAAAAAACAAGCCTCCACATACATATGCTGACTGTCAATGGAATAGACAATTCCGGCAAAGATGTTAGGCCTCAATCCAGGGCTCAAAGAAATCACACATAGCATTACTGGAGGTTCTATAGCTGCTCAAGGTATGTTCCATCCGTCAGCGCCTTCTCGTCGTTTGCTCATCAGTCTACGCAGGTTACTGGATGCCATACACATGTGCCAGAGCTGTCTGCGCAACCTTCTGTTACTCTATCGCGGGGGCCTTGATTCCAATCTTTGGCCCAGACTTTCCGTCTCTCTGCATTCATCCCAGTGCGCCTGACTTCGGCCGTATGGTCATCAGCCAGCAAATAATCATCGAAGCTACCCATGAAGCCGAAATGGCTCGGCGTATGCATATGAGCACGATCCCACCTAGCTTCCACGGCGCTACGAGCTATCCGAGAGACGATCGAAGTATTCCACCGGGCGTCTATGCCCAAGAAGAGCGCCGTCATCGATTCCGACCCCGTCTGTTCTGTGATCCATCATGGGCCATGGATAGCGACGTTGAACGCCATTACATGTCAGCTCCCAACTCAGCCTCGAGTAGCGGCTCGGGACTTCCTGGCTATATGGTGACTTCTCGTCCAGGATCCAGCTGGACCGTTGCAAACCCGTCTAGCCCTGAGCCGAATCCTTTCCTCAGTGCGGTCCCCCGTATCCCACCTTTGCATAATGGAGGAGCTCCCTCTTCTGCTCCATGGGGGCCCAAGAGACGACTGGACTACGACGACCGGGACAGCTATTACAGAAACAGTGCTAGTCCCGCCTTGAGCCCCAGATCTATTCTCATGGCTTCGACCCCTGAGGCCAGCCCTATGAGGCAACGAGTGACCAAGACGCCACACAGCGTACCTGATGCCGCCCAGAAGGACGCAGCTATGCTGCTCTTAAACCTCAGGATGCAGGACCAGGGGCCCTCTGCTCCCAACGCCATCGAGTCGCCGCCTCCCATCCAATTGCAGCCTGCGCTGGGGGAAGGGCATCGCAATAAGAGACTGCGAGCCACTTCGTTGTCCAAGTAGCTGTGACAGAAAGGGAAGGGGCGCAATGGGTTTCTAGCGACAAAGGAGTCTTTGGGGGTATAGTATTAACAGCGAATAGAATGGAAAAGTTTGGATACTTGGTTTCACTCCATCACTTAATCGTCAGTATCTGGCGATATCTCGATCATATCATAACTGCATATAGCACATCATTCAGGGCCTAGGAAACAGCAATAGCAAGTCTTAATTAGTACACGAACATCACTGTAAAACAAAGTAACTTTTTTATATTCTTTCTTACATCCATCAGACTGTCTCTCCCTTTTCAACCGCTCTCTTTGCCTTATGCTCCTTTGTCCAGGCCTCTGCCTTATCCTTAGGAACGATAAAGATCCTCACTACCTCATCCACCACTTCAACCTTACCCGTTCCCAGAACCTTCAGCAGCGGCACCCGCTTGCCCATCTTGAGTAGACCACCCTGTGTTGTTTCCACAAACGCCTCCACGCCTGCTGCCGTGTACACACCCTCCTTGTCCCACGGCAGAGGGAAGATATAGCTCAGATGATCCTCGAGCGAATGTGTTTCCTCAAACGCTTTGACGAAGTCAGACTCCAGGTGCAGAGGGTACAGCAGTACTGTTGGGAACGCAAGCGTGCTGCGGGGATCATCAGGATCTGGGAGGAGCGCAATACCCGCGTCTTCCATCTCTGGTGGTTGAGAGGTTGTGCGTGTGGGAATATTCCTCGCTCGCAGTGCGGCTTTGATGAGAAGTGCACGTCGCTTCTCCTTTGCTTCGCGCTCCGCGTCCCTCTTTCGTCGCGCGTCGATCTCTTTAGCTCTCTTAATGATATCGTCCGCTACAGCACGCAATGAAGCATTGTTTTCGTCTAACGAAAGACCGCGCGCACAAACATCATCGGCCTCCTGAATACGGTCCACTGCGAGGAGTGCTCGTGCACTACGGAAGTATGCCTTGATGTTTCGCGGGTTGAGGCGCAACGCCGCAGCACAATCAAGCCAGCAGCTGCGGTAGTTCTTAACAGCAAGGTGGCACGCTGCCCGGTTAACACAGAGTGCTTCAAGAGTCTCGCGCTGCTTCTGGATCTCCTCCTCAGTGTCGATCACACCATCCTGATTTTTCGTCTGCTCGCCCCTGGCGCGCTTGCGCTCTTCGCCAGCGAGAATGGCAATACCCTTTCCGTAAAACTCCTTTGCATCGGCATAGCTCTTGAGTTTGAAGTACTCATTCCCACGCTCCTTGAACTCCTGGCCGTTCTCGAGTGGCGTGCCTTCATACGCGAGTGCCTGCAGTGCGGCAATATCTTCATTTTCCTCATTGGCATCGAGGTCTGTCATGAAAAGTGGCGACTTGTTCAGATCCTTCCATACTTCGTCAACAGTCTTTCCGCTGGCGATGGCATGAGCTGGGGGCAGCTCAGGTTTGGTGGCCTCTGTGGCGCTGGTAATTGGTTGTGGTGAGGCCTGCTCCAGCTTCATGGCCTCATCCATCTTGTCAGCAATTTCCTCGATTTTCATTCTTGTTTTTTAAAGCAGATGAATCCGCCCGCCACTGTTGTCTTCTACTCAGGGCTATTGTGGTAAGCCTTATGCTTCAGATGTACTTGGTGGGTGGATTCAGAGTGACTCAATTGCTAAAATTTGAGCTTCCCCAACTTTTGGGTGGGTGGCGAAAAATTCTATTGGGCATTAGCTACCTACCTAACCTCAACTATCACGACTCAGAATTCATATAGAGGGACCGTGGGGAGCAATGAGACTTCTAATACTTTGCCAGGATGGCAAAATTAGCTAGGTGGTCTAAGTGCCTCCTAAGATATACCTAAACCTATATAAGTATTTTAATCACTTAGGATAGAGGTCATAAGTTTTCTTGCTTCTCACGGAGGGACTACTGACTATCGCACGAACAACCTGAACATAAGCCAATGCATAAATTCAATGAGAAAAGCGACACGATTCCATTGGCGTGGCAATTTAAAGAATTAATCACTTAAAGCATTAGATTGGAGTGGTCCTGTTTGTAATTACATCTATTCCTATTTACCTCACTTTTATCTAACTTATATATAGGTACCGACTCCTGTCTCCAACCGTAAATCCAATTCAAGAGCAAATAAACTCCGTCCCAAAGCCTTTTCCATTAATAAGCAAGCCAAACTCCGAAAGTTAAAAAGTCATCACAAACCAAATCAATCATTATACCTGGGGTATACATAACTTCGTAAAAGCGGCCGTGATAAACACCATCCCGTCCACCAGTCGTTTTATAGGAATTATCAAAACATGCTTGGACTCCGAACTCGCGAGGGTATGAAACAGTATGACTTGATGCAGGCAATCAAGTCTAAAAGCGGGTTGCAAAACCCGCGAAATCGCTTCGCCATGTTCGACGGTTTCAAGATGCGCCGCGTGCTCCTCAGGGGGAGTCATAAAACTCAGTCTCGGTCACTGTAACAGTCTGTTTGTTAGATGCCTTGGAGTTTTCCCCATAAGGCTCCTCATTGCGCCGGCGAGGAACAGAGAAGCACTGAACGGCTCCCAAAATAGCGACAATAGCGCTACCATACCACGCCAAGGCAGAGCAGTCCGATTTGGTACCCACCGTCCACAAAAATCCAGCGACGGGTGAAGCAATCATTCGGCAAGCAGCACCAGTACTTGCTGCCAAGCCGTTCACTCTTCCAAGAGCGCTTGGGGCGGGCGTAGCCTCCTTGATGAGGATCATAAGAAGAGGATATAGTATAATGGAGACAATGTTGCGGATGATGAGACAGCCGTAGATAGCAGGATATAAAAGGCTCTCGGGGACAAGGAGGAGCATGGGCATCAGCACGTAGATAATAGGGTGAAGGACTGTAACAAGCAGGAAAAGGCGATAGGTTCCAAGCATCTTGACAGTCCAGGGGAAGACGAAAACCTGGATGAACAGAGCGATGCCGCCGTCAACGGCCAAAATCACACCAACATCTCGTGGAGTCATGCCCAAGCCCCCGGGCGAGTAGAAAGGAAAGATAGAGCCATGCTTGAACATCTCTACAGTATCAACACGGCTGTCTTCAAAGAAGATGGGCAGCAAGTGGTCGAAGGTCATGGAATGGTAAGTGAAGATTGACAAGGCGACAATGAAGCCAACAACACGGCAATTCCAGATCTTGATGGGAGCTGCAGCTGTCTTCTCGTTTTCGATACCGAGAGTATCCCAGTCCCCAATTGAGTCATCGACTGAATCCTCGGTTGTCTCTATCGCACCATAGGCCTGTGGCTCAATCTCGGTGGCCATTCGGTTGTTCATCATGAGGGGGGTCTCCTCGCTGACGTGGTATTCACTGGTAGGAGCGTGCTGGATCATGTCGGGATGGGTTTCCTCAAGGAGGAGGAAACCGAGCACAATGCTCACAAGCAACAATCCTGCGCAGATGACGTTGGGTAGCAAGTAAGGTTGGCGCTGGAAGAGGCTGCCGGCCGGAAAAGATTCCGGCCAAGAGTCATGGGGGTTGGCAAACATGCCACCGATAGAGGGGCCAACAATGGTTCCAATGCTCCAGACAAAAGGCATGATGGAGTATGCACGTGCTAAAGTATTGATAAGTCGTGGGAATTCGAGCAATGACTTGCAAACTTACGCTCATGTTCAGGTTTGGTGACCAGCTCCCCAACCATGGTTTGGATAACACCAATATTACCGTTCAGCAGGCCGCCGAGAAGACGGCCAAACAAAGCAACGCCGAAGCTTGGAGCCACTCCTACCATCAACATGCTGATCATTGTGCCGAGAGATCCAATAATCAAAACAGGCTTGCGGCCGATACGATCGGATAGGGCGCCCCAGTACGTTCCCATAACAGCTTCGGCAAGCGAAAAGGCGGATATAAGGATGCCGGAGTAGAACGAAGCATCTTCTTCGCGGCCTATTTCGAACCTTTTGACAAGGGCCCAAGCGTATGGGAAGATGGATGTTAAAGCGATAGGTTCAGCGAGTCGAACGATGGCTTACTTGGAGTTAGCACACGTTATTAAAAATGCAATGTCTGATCGTACCCAGAAGGAAGAGTTGCATGGCCGGGAATGCATCTGGGTCACGAGGACCAGTACGAAGCATACCCATGACGATTATTGTGATGGATCACAGCCAAGATGGGAATAAGGGGAATTTGTTGAGCTTGTCAAAAAACTATCGCCGCCTTGGTCCCAGATTAGGCGGGAAAATAAGCAAAGCGACGATTCCACGGAAAGGATATCTGGAAAAGGCAGAAGGGTTGTTATCGTGACCCTTTGGGATGGAAGCGGCTGTCTTGGAGAATTTGGAGAGCCAGTTAGTATGGGATTTCACAAGGAAATCAGCAATAGCAGAATCACAACAGTTAAGATGGAAGAACGAGAGCCCAGACTGGAGATGGGGAGTGATTCAAACTTTGGATATGAAAAATTAGTTAGAGACAGGTAGAACAGTTCAATCACGAAGGAAAGGAAAGAGGGTGGGAGAAAGGATATTTCTACCAAAAGTCAGTCAAGCAAAGTGCAAGCGCAAGTTGGAGGAGGTAGAAGAAGAGCAGCCCGTGTAAGTGCGGCGACTCCTTTTTGTGGAGACCGAAATCGCAGTCAACAAGGGCCAACTTCAACCTTGGATCAAGCCCAGACGTTTCGCTTGCTCACTCGCTCGCTCGCCCTTCCCTGGCCGATAAGGTCCCGTCAACTTACTTGGCGGAGAAAAAAAGAGCCTGGCTTTTGCTTGCAGTGGAACAGTCGAAGCTTCGTTTGCAGCATGTGGGGCGGCCGCTAAGCTTGTCCTTGTTGCTGGGAGTTGCATACACCATCAGGAAATTTGAACCAACAGTTGCATACGACAAGGCCCAGAGAAGAAAAAATGGACGGTAGAATAACGCCGGGCGCGGCCTGAGTGAGACAAAATTTGCCTGATCTTCCTTCACCTGTTTGCCGTCTTGGTGTCAGGTGTCCGAGATAAGAGACTCTGAATCATCTACGAATAATTGGATGCTTCTGGTGTTTCTGTACACTGCCGCGAGAATATGGCATTAAAACGCTACACCTTCTTGCCTCCCTGATATTGATTCACATGCATACACTTGCATGCATGTCTGGTCTGAGACTCAGCCAGATAGCCACACCTCTCATCCTCTGCTCGTGCAACTGTTGACTGCAGGTATGAAGTGTCTCGTGATACAGGAAGACGAGACTGCTCCACGGACTATCGCAGACAAATTTCCGGACTGTCGGCAGGTGGTCACTTGAACACATAGAGTGAATGGAGCCATCGTTAGACGGGACCGATGGAGTCGTTGGCGTTGGCGCTGATGTTGCTTCACTCAAGTCCGTGTCAAGTGTGTCTTGGTCTCCCAAGATGGAGGGGAACTCTCGGGAGCGTCCTGGATTCTGCATGCGGCTAACGGAAACATGTCACTTGATTGGGCGGCTTGACCGATGGTGGTCTGTGTCAAGGTTCCATCTTCAACGTCGCATGCATGTCGATTGCCAGTGGGCCCCCCCTAGGATGCCATTGAGGCCTTCTAGCGTATGACTTTATCCGGTGTCTGAGATTTGAGCGTATGTAATGATTGGCTGTGTCATTTGTTTAGACCCGCCACACTGGAATTGAAAATTCTCTCTTCTGGTCGTTTCGCTGCACGCATTGCTCTCGTTTGCTCATATCCATCGGAGCCGATGGCCGGGCGCATTGAGCGACTACCTATGCAAGAGTGGTGTTGAATCATTCTTTTCGTAACATCAACTTGAGCGCCGCGTAACGACTCAAGCTCTGTCTTGACTTGGATCAGCCACACAATCGGTAGCACCGTTTTGAAGATTCAGTTGTTTAGCTCCATGGATGAGAAAGAAAATCAATTTACATGTCAACACCATATCATATCCTGGCAAAATTTATGCTATTCGTTACCAACATACTCGCAAAAGTTTTGTTTGTATACTGTGCTGTTGACTGTGTATCCATATCATCATCTCCTCCCTCTCACGGACTTGAGGAGATCCCAGTAATCCAGATGGTTCCATGCAACTCAACCGCGAACAAGGTCCTTGCGACCACAACCCTAAGTGATACCGGCCAAGCTCCGCTACTGGTGGATTCAAGCTATGACATCTCTGTAAAGGATGCGGCTCAACAACGTCAGTAGCAGATCAGGTTTCAGGTTCGAAAATACAACAAAAGCAATAATTCACCACCTCCCGACATCATTAACTATTAGCCATCTTGCCAGTGGCGCGCTAAACAGCGTTCAAAACAAACCACGTAGAAGGACATGTCAACAAAAGCGACCCTGGGGAAAAAACATTCCGAGAACCGGGTGTATCCATTGAGCGGATAAGGGGACCTTGAGGCTAAAGCAGAGAGATTAGATGGCTGCAGGTCAATTGAAAGCGGAAAAGGTGATGTTGCTGCTGCGAGTTGGGTTTGGCGCTGGCGCTTCTTGGCTGGTGGTGGGAGTCTGTGCGCCTACGCCCGCTGCTGGTTCCATCTGAGACTCTGTCTGGTCTCCATCTTCTGGCCTCCCTCGTCCCGTCCACAGCACAACTTTGTGGCCTCCATCTCGATGACCGAGTAATTCAAATCCCCTTTGTCAAACATCGTCATTTTCCCCATCTGACCTTCAATTGTATATCACTCGATAAAATGATACATAACTTGTGCTCTTTGGTCTTCATGGCTTGAATGGCGTTTCACATGCATCCCAAAGGTCATTTCCTTGGGCAACCTAAATTGAGTGTCTTTGCTTATCTCGCAGATCACCAGCGTCTGGCCTGTCGTTGTGCGACCCACCAGCTGTTGTTGACCTGCATCCCAAGCACACTGCGCTGCCTGCGCTGCAATCATGGTTCCATGCAATTTGCACTTTGGTCAATCGCCGATAGTGCTCCGTGCCGAGTCACCAGCTTCCCTCTAGGCTCTTGTGGTAGTGCGATCAACGAGACCCAGCCACCATACAGTTGCAAGCAGTCAACGTCCACCGCCTTTTGCTGACCCCAACAACCCTCACTCACATGCAAGGCATGAACTGGACTACCAAAGGAAAAGAGGGAGATATTAGTGACCAGACGCTCTAGTATCCTCAATGCGGGGGAAGCATGAATTGGATCGCGTTGTCTTTAGCTCTCTTGAACTTGGCCCCGTGCTCTCCAAGAGATTCCTCTTCGTCTCTTTGCGCTACGCATTGCAAAGACCTGTCTGGGCCCACTGTCGTCTAGGGTTTCCTGCACCAATTACCCACTACATCTCAGCGTATGCATCAAACGAAGCGGCTAAAAACTGCTTGCGCTAGTTCCCGCCTTGTCCTCTGCGCCGACTCCACCAGTCAAGGTGGGACTATTTCAACGACACACCATGAACACGGCTGCGACAACGGCAACACCTGAGTCGAGGACCAGAGAGAGCGAGCGGCTTTCAGGCTGATCTTTACGCGAGACTGCTGATTGAAACATTAAACCGGACTAGGATCTTCACATTAACGGTCCGAAGTCTTCAGCTGGTCGCAGAATTGAGGCATAGTTTCAGTTGCTCCATCACCTTTGCATCTCTTCGGTCCATCGGCTCGCTCACCGACCCAAGCGCAACTCGCGTTGCCAGTCTGGCACTTTTGACTGTAACAACCACAGGACTCTTTCCAAGATATCCCGATGATCCGCATCTACCAGACCAGATTAAGCTACCAAGCCAAAACATGAGGTCCAGGCCTCGTTTAATTGCGGACAGGCGACCAAATGCTGGCAATCCCCGCACAGGGAAACTGACTTGTAATGTAATGTGGGGATATATACCAGGATATGTTGCCAGTCTTGCAAGTGAACGAAAACAACAGAACTAGCGTGTTTTGAGCTGGGAGCCACTGTGGAAACTATCCCGAGAAACTTCAAACTTCATTTTTCTCTATTCCATCACATGAGTACCTCCAGCCCCTACACAACAAGACTAAGGACCTGGGCCGCGGATCTTGGGTGGTTTAACATAGTCTCTCAGTCTATCGTAGACTGAACTCTATTATTCATTACTTCGGATCGAGGTCCTATTCTTTCTAACCTCCGATCCGTCTATAACATAAGATCAGATGCCCAAGCGTCGTGAACACACTGGGCGATCGCATATCGTATCCCGACTGCAAGCCTCGCATTATCATAAGATGTTCGGTTAGCTAGCGTATGGGATTCCCTTGTTGAAGTGGCACATCAGCAGCTTCAGATGCGTGTGCTACATGTGGCACGTATCTTCTCGAGCTTTTCTAGACTCATATGCAAGATGTGTCTACCACTAGTCTAACTTGGAAATCTTCAACTGCCTTCCCCGCTTGGCCAATTGTAACCGATTGAACCCCTCATTCTTGCTTCAGCCTCATTGAAGATGTAGCTGACCAGGAAGACGTTACAGTGCCATCTAGATGCTTTAAGGTCAGATCAAACGTTGGCGCCCCCCCGGATCAGGCTAAAAGCGGCCATGACAGGGTGGTTGTGAACTCTGTGCTGTAATTTCTGGAACTCATTCCAGTTGCGATAGTCTAGGGTGGCGAATGGGGATAAGACATTGTTGAACATCAATCGTGGCGTTAGACACGAAGATATTCACTTAGACTATGGCCAAGAAACAGTGCCGGCCTTACTTTTGTGTCTTGTAATGTAGAAACATACGCGTACTCTCCGTGTTTCAAAGCTCAACGTCCACATGCTGTTATTCTCTCTGTGATACATTACATTATCAGGCACGCTTGCGGTTATTATGTATCTGTTTAGAAGCAACGTAACTACCACCTCTTTTTCTTGGAATTCGGGAAAAGCTCGATCGGCTCTTAGTTCTTATGTAGGTCCATTGTCTTTAGTTTACGAGAGCCATATCACAACAGATGTTCTTAGGCCAAGCAAGCATTCACAAATCTATACTAGCGAAAAGTTCGGAGATCAACATCAGGAAATATGTCACTCCACTCACGAGTTCGTTCCAAAATTACGTCTATTGCATATGCAGCGCGACTTCTATGATCTGCAAGCAATGCCTTGCTACCACTATTCAATGCCCATCTCCTTCAGAATAGCCTTATACCGTTCCGCCTCCTCGGCCATCGCCTCAACACTTCTTGCTTTTCGATCCTCATCGTCCACTCTCCTCAAGCCTCCACCCGGCTTCGGTCGGGCGCCCATCTCCTCATCCCATAGCGCACCACCAACATTACCCTCCTCTCCCGCAAGCTTAACATACACGGCATCCGGGCTTCCCATGTCCCCAGCCGTTCGCGGAACAACGTGGACGTGAACATGTGGCACGGTCTGCCCCGCGTCAGCTCCGTCTTGCACAGCGACTGAGAAGCTTCCGGCCTCAGGTTCAGGGATGCGGAAGTAAGCACGTGCAAGCAGACGCTGGGTAAGCTGCACTGTTGTAAAGAGATCCGAGATCTCAGTGGGCGTCAAGTCTGTTAGACGTTTATGCGGGTTATGCGGACAGACGAGGACATGGCCCTGAATCAGAGGTTTGAGATTCACCAGCGCGAAAGAGTGCGGCGTGGTGAGGAAGACCTGGAGATTTGTCAGTATCTACTCATGATAAGGCCAAACTCGGGTCTGAGTTTGACATGGCTCCTCACCTGATTTGTGACCTCAAAGGGCCCAAATTTGATAATTCGTCCGGCGGCTCCGACTGCAGTCATGATGTTTCTCACTGAGCGACTCTTTGCAGTTGCCCAAGCACCAGATGCAAGCATACTCCAATTGGTAGAGGACACTTTTCTGTTATTACGGTGGCTCTCTTGGAACTCTGATCACTTGGTGGAAATAATTGGTCTATAATGAAATGAAGAGAGGGCGTTGCCTGAGTTTCGACGTCGTCGTTGTGTATAAAACACGCCGTTTAAAGGTGGTGATCTGATGTCATGAGTGAGCTCTGTTCCCCTGTGAGAACTCAAATGAGACCCACATCTTTTGCACCAATTGTCTAACACTGAGCCTTTTGGCGGAGATCTCCAGCATATCTCAGCCGAAGAGTGTTTAATATCATTGTTGAGCAGTCAATGGTCAATTCGTGACTTTCTTCGTGTATATTCTATGGCCAAATGCTCCAAAGCGTTGCCTAATACTATTATACAAGAGTTACCAATCATGGTTATGTGTGCACCTTTGTACTGTGACATAAAACCAAACAAAAGGAAATCGTTTCTACTGAAGAGCCGGGTATTTCTTAGAATCTGACTTGATCTTCCTCATCTAGAGGAACTTGTCCGTCTGGAACCGCGAAAGCCTCCTCTGTCTGATTAAGAGGCTGTCGTTCATCTTCAGGCTCATCTTCCCACACGACTACAATTCGTTAGTCTCAGAGTCAGATTATAAAGTGAAGTTTGACTTACCGTGTGGCCTTATGGCAAAGCTTACCACGAGAGCGAATCCAAATACGCTTGCCAGCAAGACAAAAATACCCTGGTTGAAACGTCCAACCGTGAGGGCATACACTCCATTAAACAAGACTGGTCCCAACACTCGCGCAAGAGCATGCATCATGCCGATTGCTCCGAGTAACTGGCCAACTCTTTCAGACGGTACATGTTTGGTAATCATAGCTTGCCCAGTTGCACTCCCAAGCCCTCCGACAGCGGTCATCATGCCACTGACGACAAATACTCGCGATGAACGAGCAAACACATATCCGAGAGACCCAATAACATCTGAAATCAAAGCGATTCTCAGAATCAGTACGTCGAGCTCGTCTGCTCCGCTGTTCTTCTCGACGGCAGCCACGCCGGACTCACGACGACGACGAGCTGCTGGGCGGATGCGGCCAAAGTAGTTGATGATAGGGTATATTCCCATAAGGACCACGACGCGAACGAGTGAGAGAAGAGAAACAAACCCCGACTTTTCTAAAAGGTCCCAGTGGTATGTCCGTCCGCAGTAGAGAACAATGACAGCACCTGCGGACATGCTTGCTCCAAGAATGATGGTGTCGTTGATAGCAAGGGCAATCAAATTTCGACGAAGGGCCGGCGATGTGCCCGGGCCAGTAGGGTAAAGAGCTTTGAGAGGAGCGAAGGGGTTTGCAGTTCGAAGGGTGTTCGCCCATGATGAAGAGACAGGCGATTGCAGCTCCTTGTCCTTTTCGTACTTCTCCCGCGCTGCCAATTGCTTCCTTTGAGACAATGACTCGGGCACAACAAGCCAAACAAAAAGCATAAAACCAATGTGACATCCCATGACAACATAGAAAATAGATAGCAAACTACCAGTCCACTTGACGAAGAAGCCCGCAAGGAGAGGACCAAATGCAAGTCCCGTGAACAAGCACGCATGCACATAACCCATAGACACGGCGCGTTTTGAAGGAGGGGTGCAGTCACTTGTGTAAGACTGTGTCATAATACTTCCCGTAGTGAAGGATCCTGTCATACCATCGAAAAGACTCCCTAGAAGTAACCAGCGATAGTCAACGACGTCCGGATATCGGGCGACCAGGATAGTGATGAACTCGGCCAAGATTCCACCTACAGAAGCTAGAGCCATAAGCCGTGTACGACCATATCGATCAGATAAATGACCGATTTTCGGTGCGACCATAGCGCTCAGAATACCAGTGAATAAATTCATGACCAGCATGAATTTTGCCACGTTGGCTTGCACTTCAGGGATATCGCATTGGGGATTTTCAGACCCAAGAAGAACAGGCTGGAAGACTGCATCTGGATTACGGCTGTGTTCGTCTGCAAAATACTGCCTGCAAACAAGCTGAAGGATCCTTATCGCATACACTGGTAAGCCAAAAAAAAAAATTCTATATATCGCGAACAACGGAAGCTTACAGGTCAAGTTTAGGGACCATTACACCTCCAAAGGCAAGGGTAAATATAATGTATGGACCAAGCAGCCAATAAACCTGCAAGCAAGGTCAGACCTGAACAATATAGTTTTCAACAACGTCTAAGCGCATACCGATGGTTGCCGCCACCAGGGCAGACCTTCAAAGTCCTCGAAGGCATCCCAAGCGGGAGTTGTAGAGGATGTTTCACTATCTGCATCGCGAGATTCGGAGCTGGTGGGCAGCAAATGTGTTGCTTCGTCTACGATCGCTGTCTCTTCCTCGTGAATACTATCATTCGTCGCCATGGTTTCCTAGCGCGCAAGCGGGTCAGGTGTCGTCGGTTCGGGTCGGATACAGTGAAGCAGTGAAGTGCTGCGCGCAGCAAAATGATGGCCTGTGAAGCCTGTATTCAATCACGATGTTTCTGGGGCATGGCCAAGGAGGAATCGAGGGATGGACGAGTCTTTGAAAGGATAATGAGGACTAGTTTTTGCATGTCTCCAAAAGTCAACACAAGCGAGAGGGTTGTGTCGCTTGCAACTGGCATGAGATAAGTGTGACGAGGAAGGGATCTGGTCTAGGGAGGATTAATAATGTATGATCTAGGCGCATACATGATGCGTCCCAGTGCTAGAATGGTGTTGTGGAGTCCAGCATCCATGCTATCCACGTTGGGCCATGCCAATTGTCCCAAAGCCAGACGAAACACGATTGTTTTAGGGTCCGATAAACCATGGGCCTTTTTTTTTTAAACAGTTGTCAGTCTCTAAGTTACTGTCGTCTATATACGACAATTCCTTGGTGATTCTGATACTCAATCACGTTATGCTGGTGCCATTGTCGGGCCCATCACGGCATCAGTTGATTCATACCAGGTTTGCTTCTCTGGCACCTTTGTCGAGATAGATCAATGAATGACGCATTCCCTGCGTCCCATGCATACCATGCAGGCTGGGATCTGGCAGTAGGTATCTGATAAGCTAACAGCTACGTATCATGGGTGCTGGCGTGGCTCATAGTCTCGCGTTGGCTTGATTTAATAGGCCACTGCCTCTTCCTGATTCCTGAAAGTGTGGCACCAAATTACATCGGGTTTCGGGATTTGATCCAACCGACTCCTCAAAGTCCGTGATCAACAGGAAACAAGCGCGCGGTATGGATAAGTTCATATTATGATCTGCTTGAATCGATGACTGCGTTTTTCAAAGTTGCCTACGCACCTGCTACGTCTACCGTTATAGTTAACGATTACCTAGTAGCTTGCTCACTGCTGTATCTCGGACTCTGGACCTTTCAGGACCTCGTATGTCAAAGTTGGCTTTAATAGCATGATGATACCAAACATATATAAACGTAACGTGCCTTAGAAACCCAAGATCGCCCTCACTGCTGTTAGTCAAATCAATCCAGCATGTTTTCTTTCGAACTCTCATAGTCGCGAAAGGTACCATTCATTATCGCTAGAGAACGGAGCTGTTCGTTCTTCCTCTTATTGTCGCGATCCGGCGTCGTAGTGGCAGTTTCAACCACGTCTTTAATGGCCATTTTGCTTGGTCGACTTTGGATTGTGAGTCCGCAGTAAGCAAATAATGAAGGTGTTCTCTGCAATCGTTAGCAGTGGCTCGGCGAGTCCCTGTTGCCTTTCCTTCTTTCACCGAACCCTTTGAAACCTTTCCACGAGTGGCGACGTGAGCTCCCGACTGAGAATTGATGGCTTTCAAGCTACTGCCACGGGGCCACAGAATTTGCCCAATGAAAGGCACATGGGAGAAGTCAGCAACGTGTTAGTCGGTAAATGTCTCGCTCTTCCAACGGTAATCATATGGTGGTCGGTAAGTTGGTATTATCTTCAAAGCAGCCTGCACCGGTTGCTCACTCTCTCGGTCCAGCTGTTTACTATATCGTTGCTTGCGGGTGTTGGATCGCCTGCCCGTGTTATTACATGCTGGTGTAGGCGATAAGCACCGAGTTGAAGTCCCGCTCGTATGACTGAGGTCGTTTGCGCGAAGTTGATCCGAGATTTCAGCATTGCGAAAGCCCATGATGTAAGCATCTAGCTGTTCTCTCGTCATCGGTGACCTGATAGAAGTGACAAATCCAGTGGGGCGCAACTCGCTTCTTCATGCCACCGATTCGCTGGTTGATGTTTGACGGACGTTGATTCAGGGTTGCGTCAAGGTTGTTAGTAGACATGTCAGTCAAGCAAGAATTCTCATGAGTGAGGTGTCGCTTTGATTACTCGTACTCAAGGCATCGATCTGTTAAAGTCTTGTTTGGTATCCTTTTATGTGCTGCGGAGGAATATAAAATGGGCGACATAGGGAGGCATAATGGAACGCTGTGATGACCCCATCAAGGTCACGCGTAATGAATGAAAGAAAAATGATAGAAGTCTTTCAAGCCCTCGAAATTTTGTCCTTCTTACCAAATGATGCTTCTCTCCTCGACTTTAACTTAACGGCTGATTGACTGAATGACTTGGCGTGAGGGAGCAAGGAAGCTTCAGACCTTGACAAAATAACTCGTCAAAGAGCCTGATAAGCTTATAACAATTTACCTAAGTACTAACCTATTTATACCATTCAGGATCAAGGTCCTAGACAATATAGGTAGCCCAGGTAGTCTTGGGGGGGCAAAAAAACTCAGACATCAATCCCAAGTGATAAAAAGATTTAGGTAAGTTTATTATACGTTTGGGATACCCTTTGCTGGGTTTATTCTAACACCCTATATCAAGGACCGATATTTTCTTGCTCCCCGAGGATAGTATACATAAAAAGTGGTGTTCTATCGTCTCCCCTAGCGTGGCTCTACAGTTGGCATTGCTTCGCAAGTGTGGGGCCTCAAGAGCTTAACACTCATCCAATCACAACCCCAATTTGACTGAGTCAGCAACAATCGCGCTGTAACTAGATGGAACCTGGATATTTTCAAGAAGCGTGTTTCGCAGCTTAGTCCAGGCTCCATCATATTCAACCGTTATCAAAAGCGCCCCAGCAAACACCGCCGCGATGCCCGTCGTCAAAGGAGGCGTTTGGACTAACATCGAGGATGAAATCCTCAAGGCCTCCGTCTCCAAGTATGGTCTGAATCAATGGGCGCGTGTCTCATCACTGCTGGCGCGGAAGACTCCCAAGCAGTGCAAAGCCAGATGGAACGAATGGCTCGACCCAAGCATCAAAAAGATCGAATGGAGCAAGGAGGAAGATGAAAGACTTCTCCATCTCGCCAAGATTATGCCCACTCAGTGGCGCACAATCGCTCCTATAGTCGGCCGAACAGCAAACCAGTGTCTCGAACGATACCAGAAGCTCCTCGATGAAGCCGAAGCGAAGGAATCATCCAGCCTTGGGCTAATGGGCCCAGACGGAGGCGAAACACAAGCCCCCAGCGCTGATGATGTTCGAAGACTCCGACCTGGCGAGTTAGATCCCGATCCTGAGACGAAGCCTGCGCGACCCGACACCATCGATCTCGACGAGGACGAAAAGGAGATGTTGAGTGAGGCTCGAGCCCGTTTAGCCAACACGCAGGGTAAAAAAGCCAAGAGAAAGGCTCGAGAGCGTCAACAAGAGGAGTCGCGCCGTCTTGCTGCTCTGCAGAAGAGACGAGAGCTCAAGACAGCTGGAATTAATATCAAGGTCACAACCAGGAAAAAGGGTGAGATGGATTACAACGCCGATATTCCTTTCGAGAGGAAAGCGCTCCCTGGCTTCTACGACACATCAGAGGAAATGGTGCAGAATGAGGCGCAACGCGCAGCTTTCGATCCCCGTAAACAACAGTTGGCCAACAAGCGCAAGGGTGAGGGCGAGGATGACAACGACCGGAAGCGAAAGAAGACCGATAAGGATGGGGCGTCGGAATCATACAAGGCTGCTTTGAAGGCTGGTCAGCTACAGAAGATTCGCGAGGCAGAACAGAGCAGTAAGCGTCGTGGCCTGGTTCTGCCCGCTCCCCAAGTCAGTGAGGGCGAGTTGGAGGATATTGTCAAGATGGGTAGGATGGGGGAGGCCGCCAATTTGAGGGCAAAGGAGAGTGAAAACGACGCTACTCGAGGACTTGTCAGCACATATTCTACTCTAAACTCCGCCACCCCTATTCGAACACCAAAAGCGCCCGAACAAGAAGATCACATTGCCAACGAAATCCGAAATATTCGAGCGCTCAACGACACAAATTCTGTCCTTCTCGGTGGTGAGAACACCCCACTTCATGAAGGCGCAGCCTCGACTGGTTTCGATGGCATCGCTCCTCGAAAGCAGACCATTTCTACGCCAAACCCAATGGCCACCCCTCTGCGGGTAGATGGCGTGAGGGCCACGCCTGGTCGACCTGGACAAACGCCCATGAGAACACCCAGAGACACCCTATCGTTGAACCAAGACGGGGGAATGTCGATGGTTTCGGCGACGCCTAGAGACATCAGGATGAGAGATATGGCTTTGCGCACCCAGCTCAAGTCAGGTCTGGCTTCTCTTCCCAAACCAAAAGATACAGAATGGGAGTTCGATATACCTGAGGAAGAGAAGGAATCTATGCAAGTTGATGAGATGACTGAGGAAGATGCTGCAGAGCGGGACCGTCGAGCACGCGAGAGGCAAGCGGCCGAAGAAGCCCTCGAATTTCGTAGGCGAACTCAAGTCATGCAGAAGAACCTGCCCAGGCCGATTCATATCGATCTGCCCAGTTTATTGAAACAGGCTACCAGTATTTCAGATGTTGCTGAGTCTCTGATTGCTACGGAGTCAGCGAACCTGATGGCGAACGATGCGATGAAATATCCTGTCCATGGTGGCACAGTCAGTGGCGCCCCTAAGCCTCTCCAACAAATTGACGACGATGCTCTAGCGGAGGCTCGCTTATTGATCATGTCCGAAACGAAACCCCTTCCTAAGTTCGAAGATATCCAGACTGCATTCGAAGCACGCGCAAGCAGCTCGCTACTCCTCGGTCTGGGTTGTTACAACGATGACGAGGAAGAGCAAGGGGCGGTCATGAAGGTTGCATTTGATGTAAGTTTTTCATGAGTTGCATAAGTGGACTTTGATACTAACTGTTATTTAGGCTATTCAAGACTCCATCATGGCTTCTGCTGAAGCAGGCGCTAAGCTAGAGAAGAAGCTATCACTTCATCTTGGTGGTTATCAGAAGCGACAGAAGATGCTCCGTGATAAGATGGGCGATGCTTCCGAGGCTCTGGAGAAGGCACGCGTCGCCCTGGCTGGTTTCAAGACGCTAGCTATCTCAGAGGACGTGGCTATTGAGCGACGACTAAGCGCTCTACGTGAGGAAGTTGGTTTCGTTAATCGACGGGAGAGAGAAGCACAGGAGAGTTATAGGAATGCAAAGGAAGAGCTAGACGCGCTCATGGCATCAGGAGTCAACGGGGTTCATTAATTGATGTGTTCTTCATGGTGTATAAATAGGGGCTCAACCGAGGCTAGCATATCTGGGTCTAATCTAACAATCTGTCCGCTAGGCATTACGCTTGTATACTTACTATCTTTTCCGTTCCTCCTTTTGATTCATCTTCACTTTTTTTTTTTTTTTTTGAGTTTATTTGTGCTTTCTCACACCAAGACGGGGAAGCTTGATCGGCCAGACCATCACCACAGAGGTAAATGCAAACACGGCACAAGTGATGAATGTGAGTCGCAGTGCGGCTTCATAACTCACGATGACCTGTTCTCGGTACTTGGGCTCGAGCTTGGCCACCTCCTCGACCGACTCTCTCACACGGCGAATGATCTCATCACGACCTTCTCCTGTGACGTACTGTTTGAGATAATGGAGTAGAGCGTTCTGGACAACAAGTGAGCTACTTGCAACGCCAAGTACCTGACCGAGACTTCGCCACAGCATGAGTGTGGATGTCACAACTGCTTGCTCTGCTTGAGGAGATGCAGCCAATATCGCCATGAATGTTCCTGGGAATTGGAATCCCTGTCCAACCGATGATGGGAGAAGAATGAAGAGATAAACCAATGATGGGAGGTCACGCTGAAGGAAAACCAGGCCTATGGTGCCGATGAGTATGCAGATAGTACCACTTAAGACAGGCCACTTCAAGCGGCCAGTCCAAGTCACAGCAAAACCAACAAAGGTACCGGTTGAAGAGGCAGCGATTGTTGGAATAATGAGGCGGAGACCAGAAGAGGTGGCAGATGTGAGGAGGACAGCCTGAAAATAGAGTGGACTATATGGTATGTTAGCAATAGGATACTGAAGAGCAGTTTCAAGCAGCAGGAGATGATCCAGACTGCAAGTAGGTAATTGAGAGCACAGTAAGCAATGGGATACGGAACGTGCTCCAGTGTGTCAGTAACAGGTATGCTACAGTCCCATCAAAAGTCACAAGTCTCTTAATACACAAATGGGAATGACTTACATATTGAATAAGATTGAGTTAGCGACCATAGCAGCAATAACATTCGAGAAAATCAGGTTTCCGCGAGGTTGTCGGCTCAAGAGATGAAGGGGCATGATCGGTTTATGAACCCAGGACTCAACCCAAAGGAACACAGGGAATGTGATGGCGAATATTACAAGACTTGCAATAACAAAGGGGTGTGACCCTGAAAGCTGTTAGTCAGTCACCATCAGCACGGAATTAGATGTTGACTTACATGGAAGGACATTGCCTCCAAGATTCAGGCCCAGAATCACAAATGTAATAGCGGTAGTCAAGAGCAACGAGCCCTTGATGTCGAATTCTTTAAGAGCCTGCCACACCCCCTTTCTCTCGCCCTGAATACCCAGGTCATCTGGAATGGCAATCCATGCAACAACCATGCAAATCAATAGTGGCGGGATCTGAACTCCAAACTCCCATCTCCAGCCAAGATAATCAGCCATTGCGCCTCCTGCAGCGGCACCCAGACTTGAACCAACACCGTAGTTCATGTTGATGTATGACTGATACACGCCACGGTTCTCAATGGGCACAAGGTCCGAAACAATGATGGAACCAATGGTCATAACACCACCAGCACCGATTCCGCAAAGGGCTCGTCCGAGAATAAAGCTCTCGATGCTGTTTGCAAGAGCACACCATGTTGTTGCGGCCGCAAAGATGCCCAGGGCTCCTACAAAAAGCGGCTTTCGGCCTAGGGCATCAGAGAGCCGGCCCAGTAAAGGTTGAAAGGCAGATGAAGTGAGGAGGAAAGCCGTGGAAAGCCACGATGCGGAGTTTGAGGCGTTAAAGTATGATGTTATGACAGGGTGTGATGAAGCCATGATTGTCCCATCGAAGCAAGATATGAAGTATGCTGTCAGAATCTGGGAGAAGATGAACCAGAAGCGTGTCGGGGATGTGTTATTGAGAAACGGCGTGTCAATCTCCGTCACAGCGGAAGTTGTTGATCTAGCTGTGATAGAATGACGTCGACTGTGACTTATGAGAGGAGTCTCTTCATGAGGACGCACATTATCCAAGCCCTCAGAAACCTCACTCTCATCTTCATCTTCAGCCTCACTGATCACTCCCTCCTGCTCCTCGTCGTCAAGGTAATGGCTAGCCTTGTAAGAAGAAGGCCTTAGCATTGCACTCTCTAATGATTCAGGCTGCAGGAAGTGAGCACCAGTCGTCAAAGACCTCGAAAGGCTTTCGAATTCTGCTGGATCAACGACACTCCCGTCACTGTCGCTGCTCCGAGAATTGGTCCGTACCGGAACAGGTACCGGAGCGGGAGCGTCCGAGGCCGGAGTCATAACGGCTGATTGATGACCTCAGCAGGAAGCCTTGTTTGAAACTGGCGAAGAGAACAAAGACGGGAGGGAGGGAAAGATTACAATAAAATAGAAGGATCCGACAGAACCTTTAAAAGGAAATATGTTGGGGGACCAGGTAGAAAAGAGTGGAGTCTCACTGTCGTGATCGCAGACTTTGCGGCGGATACATCCAGAAAGTGGCCCCGCAAAGATCATCGGGATATCCCCGACTCGGACTGCCTATAATAGATGCATTGTCAGTGGAGGATTAGAAATGCGGTATCTTCCACAAAGGGTTTCTCAGTGCGAGTGTAAGTGTGAGTCAGGCAGAGTATTATGACTATCTCTGCCGGCCGTTATGCGGGACCATCACAGAAGGAGAGGAGTCACCTGCACGCGAGCAAGACTACGGTGTGGAGGGGGTCAGTTGGTGTTGTAGTTGTAAGTCGGGATCTCCGCCAACTTCAATTAGACAGAGTTGCTGGTAAATCCATTGCTAAGAGTGTTAGTGCTCTTCAATGAAAAGTACCTATACAAAACATACAACTGAACTCGTGAGAATAGTTACCACTTCTATAAACCAGTTAATAATCAACCGTCAGGTTTAGTTAGCTTATCTCGAGCCTCTCCCCTTCCTTCCCCTCCTTTCATTAACCCCGGCTTACAGCCACCCATGCTCATGTTCATGAACCACCCCAGTCAGATGCAAATGCCCACCATCTGCAATTGAACTGATCAATTACCGAAGCGGTCCAGCCGCCCCCCAAACACCCCAGTGCAGTATGCAACCCAAACCTGCAACTATTCTATCGTCTTGCTCTGAGATGCTGCAGCCACAAGAATGCCGGCTCCTGTAACGCCTCCGTCGTGACACGGGCTGAGTACGACTCGTAACGGACTCTCCTCGCCGAATCGTTCGCGCAGGAGCTGGTCCAAAAAGTTCTGGCAATCCTGCAGGTAGTCCTGAAAGTGAACAATGCATCCCCCGGTGTAACCTACACCGAGTTCGTAATCCCGATCCAATGCCTTTGACCCTTCGCCGGGAACTTCTTCGGCCAATGTCAACAAAGCCAGTGTGGCTGCTGCCACAATACCAGCAGCTCGAACCTCAATGGCCTTGGCAATTCGATATACTGCCGTGGCAAGGTCCTCGGTCCACTCAAACGGCGGTGATCCTGTCGACTCAGGGAATTCTTGCTGCAGCATAGCGACAAGGGCTGCTGGCCGGAGGGGCTTGAAGTGACTCAGGAATGTTGTTGTAAGGTTGTGCTGTTGCAGCAAGCTCTGAGGCAACGTTTCTGCAGCAATACCCAAGTGTTCCGTCAAGTAGTCGACCAGCATAATTCGTCCGAGTTCGCCCAGGTAACGGCCTGCCGTCATGAATTCGAGTGGCTGAAAACCATTCAACTCACCTTGAATGTCCAATATTTTGTCCCATTGGCTGACCAGCCCAACTTCGTGTAAGGGAGGTGCAGTACCGTTGATGCTCCATTCAGTATTGATCGCAATCTTGACATCCTCCACCCTCTCCTCCGGTCGGGCGACAACACTCTTTGGGCGTTTAGATGGGTTCAGCTGGCTCAGCTTCAACGGAATCGTTGCATTGCAGCCCGTTCCGAGAATAAGACCCATAGCAGCACGTCGATTCAAGGCTTCATCGAAGTTGAAGATGAATGAGACGAGTGTCGATACCGAGTCATTGGCAATTGCCTCGACTCGAATAGGCGGTAGTTCGTGTGACTTTGCACGATTGTATCCGTCGGTGAGGCGGCCACCCAGATCCTGATCAGGGGAAATGGCGAATCCCTTACCCATTTGCATAAGTGTAGCTTGGGAGAGTGAGTGCTGCACCATGGGAAAGCTAAAGGTAACACCAAGAGGCCGTGTTTGGTCGCTTTGTAGGTGCAGCGTATCGCACCCATCTTGGACTACCTCAGCAATGCATTTGCCAATCCAAAGGAAGAGACTATCCGGATTTTCGTTCTTGAGGTGCTCATCGATGGGCCAGGATTTCTCCAAAAGCCTCCTCACATGTCTTGTAG
The DNA here is from genome assembly GCA_013266175.1 of Fusarium gaditjirri. NCBI lineage: Eukaryota > Fungi > Ascomycota > Sordariomycetes > Hypocreales > Nectriaceae > Fusarium > Fusarium gaditjirri. The sequence continues at coordinate 13,474 of JABFAI010000115.1, read as the reverse complement.
CAGAACTATCATCAAATCCGTTTGTGATATGGCCATTGGCTTGGTCTGATGACACGGCTTCGTTGCCAAGTTGGACAAAGCCCACTCTCAAGTTTGTGCCGCCTCTATTCTCAAGTTAGATTTATAAGAGATAGTGAAACTCGAAGGCTAGTAACTGACATGTCAATGGCTAAGTGGCTACATCTTATGTCAGTTCATGTTTTCTTTTTTCTTTTTTTTTCCAGCTCATGAATAGGAATTTCTCACCAGCCTTGTTTTCGCTTCGCTTCTGGTCGTAGGATAGCTTCAGATATGGGCGTAGGTAAGAACTGGTTCTCGGAGCCAGCGGCAAGCTTCTCAAATGTCTCGAGAAACAGTTGGGATAGTCGATTAATCTTGTCAATATCGACAGATAAAGGTTCCAAGAACTCTTCAATCGATACAAGGGCTGCCATGGTTTGAGTAAAATCGCTGTAAGATATAAATGGTGATTTTTTATTAAGTTGATGTGAGGTAGTTCAGGGTATCATTCTAGACAATCTGATACCGGCATTAGGCAGACGTAGATCGATTGAAAGTAGATCGCCGGTAGAAGGGCGCTAGGGGTTGTATAATCGGGTAACGAACGTAGCAGAGGCTCTTATAGGTAATTTTGGTATGCTATGCAGGCTGTGAATGGGGGAATGAATAAGTATGAATGGCAAGTCATGAGAAGGTGGAAGTTATTCACCTGTGTTGACGATCCAGTGCAGACGCTAACGGAGAGAAGCTGCTCCCTTATGCAATGATGTGGAACCACGAACTAAATATATCTGGCCTTAACGGTTATTTAACAATTAGACATTGACGGCCGTAACCAACGATCAGTAGCTAGGTACCTATATCATATCATTGAATACATCTCATCTCATGCATGCACCAAGCAAGGAATTGATTAAGAGGTTCACACGCGAATTTCTGCGGGGTCGAACATCAGCCTTTCTGTGCCCCGCTGGTTACCCCTGAAACGGTTGACTTACAGCACTGATGATCTTGAAATTCCGACTTGAGACGCATTACAAAGTTAGAAACTTGAGTCTGTAATATCAGGAAGATTCGACTCTTTAGACAATACACGAGACGTTAAGACAGCTTATATAATTATCAGTATGGAAGCATTATGAATCACTGAAGCTCATGTCCCAAAACGGTTTCCCTAACCAAATTCGGATAAACAATGCAGCCGCATGTGAATGTGACGCGAATTCAGCTGCCCATAACGAACGACATCTCCTCCACCTAGCATCCCCAGTTTCCCTACCTGAATAGTATACTTAATTATCACCAGTTCATATACAATGGATGAGAAACGCCCTGCTCAACGAGCCATGTCGCCGCCTCGTTCCTTCCGTCGCAGTCGACCCACCCTCACAATAGCCTTCGTAATTGCTGTTGTTTATACATTCTGGATATGGCAGCCTTTCAACCCTATACTTGGCCGAACGATGGTCGATATCACGAACGATAATGTTCATACTACCGATAGACTTGTGCCACTGGAGGCGCACATCATGAGTAAATGTCCTGACGCAAAGGTAAACATGTACCCACCTATATGCAGAATAACAAATGCTCAACATCTCCAGGATGGACTTGAACTACTAGTACTGCCCGTGATGCAACGCGTTCATGATAAGGTTAACTTCACATTATCTTACATTGGCCGGTATGTCGATACATAGCTCTATTCTAGTACGAGACTAACGTTCGGTTCCCTAGACCAACTGCCAACGACGGTGTCGACTGCATGCACGGCCCTTCAGAATGCATGGGCAACATCATCGAGCTCTGCGCCCGCGAACTCTACCCTGATCCTAAGATCAACCTCGGCTTCATCATGTGTCTAAGCCGCGACTACAGCGAAATTCCCGAACGGTCCCTTGTCGAAGACTGTGCTCTTGAGTCCGCGATCGATTTCCAGCAACTTAACGACTGCGCTGTAAAGGAGGACGGCGCCTATGGCTTGAGCCTCCTACGGGATAGCATCAAGAGAACTGCAGATGTATGCCAAACTCGTCTGGAATGCCATGCGCGTGCTAATATGATCGATAGGCCGGTGTGACAAAGAGTGCCACTATCCGTCTCGATAACAAAATCTACTGCATCCGCGACGGTGGCGAATGGACTGACTGTCCCAATGGTTCTGGCGTCAACGATCTAATTATTGCGATCGAGAAGCTGCGCCGCTAGACTTGAGTGGCTCGAAAATCTCAGTCCACAACTCACTTGCCTCTCCTAGCGTATAGCACATAGCAATGCCATCCATACCCGTCTCGTCGTCTCCCGCCATTGCGCCCAGTGTTTCCATGATGCTCTCAAGCCCGACTGCCTTGCCCGTCGCCTGAGTGGCCCCCGCTTCGAGCTGGACATGAACAATATGAATGTGAAAGTGGTAATATGTTGGCTGGTAGTGCACATAGAGTTTCAGCTGGTCCGGCTCGATCGATGGATACGTCTTGACAGTAGCATCGATAAGATGGGTCTTCATGTGCTGTAACCAGGGGATGTGCTTCTTGCGAAGGTCTCTCAGCGACCAGATATCCCGTCGTTCGACCAGCGCTAGTAGGTGCAGCGCATCGAGCGTCTTGCGGTCCCAGTTGAGGTCTGGCAGCATGAGGAAACCTTCATCGCCGGCCTCACCAAGCTTCGTTCTGTAGATAACATCTTCTACCTCCTTGCGTCCTTCAATAATGTTAAATACCCAATTGAGTCGTCCTTCCTCCCTCTTGCTGAGCATATACGGTCGAACGTGGTCTTTGTAAATATCTGGTGTCTCCGTCACGAACCGAACACCCTGCTTGCTGTACTTTTTGATGTGCGTTTCAGTACATGGGTAAATCAGGTTGATTTTGAGATCAGCGAAGAAGTCGGCGTCGTCAGGCTTGGTCGTCTCAGTACCGCTACGGCCCATGAACCAGTGATAGATATCGTTTGCGCCCAGATTCTGAATCCGCGCGAGCTGAGCGGGAACATCGGTGAGGTAGGTCTGTGAGGTTGGGAAGGGAGCCCGTTCCAGGATCAGTAGAGCTGGTTGGTCGTCGATAGAACCGTAGAGGGAGATGCGACGTCCTGCTTGATCTTGGTTGAGGATGCGATCGAGCTTGAATTTTGGCACTAGGGCCTCCGATTTTGCTTTGACATCTGCCATCATTGACTTGAGACTTGAAAAGACTTGGCTGTGGTCTACAAGCTCAGAAAGGAATCTTCTTCAGAACTCTGCCCCTCTTCAGCAGTGGAGGAATTGGTGGGGGAGCACCCCACGGTGGGGCTTCTGTTTACACCACTCCACAGCGGTAGACAGAAGAACCCGCATTCCATGAGATCTCGAACATGGACCCTTGACCGCTTATTAGCTGGCGTGCTTGTGGCATTCAACTGAAATTCTACTTTTAACGTCACTGCTTGAAGAGACCGAGTGGTGCTTACATCATCAGAAATAATGAACTTATTTGCAGTATCGCTAAAAAAAAAGTCGTCAGGCGCCGTAGCCGCCCGTGAAGAAGGTGCTCTATCTATGGTATTGAATGTTTATTTATTTAACATCATCATCAGAAGCCTTGAAGGCGTAAGGAACGTGGCGCGGCTACTTCATCTTGCCGCCATCTTCTCTCCTATCGCCCCCTTGTTTCCCCCATGCATTACTTGCACTGTGGTCCTCAATTCTGCAAAACAGCAATCCTGGGTGGTTCGCACCGGGTATATAATTCAGCGCTAGAATTGAAAGTAAGGACCTGAGTCCTAAGTTCGTCATAATCTCAAAAGTCAAAGACGAATAACGGCGTGATACAGATGGTTGGTAAGTCGATAGGGATTGGGATATCTCCGAATGGCGGAGCGTGCTAAGTAATATTCGTACTGAACTTGCGAAGATATCGGATGAAGTTTGTGCTGCAGATGCCAACAGGGTATGCCGAGAAACCAGAACGCCATAGCCATTAAACCAATGCCCCAATAACATGTACCTTCCAGTGCCGTATTCAAGTAAAGGTGTCGTGACTGTGTTAATCATGAGAATGATGAGTGAGCATTGAAGCCATTGGAACCATTTTCCGTTGACCCATCACCCTCAATCGTCTTCCTCCAGTGTTCGGGACGACAGACACAAACCAGAGGGAATGCTTTTATTTCGCCCTCTGCAGCAGGGGAGCTGTCGCGGCGTCCCGACGCGTTCGAGACGCCACTATCGCGCTGAGCTTGTCGTCGAGCCTCCCACTCATCTGCCCGCTCGTTGAGCATTACACCTGTCGCCCAACCATCGTCCCATATGCCCACAACCTTGAGCATATCTCCCCGTTCCAAGGCGAATTCGTCGGTTGCCCGTGGTTGATAAGCCCAAAGAACAGCTATTCGGTCACCGGGGTGAATGTCGTCCTGAGAGTAGTAGTCCTTGAAAAATGGCAACTGCTCGGATTGTTGGCTCGCGACTCCCTGAGGCGACGAGAATCCCCCAGCACTAGATGGGGACTGCGGGACAGAGCTACCAAGGGCCGAACTACTTGAGAGTGAACCATGTCGTCGAGGCTTAGTCGGTGGTGGGCGAAGGACTCCGCCGCGCGTTTCTGACGAGGGTGGGCTCGACGTAAACTCGTCAGAAGAAGAATGATCCCTGCGTGGATATACGCCTACAGCACCAATTCCACCGGCGGCTGATGAAGTGTCGCGATGATGAGAAGGTGAATCGCCGGAATGACCTTCGAGAGCAGACATCCGTGCTATACGTCCACCTGGAAGGACTTCGTATCCCTGAGGAGCGGCTGAAGGTGCTGCTTGAGCCATAGTTGTTCCACCTTGTCGGGCAGGCGAAGGCTGGTTGAAAATGCTTCCTTTGGGACTGCTCGGTCGTCGTCTCCTCCTGAGGCACAACAGTAGGCCAAGTGCAAGCAAACCGAGACCGGCAAGAACGCCAATGACGATACCAGCAATTGCTCCGCCACTTAGTCCACCACCACCACCTCCTTCATCGCCATCCTCATCGGAGTTGTCATTTCCGCTACCTGCAGTGCTTGACCCAGTAGCTGAAGATGTTGGTGATACTCGGGTGAATGTCATGGTGGCGGTCAAAGTCGGTAATGTGACATCTTTGCATCGTTCCTCGGCATTTGAGTTGTAACAACATGTGTCGGTCGAGTTAAGGCCGCCTGAACCACAATAGGAACAGAGTCCCACGGTGCTGTTGCCGTAGCCACAGTTCTGTGACTCGTTCTCGATTGCTGGAATACATGTCTTAGTGTCCAGAGAGCCACTAGGAAGGGCACAGTTCGTAAAGTCTGCTCTAATCAGCTGAAGCAGATTGCTTGACGGTCTTGAACAGAGCTCATCGTCTGATGTTACATAAGCCTCGCTTTGGGCATACTCAGCACAACTGTCAGCACAAAGAGGTCGCGACTGCGATGCTGACAGGCCACAGGGCTCAATAGAGTTCTGGACAATAGCATTACATAACACGGTGGTGGTGAAGCGAGCGTACAAGTCGCTGGTGTTAGCCAAGTCGAGATTGCTGCATCCGAACAAGGACTGATATCTACAAGTCGTCAGAATTGCTCAAAAATGGTATTCATTGGTTGACTTACTGCCTCTGCATATAATCTCTCTGCACATAGTTCGAAAGCTGGCTATCGAAAGATGCTCTGTCGGAAACATATCGCAAGAAGGGGCTGTTATGAGATTAGCAAGATTGAGAGGTCACCAGATAAGAGGACTCACAAGAACTCGAGCAGACTATCTCCGGTAGAGATGGAGGCAGATGTGAATGCTGGGCAAGCTTTTGAATCCTTTAAAGATATACAGTTCGAATTTTGAGCCGAAGCAACCATTGGTGATGCAGAAAGTAAGCCAAGAATGACACTCTTAGGGGTGACATATTTCCGCGACTGACGAGCCCTCAAAGGGACCGCGTCTTTCTTGAGCGCAGCCATCTGCGAAGTTGGGTTGGTGGTCAAAGTTTGGCAAGCTGATGCAGGAATCGGTGATATCTTAAGCTTCAATAACACCTAGGTCATGGTCGTCGGGATAAGAGCTTTAGATGATTTGCCTGATTCGTCAAAGAGTTGTTGTCGAAAGTGGTCTGGAGTGGTCGATGCAGCGATGCGGTGGAGAGATGTTGGGCGGTTAATAATCGTAGCCAAAAACTGCTCTCCTGAGCAAACAAGTGAGTGAATGTGTGATTAGTTTAGGTTGAAGAAGTCGAATTGTCGGAGCGCAATCGATTTCGTGACGTTCTCAAACGATAGTAACAGTTGGTGAAAAATTAGATTACGATTATTTTCCCATGGAGGGAAAGAGCGAATGTGGTGGACGAATTAAAGAAGGTGAGATGGTCCTCGAGAAACGGCCCCTTTCGAGAGAAGACGGACCTGGAAGTTCGTTCCTTTCGATTGTCGTTCAGGCTCGAGTTAATCGAGCGCGTGCAATTGAAGGCAAACCAGGTGATGCTACGCACACTGGCTGGGCACGGTGGGGGGGGGAGGAAGGAGGAGAAGGAAGAGGAGAAGAAATTTGACTTGAGCGAAGAGATCCCAGCGACTTCAGACCCAGCAGCGAACACGACGGATGGTGGTTGAAGATTGACCCTGGCTGGGATATTAGGGGGTGCGTTAAGGCAGTGTGAACCGCCTGGGGGTCCGATGAGAGAAGGATGGCACGGGTACGCAGCGCAGTGGGAGAAGGAGAAGAGAGAGAGGCAGAGAAAGAAGCAGGGATTTAGAGAAACATGAAGGACTTGAGGATGATCAGAGTGGGCGAAAGTGGTGCCGGTGCCTGGTGTTTGAACCCCATGCTCCTGGCCAAACAAACTGACTGGAGGGAAATGGCGATAGCCAGAGTGAGTCGGGTTGTTCTAGTCCTAAAGGGGAATAGACCAGGGTCAGCTGGGATAACCGCCAAGTCTCAGATGTATTTTTGCTCCAAGATTGTATGATTCAGATACCTTCTCTTCTCAGCTAGCCTGAACTTGTTTAATCTTGGGGAACAAGGATCCAACGGAAGCCGAGCAAGGGTCATTAGCGTCATTCTAGCTGTCCACCACTTACACAGCGCCTTCCATGGCCTTTCCGGGCCGCTATTTATCGCTACATGACCCCATTAATCTAGCATCAGCACCACGTTGCTGGGTCTCCATAACTTGGGTAGCGAGACTTTGCATTGAATCTTTTGCTGATGATATGGACGTTCAACAATAGTTCTGTTGCTGAGACACAGACACAGACAGACACAGAGCACGACGCTCACACAGATTGTCGCGGTCAGTGTAATCTGCAAGGAGGGACTCTCGGCAAAGTTAGTCGCCTCCAACGACAGTATCTCGTCTGCAAGTCATCATCATTCCCTCCCCCTCACATCAGATCTTGACCCATTTGTGTCTCGACTCAGATCCAACTTTGCCTTCCCAATCGCGTTCGACTCCACGTGCATAGTCAGACTCAGAATTTATGAAACTTCTAGTCCAGTCGGATTTCATCGACAGAACGTTAGCCTCCACGCTGGGCGTTGAGTCAATCGGCCTCCTTACGTTAATGGCTCTCTGCTGCGCGACCATACACAACAGCGAAAACGAGTTTTTTTGTTACTCCCTTTCTGATTTGCCGTTATGCCGCTTTCTACCGCTCCTCTTCATCTGTTTATCGTCACACACATGATGTACGGAGAATGCACCCAGCGTTGCGCGCAAAGTGGAAAACAAAAGTTTGTGAGAGAAAACGCGCAAGTCTCGGCGATTGCTGGTAATCATAGGCAACCACAAACGGAAACGTTTGTCCAAAAAAGGTTCAAGAGAAAAGAAACGCATCGGATGCAACCCTCTCACCGTTCTGCCGTGCAGCCACCCCAATCTTGGCTGTCAATGTGAACTATCAGTTCGTGAGCGACTGGCTGAGACGTGCCCCGGCTTGGTAAATACCTAATGTGTACTTTTTTTTTAGATTACATTTTGAACATCTCCTCAGTCGCAACTCTGGCCAACTGTTCAAGTCAGCAATATATCTGATACACACATTTCATTTGCGGTATTTCAGGGACGAATGCTTACCTTTACATTACCTTGTGTAGGTCGCCCAGTAACTCCTGTCAACGTCGCATCGCCACGCAGCGTAACATTATGGACTTCTTGTGCCTCTTGCGTGCTCTAGTGGAGACCCTGTCATATGTCATGGATTGTATTAGGGGATTTTCCAGTAATTGCGATGGTAATGCCGATATGCATAAAGTGGGTGTTTTGTATCATGATGGGATATTGAAACATACAACACAATGCCTTTGAGATTGATGCTCCGGGAATGTGACAGAATTCTTGCCTCCGGAAGCTCATGATGGTAAATTCCTTACCTTTAATGCTTCACAACCCCAACTTCACCCAGCATCGAAGCGCCAGAAGTTATATCTAAGTATCCATGAATAATTTTGTACATAAAATATCGGTACGTATACGCATAACAAGCTCGGGTTCCTGCAGATTAATTTCCAGCCCTTGTCTAGTCCCTGTTCTCTCTGGAAGCGCGTTTCGCCTGAAGTCCTGGGCTGGCTAGACTGGGAACATCACGAACCGCTTTGTCATGGCACGATGTAACCCTGTTTTACGCTGCTCTTTGGGGGAGGAAAGAAAACTCAGTACCTTGATCCTAAATGACAAAAAGACTTAGGTAACTCATTAAGTTTAGCATAAATTCAGGATACATTTTGCTGAGCTTATTTTTACACCCTATATCAAGGGCCGATGTTTTCTTGCTCCCCGAGGGGGGGAGTGTTTGTCGAAACGAGGAGGCGCTATCGCTGTCCAAAAGCCACTACCGGCCAAGCGAAGTGAGCTGCTTGGTAGTGTGTTGATCAACAAACTGTTGTCCGCACAGAGAACGGAGTAAAGCAATAGAATGAATGTGAGACACGGCGTGATCGAAAATGTTTATCTTTGGCAAAGCCAAGGTGTATTAATATACTTGATGTCGGTCAATGCTTTCCCGTCCTCAGGATTTCTTTGGATTGGTTGGATTGGACACAGTGCTCGGACCTGGAGATTATGTTTGATGAGCCAATTGCGTTGTAGGTTGCAACACATCATTGTTGGGGTCGGCGGTCTAATGCCAGTAATTATCTGAGCAGATTTCAAATAGCATCGTCTTTCTTAAAATTTCTCAACAGGATCTACATTGTGTTCTTGACCCAGGCGATAAGAAAGTAGATCTTCAAAGCGTAGCATAGATATAGGTTAGGTACTACCTTCCCTAAGTTTGTAGCTTATCATTTGTTTTATGGTATGAAATGGCTACCCTAAACTCACTTTTACAAATATCGGTATTTTTAACCTTCGCTGCTACTTGACACTCGTATTGCGACAATATAAAAGCCCTCTGGAAAAAAAATTAGAAGACATCTGCACAGGAACATACGTGATAACTGCGTAGACATCATTTAGGCGTAAATCAACCCAAGCTACTCCGTCTCCCACTGCCGAAGTGGTAATATGAGCCGAGGCACATGCGGGACTAGTTTGCATGCATTATTAATATGCAATCAACTCCCCAGATGTTCAGTCTAAGAATAACTACTCAACATCATTAGGCATACATCATGACTCTCAAGGAAACGAGAAAGCTCTTCACTCCCGTCAAGGTGGGAAAAGCCGAGCTTCAGCACCGAGTGGTGCTTGCTCCTCTGACACGACGACGTGCAGATGAGACCACAGCAGTCCCAGCGCCCTATGCTGCAGAATACTATGCCCAAAGGGCATCTTCCGGTGGTCTCCTCATCTCTGAAGGCACCTTCATCGCTCACGAGGCTGGTGGAATGTCGCGTGTACCGGGTCTCTACTCTCAAGAGCAGATAGCAGCATGGAAGAAGATAACGGATGCTGTACATGCCAAAGGAGGGTTCATATTCTGTCAGCTCTGGGCTCTGGGGTAACCTAATCAATGCGCAATATGTGTGTATCGAGAATGGATACTGACTGAACTGTAGTCGAGTTGCGAACCCGAAGATTGTTCCTCATGTATGGAGCGCCGGTTCTGTGCCCTTCGATGCGAGGGGGACTGGGTCGGCTGAGCCGCCCGCTAAGTTCACAGTGATGACTGAATCTGATATTGATAGATTCGTGGGACATTACCGACAAGCTGCGCTCAATGCCATTGAAGCAGGCTTCGACGGAGTTGAAATTCATGGAGCAAATGGATATGTGAGTCTCGAAAGCAATTAAGCGATATTCGCGCCACTAACTTTACATATAGCTTGTTGACCAATTCGTGAGTTTAGTACCCTCTCTCCAAAACCGCCACTAAAACGGTTATAGCTGCAAACCAACAGCAATAACCGCTCGGATTCGTATGGAGGTACTCTCGAAAACCGCTTCCGTTTTCCATTGAAAGTCCTTAACGCTGTCTGCGAGGCCATCGGCCCTGATCGCGTTGGAATTCGCATGAGCCCCTTTTCGAGATTCCAAGGCATGTGTGAGACCGAACCTCTGGCCGTCTTCGTCCCCTGGGCTGAAGCCATCATCAAGGCCCAGCCATCTCTGGCATTCATTCATGCAGTTGAACCTAGGATAGCAGGAGGAAGTGATTCTCCTGACAAAACCTTGGAAGAGAACGAAAATCTCGCTCCCATTCGAAAAGTCGTTGGCAGTTCAGAGATTAAGTTCGTTGTTGCAGGAGGTTATACACCTGACATTGCAGTTATGCATGCAGCTCAGACCGATGACCTTGTAGCATTTGGACGTTTCTTTATTCGTAAGTTATGTGATCAAAATTTCCCAGTATAATGTACTGAAGTAGCAACAGCAAACCCTGATCTACCAGCCCGAATTCAGAATGGCTGGCCACTGACGAAGTATGATCGTTCGCTCTTCTACACGCCGGATGAGCACGGCTACACCGAGTAAGTATCAATTCCCGCTGACTGACTGTGCTGACCATACCCTGTAGCTATCCTGCATACAATCCGGATGCATCAAGACTTTGACGCGGGATGGTGGGAATCCCCCAGGGGGATTAACGTTTGCTGGTCTCCAAAACTGAGCACAAAATAAACCTGGAATACGTATTAGAATAGCATGTCCCCACAGGTTGATTATGCACAAGCGTACCTCGATCAACTGTTTTGCCAGCTGAGATGTCAATTATCATGATTTAGTTCTTGTTGGGTTTGCTGCCCATCAGATGCTTGTTCTGGCTCCTTCTTTCCAGCGTCGGTGGCCTTGTTTGAACTGAGGATTTCAGAAACTTGATGTGCCAATCGTGTACGCGGAACCGGCGTTCGCTTGAAGGGTCTACTCACATACTCAGTTAGGATTCCGTTATTGCGTTGTATCACAAGGCGCTTTAGAGCCATGGACATTCAATAGTAAAACGCCTTCAGCAAAGGAGAAATAACTTACTCAATCATACCACGTTCACTGCCGAGTTGCTGTTCATCTACAGGCAGAAACTCGACGAGAACGTCCGCTGGGGTGTGACAAGATGTCAATCCCATTCTTGCCATCACTGCCCCTTTATCAGCAATGACATTGCCTGTGACTTTGTCCCGTGGGACCCAGTGCAGCTCGACCATCACTCCAGCTTCTTGAAGTTCGCCTATCATGACACGGACTTTCTCTATTGTTCGTTTTCTGATCCCCCCTTTCGTGCGAGGGTTGCCGCCCTGTGCATTGCCGTGTGGTCCAGTGGTAGCCATGGGTCTATTCGCCTTTCTTAGGAGACCCAAGGCGGATTGACTGTCGGTGAAAACTTCGACAGATCGCAAAGGATTGATGCTTTCCTTCTGCATTTTTGTTACTTGCGCCGCATAATCCAGCGCAAGACAAATAGCCTCAAGTTCTGCAACTTCCGTAGGGGTGGCGTGTCCTTTTGCGGCGACGCGCACCCAGTTAGAGCCAGTTAGAAATGCAACGGCAAAGCCTGTAGAGTCCCTTTTCCTCGAAGCATCGGCCCAGATGACTAACCGAGAGCCATCGCTGGACACCCCAGCGACACTTTGAGCTCTCGTCACAGCCACCGCGGCAGGCTTGACAAAGATACCGGTCAACGGCCCAAGCTGATGTCTCGAGCTGCTAACCTTGGGCTCCTTCTGTTTTCCCCTTGTGGTCCCTTTCTTGCATACCAGTACCTCCGTAGTAGTCGCAGGTGTTGCAATCCTGGATGGCGGCTCCTCATTCCATGCTTCGCACGCTGCAAGCCATGTTCTCTTTGACCTATCGAGGAGGTCCTGGACCTTTACGTAAAGGTCAAAGATGGTATCTGGGAAGTAGGGCATTCTGTTTGCTTGAAGGAAGCGGCAGCGCGATGAATGATGACGATGATGGAAGGAAGATGCACGACGAAAGGATAAACAACAAATGGAAGTACAGGGTAGAGAAAAGAGAGGAGTACCTAGGAAAGGATGCGGCAGTGCCTGACAGCCCGTGAATCAGATACCTTAGTACCTGGTACTAGGTAGGTAAGCAGTGTGTGGGAACCTTCGAAGTTAAGGTACTGGCAGGTGCCTCTCAGTGGCAGAAAAGTAATAAAATGACAACTGCTTTATAAGGCCACTTTCTGATAACATGCAGGCCGGATGCTACGATAGGATGAAAGAAGTAGATTGCAGAGATGAGAATTGGAAGCGCGGGCGAGTTGTTGTCATGAGATCCAATGTATAGCACCTAGCAGTCGAGCTAAACAATGGCGGGAGATATCGTTCCCATGTATAGGCGGATAGGTTCGTATTATTGCCAGAATACCTAATAACCCTAAGTCTCTGCGTATGACACGGCATATGCAAACAAGAATATAATCTAGGTAGGGCAAGCTGTCAGGAGAACCAGCACAACTCGAGAGTTGGAGCTCCATACCTAGTAGACCCAAGTTAAAAGCCAGAGGAAGAAAAGAAATACCTATCCTAATTCTCCTTGACGTCCTGGCTTCCTACCCAATTGAGATATCTTGAGAACGCAAGTCAATGAAACCCTGTTGTCGTATTGCCATCAGATAAGGTTGAGATTCATTCGCATTACTTATACACTGATGCTGGGACTAGAGAAATGAGTCTATAGAACATGGAAAGCTTTCGGAACTCGGAAAGACCACTACGTATATCGAGTTCTTCATTCATTTGGTCGGTAAGTTCAATATCCCGTAAGATAGATCTAAGCCACTCGGTCAAAATAACACATTAGCTTTTCCCCTCTTTTAGGCAGAATAGACTCTGGTTTTCCCATAGCCAATATCAACTCTCAATAATTAAGCCATTGAATATATAGCTTTATCTATGATGTGTCTCTAGTTCTAACCACACACAATCCTTTAATGGTGTTAATGTCACAAAACCCGATCGATGACTAAAGAGGCCTTAGAGGGGCCATCCATACCTACACAGGTACCCGTGCAAATAAAGTCATATAAGTACCCATATAAATAAGATATTATTATATCAGTAACCCCCAATTAATCACTAATATATATTATATATTATTAAATCGAGCTTTTTTTACTCGATTAAA
>JABFAI010000114.1:0-256794 GCA_013266175.1 Fusarium gaditjirri | reverse complement strand
GCACACAACTGGACCCTTCACACTCACTTGCTTCTGGAATAAAGCCGACAGTCCAATTGGACTCGGCCATCAATAGTTCATGTGTCTAGCCGTTGGAAGAAGTGGACATTGTATCCATCCGCCATCCCTCCCTCCCGTCCCCTGGAGATTTTACTTTTCTGTTCTGAGGGTGCCTGACTTGGGTCCCACTGATGGTCTCGTTAGTGGTTTCTTGGGCTCTGATGGACCAGACGCAGTTCTTTGGGAAAAGTTTCATGTGAGGTGTCTTGCGCGTGTGTGTATGTCATGTAAGTTACCCGTTTGATCTAACAAACTCCGGTACGACGCTGGCATCTTGATTTCAGGATAGAGGTAAGCCGAGATGTATATGTAGATCTGGATCAGAACAATCAGCCTCACTCTTGAGTAAGACAACCCCTGATCGAGCACGATATCTTGTCTCGTTCCGTATATCATCAAATGTTTGTGTGTTGGTTTGTATGTAACCGAAAGTATATAGGTAGTTTATAAACGCAATATTCAGTGTTAAATATGAGAAACCTTAGTTCCTAAACAATGGAAACCTTGTATATATCCCTGCTGCTCTTTGCTTCATCCTTGACCTGTAACCAAACCCTGCGACTTGCCTCTACTGTATCCCGTACTGTCTGTGAGGCCCTGTCTCGTGTCCACATACACACGCGCCGACCTCTAAGCCGAGCGCCAAACACCCGCGTTAGGCCAACCTTTTAGGTCCCCATTGTCCACTGGATACTCCGTACTTGACCTATTTTTCTTCTCCTCCTCTAACTAATTACTCTCACGTCAACCTCGACTATCTATCTACTGATCGCAACTTGCTTCCTCTCCTCCAAACCAGCCTGTCGCTCCTGGCTTCCAGGGCGCGCTGTGTGAGAGAAAAGCCTGTAACTAGATCATTGATTGTATCACTACCGAAGACACGTGCCAAGTGTCTATTGTACGATTGATTGATTGATTGCTGACTCCCGTGCATCAATTGCCATTTCAAATCCAGGTTGGTTCATTTTTTTTGTCTAGAGCCTCTGTCTCTGGTTCGTCAAAGCAGGCACCTGCTTCTCAGATGGAAGGAACCTGAATGAACTGTACCTCCGTCTCCCTACTCCCGTCACTCATTCACTCTCCTACCCTCTCTCAGAGACATCCGTCAGCTCCAAGGCGTGTTGCCTGTAACACCACAATTGTTTTTATATCATCTTGTTACTCTGTTTCGTTCCGTTCTGCCCTGTCGGATTTTATCGCCTCGTCTTCAGCCAAAGGTACCAGGCATAGCGCGGCGGACACGAAATACGCACTCGACATCCCGCACCGCACCACGAATCACCCACCGACGCCAGCGACATAGTGCAATATCCCATCCATACGTATTTCAGTTTGGTAGAAAGATGTCTATTCGCATCGCGGCACGGCATGCCAACTTGGTATAGATCGCACGCCCATGCTACCTTAAATTCGACAAGACGGCCAAACAAACAACTACTCTCCGCTTGCTCGTGCGATGGCTATTTGATTTCAGAAACAGAAGACGGACGGAACCGTGACAGAGTATGAAGATTATAATCCCCTGGTGTTCTTCCTCTCTTTCCTGGCCATGATCATTCCTATAAATGTTGTCATCCCACGTTTTGTACCGCATCCTAGTTGCACCATTCCGAATTCAACACTTTAACTCCGAGCTCTGCCTCTGCCTCCTTGTCCACGACATCGTTGTGGCCCGCGTGGCTTGGAGCTTTATCATCACTCTCCAGCAAGTCTTCCCTGTCTATCCTCTCGACTTCCTGAGCTCCCTATGGGTCCTGATGGGTTCTGTATACTGCACAGTTCGCATACAATCCTGGCTGCCTATGACCACACTGCCTCAAGCACACAGGCCACTCCAGGTCTAGTCTGAGGTGTACCGAACTCAGCGCCCACCAACACCCCTGTGTTATTGCTTCAGGAAGCCAGCCCCAAAAAGACACCCCCCATTCACAAGGCCTTGCCCACACTGACCACGTCCACCCCGCCTCTCAACAACGTTCCATCCACTACCTCGTTTCTGTTTGCTCTTTCTCTGCTTCATCCTACACCTTGTCGTCCATACCAACGCGGTAACTGATGCTCATCCGTTTCTTTCATGTCTTTAGTATTATAGGCTGAGACCGCTTGCCAATCCGGCGTGTACTATCTTTATCCTGTATCTATTAGTCCATCATGGACGAACTACGCTTTCGTTCCCAGCAGTCGCCGCGGGGCAACGACCAGTCCATGCATTCGTTTGTCTCACCTACTCGAAATGCCTCCAGAATGCCTGCTCCCCAGGTCAACCCTCATGCCGGCGCCCACGACCATCGATCTGGCCTGCCTCGCCGCTTCACCACCGATTCTGGCCGAGTCCCGACACTTTCCTCTCTGGGTGCTCAACGGGTGCCCGAATCCTCCCAGGACTATAATGTGAGTAATCAGCATATGACGAATCTGTCACTTGCTTGGAACCCGGCAGGGCTTCGGGTGGCTTGGTTTCGTGATGGATTACGAAAGTTGCCAACCCCTCTAATAACAGCAAGTACTGACATGTGTGATGGCAGGCAATGCACAAGGTGCAATTGGTACGTTCTGATGCTCGTATTTTCCACCCTGGTTTGCCTTCGAATTTGCCGATTGTTCAAATCAGACCTGAGCACTCGAATCCGAAACGATGCGAGACCAACCAACTCAAGATACGGCCGTTAACTAATGATAGACTCAGATCGAGAAGAAGAAGATGGAGTATGAACGAATCCGGGAGCAAAGGAGGAGGTTTGAGCTCGAGATGCAAAAATTGGATCAACAACAAAGACGAGAGGCTTTGGAACTTGCTCAGATGGAGGAGGAAGTTGGTAGAATGGGCGGCCACCAGTCCGAGCCCACCACACCCCCCGAATACCGAGACAACTCTGGATTCCCTACGTTTTTATCGCGGCCGAGCCGATACTCTATGTCTAGCTTGACCTCCCCTCCGGGCCTATTCAACCGCCCTGTAAGATCCGGCTCACAACTCGCTTCTCCCCAATCTGGTATCAGACAGGCACGCTTTGGCTTTGAGGATACTACGACCCAGATGCCTTCTCGTTCTGTGCCAACTACGCGAAGAAATAGCGATGATGAGAAGGAGGAGGCTGTTCGACAAGATCCCAGCAGTCATCGCTCTGGTAATGCGTAAGTACCTTAACACCTCCTATTGCATATCCATGTCTTTCTATTCCTGAGCGAGAACCTCTTCAAGTGGGGGTTGCCACAGAAGCAAGCAAGCAGGTTAGGTTTTTTGTTTTTTTGTTCAAGGTTTCCTGCGTTGGAAACCTCTCAGCGTGAATAATGCGGCTATTGGTGGGTGAATCTCAACTCGAAGCCAAATATGAGGACCTGGTTTATATGAGGACTCTCTAGTGAGAAGGCAAATACCTCGCATAATCCAAGCAGTGATTCACTCTCATCAGAAAGCTTCAAGAGGAGTATATAATCCTCTCTTTGAACCTCTGCTTCGGCCACAATGAACTCAACCTCCTCAAACAACGCAACTTCATCTGCGATACAATAATCCTCATCCAACTCAACAAAGCTAGCACCAAGCGGTCATTTACAAACCATCAAGCAAAGCTAACCATGAACTTCGATGATAGCATCAACCGATATTCGATGCCTGTGACGCGCTCACGTACGGGGATGTATGATGTTGGTCTTGATCAAACAAATACTACTCGTTTTCTCTTTGGCGACGAGGAAACGAATGCTGGAGGCCATAGTGGTCCCGATGCAAACTTTCCAACTCTTGTTCGTCACGACGATCAGATTGTAAGTATTTTCATATTCTTTCATCTTGGCAACTTTTCGTCCAGGCATTTCACCCTTTTAAATTTGGTCACCTTCGCGGGTGCTTGGTGATAAGACTATATTCCGAAAGTTATTTCTTTGCTCCAACTTCTCGACTTACACCTGGGCTCCACATTTCTCTATGAGGTGCATATTCACCTTGAGCTCTCCTTGAACCACGCACCCATTGTCTTTCAGCATTTGCTCTCCTGCATAGAACTCTCCTCCACTTCCCTGCATAAGGTCCATTCGATTTCCTTTCCCTACTGTTTTCCTTTGGCGCAGTAAGATCTTGAGCTCTTGACCCTCTATCTATTCGAGCGCCCCACCACAGAACCTACATTGTTGTGCTATTGTTGCGTCGAATTCTGACCCACAACTTTACTCTCAGCTCTCAGCGTCCTCGGCGGCCTTAGATCTTGCCCTATCCCCGTCTCCTAATCCCGAGTCGACGTCTTCTTCAAGAGGTTGGAGCCGCGTTGTTAACCGTCACCGCCCTCAGCAGAGTCTCTCTTCGATCAACGGAAGCTCCAACATCGTAAGCGATCTTGTTGGCCTAGCATCTCGACCTACTTCCCTCCGCCATTCCATCGATCTTAAGTATATCTCGGAAAACGCAGTTGAGACGGGTCCCATCATGTCTCCTAGTGCAACTCCCAACATGGCGACTCCCCCCAAGCTGCAGAGCTCGTTCTCTTCGAGCGATGTTCCCACGGTCAAGAGCCCTGGGACTTCATCTTCAAAGACAAACAACCATGCACAACAGCATTTCCACAACCACAATGCTAGCCTAGGCCGCATCCCAGCTGGTGCGGTCCATCGTGGCCACAGTCGGGAGCTCTCGTCAGAAAACCCTGCTGTTAGCCGTGAGCAGCACAACTATCCTTCAATCCAGTCCGCCCTGCAGGCCAGTGCCGCTCCCTTTGGGCCCAGTACCACAGCTGCAGTTCCACCTTCCGCTATGGTGAGCCCTTCAGCTGGGACCGCAGCCGCGAACAACAGCTACAACAATATGTTCTATTCCGCCAATGGGTACGGCGCTCCTCAAGGTGTTGCTCAAGGCGGTATTCCCCAGGTGATGCCTCAGGGTGCCCCCCATCAGCCAGGAGGATACAATGCCAATATGCTCGCGAACAGTATGCAGCAGATGAACATGAATGGGGCTAACGGCAGCAACATGTACCAGCCCCAGAACTACAATGGTTACAACACCGGACCGTACAATCAGGGTAACCAGCCTAGAGACAGCCAGGCACGTGTCATTCAGCATCGCCGACAGCTTGACAATGAAGGTGAGTTTGACTTCAGAGTAGTTCCGTATCAGCACACACTGACTTGCTTTGCAGCCATGTCTCGCTACCAGAACACGCCCCTTGATTCCTTTGTGGGCAACATCTATGAGCTTTGCAAGGACCAGCATGGCTGCCGTTACCTCCAGAAGAAGCTTGAGGAGCGCAACGCCGATCAGGTTCACATGATTTGGGTCGAAACCAACCAGCACGTCATTGAGCTCATGACGGACCCGTTTGGTAATTATTTGTGCCAAAAGCTCCTTGAGTTCTGCAATGATGATGAGAGGACTGTTTTGATTCAAAATGCTTCTCAGGATATGGTCCGCATTGCGCTCAACCAGCATGGCACACGCGCACTTCAGAAGATGATCGAGTATGTGAGCACCCCTCAGCAGGTCCACATCATCATCGAGGCTCTTCGCTACCGGGTTGTGGAGCTTATCCAGGACCTCAACGGCAACCACGTCATTCAGAAGTGTCTCAACAAGCTTACACCCCCTGATGCGCAGTTCATCTTTGACGCCGTTGGCGGCAGCTGTGTCGAAGTGGGCACTCACCGACACGGCTGCTGTGTTCTTCAGCGCTGCATCGACCATGCCTCTGGCGACCAGAAACTGTGGCTTATCCAGCGAATCACCGAGCATGCACGAATCCTTGTCCAAGATCCCTTCGGTAACTACGTCGTTCAGTACATTATTGACTTGAACGAGCCTCTATTTACCGAGCCTATCGTTCTTACATTCAAGGATTGTATCACTCAGCTGTCCCGCCATAAGTTTAGCTCCAACGTCATCGAGAAGTGCTTGCGTTGCGCTCAGCCACCTTCAAAGGACCTGATTGTGGACGAGTTACTACGCAACCAGGAGATGGAGCGCCTCCTCCGGGACTCATTCGCCAACTATGTCATTCAGACTGCTCTTGAGTATGCTACTCCTCATCAGAAGCACCGCCTTGTAGAGGCCATCCGGCCAATCCTTCCCCAAATTCGAACGACTCCCTACGGCCGTCGTATTCAAGCTAAGATCTCGGCCTTCGACAACCGTGGAAGCGCTGCCTCTAGCGGGCAAGTGACGCCAGCCGACAACACCCAGGGTCAAATCCCTATGCGCGCTACTCACGCTCGAGTTATTCCTGGAAGTGGCCCTATTCTGCAGGGCAATGGTATGCCTCACAGTGGTCCTATGCAACCTATGCGCCAGAACATGCCTGCCTACTCTCCTAACCCCGTCATGAATGGCCAAATCCCTACTGCTGGTGGACCTGTCCAGCAGCCTCAATTCGGACAGATGACTCCTAGCAATTTTGCTCCCAATACTACTGCTAACGGTGCCGCTAATGGCAGCGCCGGTAACAGTAACCTTGCTGGCCAAGTCAGTGGCAACAGCGGCCCTACAAGCCCTACTAATGGCAATGGAAATGCCAGCGCGGGTCAGGGCGAACAGTCCCAGTGGGTTTAGACTGGTGTCTTGACATTTCTATAGACCTGGTTGTAAAATGACGTTCATTATGGCTTTCAGTGGTACCGCAAGGTCGGCACCGCCATGATTCATGATTTTCCTTTGATCTGTTTCACCACGTCTCAGAAGCATAGCCAAAAGGGCGCAGGCCCATCGCGATCGACTAACACGACGGCCTTCAGGGCCTTGTCGTGTGTACATTATCAAAAGGGCGCTACAGGACTACAGCCGCTTATCTCGAGGCCACTGCTTTTCGTGTGCTTTGCTTGGGGAGAATGGCTGCGCACATGAGGGTATGGGTATCACGATTAAGGCGTGTACATGTATTTGGATCGGCGAGATCACAATCATCAGACATCGGCATAGACGACTCGATTCTTTTCGGACCTATTGGTTTTATTTTCCCGTTTGCTTGCGAATTCGACTCAGGAACGATTCATGTTTGGGTTGTATGACTTTAGGGAAACGATGATTTATTGCTTTCTACTGGGGAATAAGAGGTCCTTGTGGAGGTGCCAGTCTGCTGACATGGGAGAGGAGGGAATCCCTGCCTGTATTTAGACTAGGTCTTTGAACCAGGGTTGCTTTAACTTGAATGGCTTCTAATATGTGAATGTCTTGGCTGTGTCGGTGGTTGCCCTTCCAGTAGTCAGTCAGGTTTGCCGAGGTAATACTCTCCTTTTCCATGATACAAACCAAGTTCATAAGATCAGTATAAGATACGACTGTTCTTGCGCGGTTCTGTGCAATTTGACGACATTTGGCTGGTGCGTGCTCTCAGTCAAGGACATCATCGCTTCTTCTATCTGCAATGCTAGGATACGTGCTGAAGAAGCAAGTCAAGCTTTTGACGCTCAATTTTCTCCGGTGTAGGCGACGCTCCGCTATGTGAAGCCGATAACCTAATACTTGCGGGAATATCTTGGCAATTAGACGAGGCGCATGTATATGGCTTCGCTACAAATATCAAAAACTGTAAATTCATCACTTTCAATGCTTACACCTTGGTGTCTTGATATAAAACATGAGCCCCCCTTTTAACTCCATGCAAGATCCATGACCACGCTATGCAATGAAATATGTACGATATGATATGGTCATTAATAATCGCTCAGTCTCAGCTTCTTTCCAATGTCACGGCGACGAGCCTGAGCAGCTGCAGCCCTGTCTGCAGCGCGAGTATCTGTCGACTCAAACTGTTCATTGCGAGCCTTGAGAGCTTGTAACAGCATACCAGCATCGAAGAATCCATCTAGTTATCAAGTTAGTACATTATCTTGAGAGGACTTGCGGGTCAAAGAGGAGAAACTTACACCCGCCCATTTCGTCATCTTCACTAAAGGTGCTACTCTCGTTGGTTGGGGATGTTGTACCAGTCGCAGACCGCAGGCTCTCAACAGCGGTGATGGGACGACCTCTAGACTTGATGCGACTCACGAGCTTGGGTCTCTCGATTTCCACCTCGCGAGCGCGGCTCGCTTTTCCAGTTGACATCTTGCGGTTATCGATGCGTAGGATGCGACGAACCTCGAGAAGATAGCTCTCAAGGGTGTCAACAAAGCGTTTTGTCTGACGGTGTTTGCTAGCAACACAAATAGCGAGCCCTTCATCCTTGATGATATACCCGATACCAAAACCATCCCCTGACGTGGGACCGAAACCGAATTGGCGAAGACAAGGGTTACCACAGTTGGAAGTCGAAAGGATCGTATTGTTAAGCTTATCCCACCCAGAATCAGCAAACAGAAGGGGAAGGGGGTTCTGGTCGCGCGATCTCGAGTTGACACTGTAGCCGCGATCTCGGGTAGGCCTTACTTCGACGCCATCAACAGAGGGGAGCGACTCATCACGTGGGCTTCCCACGGACGATCCTGCTTGGTCGGAATATCCATCCCCGGGGCTAGAGTAACCATTGCTGTTAAAACCACTGTCAAGGTCATCATCCAAGCTCCTCTGCCATACAGAGAACAAAGCGTAGAGATGTCGGTCGCAGCCTTCGGCCTTCAAACACTGTTGGGTATTTGCGGTGTGCTTTTGGCACGCCTTTCTGAGCGCCTCAATCTTGGCGTCGACAGGATTGTCAGCCCAGAAGGCTTGGACAAATTCAACAACCTCTGGTGATACGGTTCTGATCGCCTCGGTTCGGCCGTGTAGGAACGTCTTGGTCATGGCTGGTTCGTATGTACATTCAACACGGCCATAAAGCCCATAGTATGCAGCTTGGAAAGCCATCTGAACGAAGGCATCGGGAGAAAATCCCATAGAAGTGATGAAGTTCTTTCCATAGTGACCGAAGTCCAAAGTCTGGAACTCGTTCTGCTCAATGAGATCTGCCAATCGAGTCTCTGCAAAGCGAACTGCGACGCTGAGCTCAGGGATCATATCCCACTCCAGCTTTCGAGGAGTGACACTAACATCTCCAAAACTCTCGGGATCACGCTTGGAGGGATCGGGACTGGACGATGCCCAGAGCGAAGGAGCCAGTCCATTGATTGTGCGGGCGAATCGAAGAATGGTGTCGGTGTACACATCACTAGCGAATCGCAGAACTGTATGGCCGTCGACACCGGTATGCTCAAAGTTGATACCAGCACTTCCGTTCTTGCAAACAATGATTTGAAGCTTATCGTACCATCGGTTGGTACATGTGCCGATTTGAACACCTTTCTCGATCTCGCTGGTACCGCAAAGCATGTTCTGGCAAAGGGCAGCAGCGTCTGCGGGCTCTGTATAGTCGAGGCAAAGAACGAAGAGGGCCGTGTCTACAATTCCGAGTGAATCCGCATTATTGGAACCAGGCTCGCTGGTCAGGACATCTCGAAGGCCCGACCATACCTTGCGGTTCTCGGTACTCAGGACTCCCACAGCGCCCTTGGCAGCGTCTTGGATAGGAACTTGGGTTGCATCATCGACAATGGTCTGCAGGTTGATGGAGATATCCTTCTCGCTCATAATGACATCTGAGTTATCATCCAAAACATCGAACCAGTAGAATTGGCCGTGACACATGACGACGATGTGCTTCGACTCAGGATCTTGCTCGATTTGGCATCCTTCCTCAGTGGGAACTCGCGCAGTGCCAAAGAGTCTCGAGAATTGGTACATACAAAGTGGAGTGCCCTTGACCTTGTCTGGAGCAAGCTCCTCCTTTCTCACTGCACGGACGAATTCAAGTGATGAGACGACCAAAGAAGCAGCACGAGTGACTTGATCATTGCGAGCGGGAGTTGGGTCATCTTCAAGCAAGAAGAAAGGGTTCAAATTGAGTACAACAGGGTTATCAAAGTTGAGATAAGAATCATACCCTATGAAAGTTAGTACTTTACTATCAGTCAGATGGATGGCCTGGCATACAAAATTGTTCGATGTAACTCGTCTTTCCCTGAGCATATGCCTTCAATTTCTCCTGCAGATCGGGACCATCGCCCTTCAGGAATTCGTTTACGGCATGCTGCGTCTCTGCATGTTCCCGGGCTGTCTGGAGTGGCTTGAGCGCTTCAAGATATCGCTTGCAGGTGGCCTCTAGTTCAGGGATGGGAAGTTTGGGTAGTTTGTCCTGCCCAGAGAAAGTTATGCCACCATCTTTCCGTGACTCGTTGTAGTTGGCCATTGGAACACGAGTATAGTCGCCGCTGAGTCTGGGGGGAGAATTGCGTCGTGGTTGGGCAAGCTCGGGAATATCAGGAAGAGTTCGAGGAACAGTAGAACCAGCAGGCTTTGGAGCAGAAGTTGGGTCAGAGAGCCTGTCTCCAAGAGGCTGAGGAGGAGTAAAAGTGCGGACTTGAGTCATGGTGTTAGTCGAGAGTGATGGAAACGAAGTTTAGGCGTAGAGAGGTGACACGCTTGTGCTAACGTTGAGTCCGCGGAGAGCGGTTCGGTAGAAGTAATGACAGTCCTCTTGAAGGAAGTAGCCTGGCATTACACGAAGTGTTTTCTTGAATGGGAGGAAGATGAGTGATGAGTACAATAGCCAAGACCAGCCCAAGTTGAGAGGGCCTATGGCTCTGATATAAGCAGAGTACTGTGACCGAGCTGACTTAGACAAGAGTCAAGTGGACCCTCCGTGTACCCCATGCACACCCTCAGGACTTCACCCTCAGCGTACAGAATACGGGGGTAGCCGAACGTGAGGGAGAGCATCTTGGGGAGTGAAAACAGCCGACGGCTATGATAGGACAAGAAGGCACAGGACGGGATTTGGCAGTAGTGAGACGCCTCCGCAAGTCCGATAACCACAAGTGCTCAGTGCCGAAACGTGGGATCAGGGAACATCGAGGAAAACGGGTCTGGCATAGAACTTACCCAGAACAGGAGAGAATGTTCAGTACAGAAAAGCGAGAAATCCCCGAGAGACGAGAGCCGGTAAAGATGAGATCGGTGCCGGATTTGGAGCCCGTATCGTGATGGTTATAAGGGGATAAGACCGGGATGAAGACAATGAGGCTACCTACCCAGTATTGGATCTTGCAAGGACAACCGGGTGGCGTGCAGAAGCGAAGGAGGTGCAGTACCTGGCTACGTAGTGGACTAGACTAGAGCCTAAGAACGGTTCGCCGTGAGGCGCCGCCGGTTCTGAGAGTGAGTTTACCGTTACGGACGTTTCCCGAACAATAAAAGTGATAAGGTTGGTGCTTCGGACGACGGGATGTTCAGAATATGGTTGCCAGACACAACCGTGACGACAAGCAGAGTTGATAGATCGAAGCCTAGACCAGAAGGGATCCACTATCAAAGGTAGTTGGAGGTAAATGGACTGCTTTTGACTGGCTGGAGTATGCTACATCTTGAACGCTTCCCCAAACGTCGCAACGGGGAGTGGCCAGCAATCAACAAAAGAAAGGCAAAAAAGCCTTGATGATAACCCAAACCCCCAGATTTTAGTAAGCAGCTATGATGAGGGGAAACCGCTCAGTTGGGGTCCTTTCACGTGGCAAAAAGAAAATAGCTATTGTGCTGTGTGATTGCTTGTCTTTCTTTCTGCATGCACGCGGTATTGTGAGGTCTCAAAAAAGGGACAGTCAAGCGCTTGTGTCTACTGGTCTGGTGTCCTTTATCGATTTTGGAGGTACGCGGCGCACCATGATTAGGCGTCATGGGTGAGCTAGAGTGGACAGCTCGTGAAGAGCAGCAAACGCAGCATCATGTGCCGCACTTGTAGTCTGGGCTGACGACCGTTGGCGAGGCTCATTCTTTCATCATTTATTTGCTTCTTGAATAGTTGAGAAGAAGGGTGTTATCTAGGCAAGGAAATTGCTGCATCTTCCAGAAGTTGGCTGTGGTACTTGAACTGTTCCTCTCTAGATTCTTCTGCTTTTTCTTGGGGCCATCCCATGGGTAAGACAATTGCCTAGAAAGAGCCTGTGATGCTAGTAGGTGTGCGGCAAGAACAGAGCACATGTCATGGGCAAACGACATACTGGAAACCTACGATTGCCCGTGTAAGCTATAAGTGTGCAATTTTCCGGGGTCTCTTGGCATTCCCGAGGGCCAACGGAGCCCAGCTGTCGATGGTTTTGGCAGTCTGGATCTTTGACGGGTATAACGACGGAGGGATATTGGCACTCGATAGCCAGGGCCTATTTCGGTTCGGTCCAAGGGACAAAGGGCAAAGGACGGCAGTGATAGAGCTTATTCCGTCATAGCTATGCTCCAACACCTTGGCTCCCTCGCTTCTGTAGTGGAGAGCAGCACATCAAATGCGGGATCGCCGCAGCCGCAGCCGCATCCAGACGCCAGACTTTTGAGGTGCCAGTGTGGGTGGGTAAAATAAGAACACCCTGGCTACGGGAGGCAAGAAAACTTGGATCCTCAATTCTAAGTGATAAAAAGAATTAGGTAAATTGAGCATAAATTTAGGGTGCCTTTTACTGAGCTTGTCTCTACACCCTATATCAAGGTCTGATATCCTCTTTCTCCCTGAGGCCTGGGCTGACTTGAGTGGCGTGGAGGGATGTCCTGTTGTGGATGTTGTTTATTGACTGAGGACAGTTTTTGAGGAAGGCAATTGGAGGGGACAGATGGGGGATCTCGTGGGGTAACCCTGTCAAGCCTGTCTGTGTTGCCGTGAACTGTACTTCTCAGTCAAAAGGCTGGAAGTTTTCCTGCTCCTCACCTAAGGCCTAAGGTCGTTGATTAATATGTTCAGTCCTTGTCTTTCTGCACTACCTAGCTACCTAGCCATATTGCAGTCTTCTTCTGTGGATGAGCTGGCACGCCCATGTGTTGCTGCGCTGTTCTTCTGAAATTCCAGGACCGACCGACTGCCGTATGATATGATGTCATTTGCACTCCGGGCACCCGGCGTCTCGGTTGTCCTCAAACACGGATCCGTCCTCCATCTTCGGCTCCGCTCCGTCCGCTGCCGGTAAAATGCAGAGAGGCATCGGTCCGGCGCCGACAATTTAAAATGGTTGGCCGTCCACACATTTCTTTTGAAATGCAATTTAAAGGGTTTTCTCTACAGGAAATGTTAAGAAACTCCCATATGGTGATGCTTTCTGATCCTCTGTGTCTTGAAATTGAGATATGGAACACATAACTAACCAGTAGGGCCAGTCATGATGATTGATGGCTCTCCTTTCCGAGTGCGACAGCTTATCATACACCGCAGCCCATATAATTGGATTATAGTAGCAAAATCCAATATAAAGCTCTCGTATGGAGATGCCCAAGTGAGTCGGCATGACATCCATTGTTGAACAATATATCCCATAAGAGTTAGCCATTCGAGCAATGCACTAACCGTTTCTAGTTAGCCATTCGAGATTACATCCCCGTTCGAACACAGCCCTACGAACCTCATCTCGTATCAACTTACGGACAAATAATCCCACCGCGTTGGAACATTTTGGCACTTGTAATTGGCTTTGATTTTTCGTATTTCTCTTGAACAGGAAATCTCATTCGATTGCTTGTCTTTGCGAGTTGCACGCTTCGCCCTTTCGACCCACGCTCTACGCAAGCTGTAACATACGTAGATAGGAGAGAATGCAAACAATGGGCAGTTATGGAGATTCCAGTATTGTCCAGGGTGCCTCCAAGATGGATAAATACCAACTGATTCCATGCCTCGATCTCGAGTTGAACATCATAATCTTATCTCTTAGAATACTCAATCTCTTCAACCGTGAAAGATACCCCAGCCTTTAACTGGCACGGCCCTCGATCGGCTCCTCTTTACATCTTGTATATCACTATGATCTCGTTGGCTCGAAAGGCCATCAAGGCCAATCAGCAGCGCAAACAGGCGCAAACAAACCAAGCGCCAATGAAATTGCAAGAAACGGCATCTGGCGCTACTAAGCAAGCACCTCAACAACCGCAATGTCGACACATGGAGGCGTATGAGTCTTCGTCTGGGAAATGTGTTGCATGTGCATCAGAAAAGAAGGCCGCAAGGGTATATCGATGGAAGATTATCCTCGGCCTAGTGGCACCCTTCGCCCTTCAAGCACTCGACTCGACAATGTATGGAAAAGACCCGAAAGTTGCAGAATGAAACTGACACTTTTGAAACAGCATCGCCAGTGCTCTTCCGTGGATTGCGTCGGACTTCGGGGAGATCTCACAGCTCAACTGGATCGTCTCAGCGTTCAACCTCACATCTGCAGCATTCATCCCTTTCTGGGCTCAAATAGCTGATGTATTTGGCCGCAACGCTTCTATTAATGCTGCTATTGTTCTCATGCTCATTGGCAGTGCCCTTTGTACTGGGGCCCCTACAAATGCCTTCCCAGTTCTGCTTCTGGGTCGTGGATTTCAAGGGCTTGCTGCGGCTGGCCTCAATGTCGTTGTTCGCACTATTCTTGCCGATAGGGTTTCTTTGCAAGAAAATGCAAAGAACTGGGCCATCTTCTCCCTTGTCGGTGGTGTCTCGTATGGACTTGGCCCAGTCATCGGTGGTAAGACTACTTGAAGCCATGTTTACTCTTTAAATATAGCTAACATCAGCTTAGGATACCTCACAAATTCTGACTGGAGATGGTGCTTTGCCATCAACCTCCCTATTGCCGCCGTCGCTCTGATCATAGTCTTCTTCGTCCTGCGCAAGGAGCTTCTCGGTCCTCAGCCCATCCCTGAGCTCAACGAGACAGCTGAAACTGGCCGACGAACGAAATTTGTCGCCCGACTCAAGACTGTTGATGTTGGTGGCCAACTTCTTTTCATCCTTGGCTTTGGTCTCATTATTCTGGCTTTGACTTGGGGGGGCGCGACATATTCTTGGTCATCGCCCGCTGTCATTGTTCCTCTGGTGCTTGGTATCATCTTTGCTGGCTTTTTCTGCTACTGGGAGTATCTTCTTGCCCCTGGAAATATCATGGCTGAGAAGCTGCCTTGGCAAAGAGCAATGCTCCCTTGGGAACTAATCTCAAATCGTGATATTGGACTTCTCTTTTATTGCGAGTGTGCCACAGGAATTGGCATGTATGCTGTAAGACTATCGTTTGCCGTTGGTCGTTCCTTTTCTGACTTGTTCAGGTACTCTATTTCTGTAACATCTACTTTATTGCGGTCAGGGTAAGTATTGTTCATATCAACACACAAACTCCTTGCTAACGTTTTTTAGGGTTACGACTCTGACAAAGCTGGTATCCAACTTCTCTACTTTGTCCCTGGTCTTGGAGGTTAGTTTCATATGATGTTTGTGACTTGAATCTGTATTAACACCGTCACAGCTGGTGTTTATATCTGCTCCTTCATGTGCAACAAGTGGCCTCGCATGACATTTCCCTGTATCTTTCTGGGAACGCTCACCGAAGCTGTCGGTCTGGGCGTTCTTGCGTGGGCTATCTACGCAAACAGACTGAGCGTCATCTATGGAATGATGGCCCTTGTTGGCTGTGGTAGTGGTATGCGTTTCATGGCTTCGCCCCTTCACGGCATTGGTCTTTTTCGACACTTGCGCGCCTCCGTCATTGGGCTCATGGCAGTTGCCATCCCTTTTGGCGGTACTATCGGTTTGACCATCATGTCTACAGTCTTCAACAACACTTCTGGGCTCGACTCCCATAGCGACTTCAGCAGCGTACATTCTCCGTCTGGTGGTGCAGCAAGTGAACGGGCAGTTCATCAAGCCAAGATGGGTGTTGTCTGGGCGTTTGTCGCCATCACTCCTCTCGTCGCACTGGTAAGTTCTAGGATTTTTCTTATATCTTGGATGGGAACTAACTCAGGATCAGGCATTCCCAATTACCTGGTTCATTGGAAACGTCAAGCTCGGGCAAGGTCCCCCTGGAGAGGATGGTCCTACGGACATCGTGGTGAAGGGTTCTTATCTACTCAAGCTAGTGCGAGGCCAGGAAAAGCTGAAGATCGAGAAAAATGCATACAGGCTCAACAGTTCACACAGTGGAGCATGGTCAGAAGCTGTAGCTTCTGATCAGAGCGTCAACGCCTCGAGACCCTTGCAGGGTTCCCATCAGGTATAAAGCCCTGGGGGTGTGGAGAGATGAAGCTTGAGACGAGTCGAAGATGTTGCAGTTGAATTCGATTTAGCGTTTAGAATTTCCGACGTAAATATAGAACTAGATTGGACTTGACCATTGTTCAAGCCCTTGCCTCTGAGTGTCTTGAACCATCCCTGTCGTATTTACATACAATTCCAGAACGCGATTCACAAAATTAGATCATATCATGCTGTCTACTGCTTTTGCATTGTCCATGGATACAAAAATGGATCTTTGGTTTTTGATTTTCTACCCAAGTCGTCGTTGGCGAAGGCGTAGTGAGGCTCACAAGATGCATCACTCTTGGTCAGGAGATAATCGAATAAACCTAAATGATTTAAGAGGATAAGTTTCGAAGAGCCTTGTGAATAGATGAGTACCAAAATCAAGTTTCTAGGGACGAAGGTGATCGTTCATATCCGCGAATCATCAACGGCTTGCGGTATCTGGATCCAATTTGAAACCAAACAGTGATTCGCTGAGATAGTGGAAGTTCGGGGAGATAAATCGCCTGACCTTGAATCTAGGAATATTGCGGGAAAACGCTCTCTTCCCTTCACTTCCCTCCCCCACTAACCATCACAGATCATTCGCTTTATCATTCTTTTGGATACTCTATAATCGGCTCGTATCGTATCGTGTAGTCCACCTCTCTTGGCCAATTGACCGGCACCCTTGTAACCAATACTAAATATGAGCGATATCGATACCGAGGAAGAGCAAAGCCCAAATCCAACGTTTTGGCTCGAGTTTCGCACTTTTGACGATGGCCTCTCCTCAGAAGTCAACTCGTCATCCACTCTCACCGCATTTCCTCAATTCGCACAATTGCCGCCTGAGCTGCGCCTACGAATATGGTCCTGCCTCATTCAACCCCGCATTATCGTCGTCTGCTGTCTTCAACGCGATGAGCGGCTTGATCAGAGACTCTGTGAGTTGAATCAGCGGTCCCATGGAAGATCGGTGCCTGTATTGTTGCATATCAACCGCGAGGCGCGATATCTAGCCTTACAGCATTATGAGCTTGCCTTTGGCTGGCGCATATCCAAGCTCCTTTCAGATACGCCAGTATCTGAACCCCCACGCGTGTGGTTCAATTTCGCCCTTGACGCTGTATATCTTGCAGGCGAACTAGAGGCATATGACATCTACGGTTTCAACTCGGCAATGGTGTATTTCTTGCGACGGGAAGACACCCACAGGGTCAAGCATCTCGCCTGCGTGCTCTCGGAGCTCGGCTACGCGGAGCAGGAAAGTGACCAGGTGTTTGGATGCTTGTGGCACGTTGTCGATGGTTTTCCTGCTGCGAAGAAGGTGCTGCTGGTGGTAGGTGAAAAGGATGGGGAGGCTTTGAAAGGAAGTAAGTTGTTGAGTACAGATAACGTAATGCAGAAGATATGGAATGGTTTCCTAGGTGGATCAGCAACCGAGACAAGTTCGAGGATGGCGGATAAGTCAATGCTTATGATCGAAGAACACGATCTGCCGGGGTTCATTGCAAGGCAATAGCCTGGTCTCGAATATAGGCGAAGCGACGTGAATAGACGAGAGGAACCACCACATAGATGCCTCAGTAGCCTATAGTCTCACATGCGCTCTACCTCCATCGGGCGTTTTTACTTAGCAAACACCGACAGGGGACGGGAAGACTATACGTTTTAGATGGATCTTGACGTGTGGGGATGTTGCATAATTAGAATAGAGCTTTCAAGACTTAAACCAGTTGCATTGCATATGCCATTACTGTTCCAATGTGTGGTTGCTTCTGGTGCAGTGAGTGGATCACTAGCTTGGTAGCAGTGTACAGTATCAAATCAACTTTTAGTAGATACCTTGAGCTTATATCTCTAGATTCAGTTCAGTTATGTCGTTCCTCAACGTTGAGTAATTAACTCTGAACAAAATCATATATCTAAAAGTATCATGGTCGAGGCGTCACATTAAACATCTGACGAAAGTTGCAGCCTGGAGAAGAACAGACGAAAAGAGTCGTACTGAATATCGCAGCAACAAATCGAAAGCCTATCCGTCCCATCTCGAACTGTCACAGGAAAATCAGCAGGCCTGAGGATGTCATTCATCTTAATACTGTCCAAATGTCCCAAATTAGGAGTTGAAAGCTCCAGGGTAAATGCAAGTCAGCAACGGGGATCCATCTAACCATGCAACCACAGACAAGCCGGTTTCGAGGCGGAGCTAATCACGACATGGAGCCCCACAGACAATTCAATTGTTTGGGGTCGCCTCAGAAGCCGAGAGGCAACTGACCCATAGAGAAGGCAGAAGAATAAGGAAGGCTTCGAAATAAGGCGAGTGTAAACAACAATTTGAACCACGATTTCTCTGTCAGGATGAGCTGTTGTGTTCTGAACTACGTATCTGCCAGCTGTGCCTAAGCTGTAAGGTACAGTTGGTGCCTCGATGAGGCTGCCGCTGTGAAACCCTAAGCCCAACGACGAGACTGATTACACATGCAACAGCTTGAGATGGGCCTCAGGGGTTCTACCAGTTGTCTGACAACCAACATGCCCAGATAAACAGCTAATTGGGCAGAAGGGCCCTTGATTTCCTACGCCACGGCCACACCTCAGCCCTGGGGTCTTGTGAGCCCAAGTGGATGCACAGACAGCCGTGGAAGCGCTAGGAAGACAAAATCAGTCTGTTGAAAAGATGGAGGCAACGGAAGGGAAAGACAACAAAGGAAGAGTTTGGAGATTAGGATCCACCCGGAAAAGAATGGGGTCAACTGCGGTAAGATCATATGCTTTTATCACGGTTATCGACATACCGCGGGCTATTGAGCTTCAACGTTGGCTGGTTGGTACAAGGTCATATCGATTTCAGCCTGATAGAATGCGATCGAGAAACAGGCAGGGTTATCGGCGATGAATCGTGCAGTAAGCATTAGTCACTGTACATGCTTGGGAGGCAGATATCTGACTGAGAAACGCCAGGAAATTGATGTATTCAATTAATGGCCATGGCATTGTGATAAGGTAATGAATGAATGATACTACTGTAGATACGTGGACCACTATTGAAGCATCACCAAGCGGGAAAACAAGCCTGCTGCACCACGAATACACGCTTCCAATCAGTTAAGCAACTCAAGTAGCGGTAGCCAACACATGGACATCCGCTGTTGGATATGTACCATGACAAGGCATCGAAGACCTCTGGTTGGACGACAGGCGCATTCTTGATTCTCCCGGAGCAAATCTCAAGTAAACCAACTTTGCCAAAGTCTCGATTATCAGGCTTTCCCAATTGATTGCCACAAAAATTATCCGGATTCCGTTATGACGCTCCATGATGAAAAGGCAACCTAGAGTTTTCGTAGTGCTAAACCCCAGGGAGAGAAGACCGACAGAAGATGAGGGAGCGCCATCTGAGGAGGGGCACGAAGAGGGAGCTACTTGTCCAAACATGAGGCCGATTGGTGGGGCAAAGTAGTCAGTACGGCTGTCTAGGTAATACTTGCACTGCAAGGAATGTAATCAGGACATGAAGCTCTAATCCCTGCCCGGATGCCCCGCGCTGGAAGATTTGGGAAGCAAAAAGTTTATGAGGACATGACATCAGTAAGATGAGTGCCGGGGCATCAGGCACGAGACGCTACCTAGGTACCAAGAGAAGCTGTGAGATCTGGAGAGGAGAGACGGAAGCCACGGGAATAAACACGATGAGCTCTTGTATGTTGATACATCATCAGGAACCAGCCAGAAGCAATCAAAGATCCATCTCAGGTGACGCATCGTTTGGGAGACGCGGTTTTTTTAGTGGGGCGAACCCAGATCTGCCTGTCCGCCAGGTGCACGCAGCTGCTAGACGCTTCTTCAGACCCCTCGCCCCCTCCAAAGCACACCCCAGCAACGCCTAGCAGCGCCCAGAATTTGGTAGACCCCCCTGCAACACCAGAGAAGCTCTCCAAAGTGGGCTCCTTTGGAACAGCGCAGAACCGCATCGAACCTTGACACCCGCCTTTATTTAGATCCTTTTGCTCAACTCGCTCTATTCCGTCTTTTTTCTCACTTCATCATCACACTCAAATACCCTCTCAAAAGTCTTCAAATTACCGCGATCCTCCATTGAAGCAACTACGATTTTCTTTTTCTTTTTCTTCCTGCTCTACGCCATAATCTTTTACGCATTCTACACACAACACACAACACATCACACAAAATGGCTCCCGCCGTCGGTATCGATTTGGGTACCACGTACTCTTGCGTGGGTATCTTCCGTGAGGACCGGTAAGTTTTATCAAAAAATCACTATGAGTTGCATTAGGAGCATGATACTAACGATTTCCCCAGATGTGATATCATCGCCAACGACCAGGGTAACCGAACTACCCCCTCATTCGTCGGTTTCACCGACACCGAGCGTCTGATTGGTGATGCCGCCAAGAACCAAGTCGCCATGAACCCCCAGAACACCGTCTTCGACGCCAAGCGATTGATCGGTCGCAAGTTCGCCGACCCTGAGGTTCAGGCTGATATGAAGCACTTCCCCTTCAAGATTGTCGACAAGGGCGGTAAGCCCAACATCGAGGTCGAGTTCAAGGGTGAGACCAAGACATTCACCCCCGAGGAGATCTCGGCTATGATCCTCACCAAGATGCGTGAGACCGCTGAGTCTTACCTCGGCGAGACTGTCAACAACGCCGTTGTTACTGTCCCTGCCTACTTCAACGATTCTCAGCGCCAAGCCACCAAGGATGCTGGTCTCATCGCAGGTCTCAACGTTCTGCGAATCATCAACGAGCCTACTGCTGCTGCCATTGCTTACGGTCTTGACAAGAAGGTCGAGGGCGAGCGCAACGTCCTGATCTTCGATCTTGGTGGTGGTACCTTCGATGTGTCTCTCCTTACTATCGAGGAGGGTATCTTCGAGGTCAAGTCTACCGCTGGTGACACTCACTTGGGTGGTGAGGACTTTGACAACCGTCTGGTCAACCACTTTGTAAACGAGTTCAAAAGGAAGCATAAGAAGGATCTTAGCACTAACGTCCGCGCTCTGCGACGTCTCCGAACTGCTTGCGAGCGTGCCAAGCGAACCCTTTCTTCTTCCGCTCAGACCTCTATCGAGATCGACTCTCTCTTCGAGGGTATCGACTTCTACACCTCCATCACCCGTGCTCGTTTCGAGGAGCTCTGCCAGGATCTCTTCCGATCCACTATCCAGCCCGTCGACCGTGTCCTTACCGACGCTAAGATCGACAAGTCCCTTGTCCACGAGATCGTCCTCGTCGGCGGCTCTACCCGTATCCCCCGTGTCCAGAAGCTCATCACCGACTACTTCAACGGAAAGGAGCCCAACAAGTCCATCAACCCTGATGAGGCTGTTGCCTACGGTGCCGCCGTCCAGGCTGCCATTCTCTCCGGTGACACCTCCAGCAAGGCCACCAACGAGATCCTGCTTCTCGATGTCGCCCCCCTCTCTCTCGGTATCGAGACCGCTGGTGGTATGATGACCAAGCTTATCCCCCGCAACACCACCATCCCCACCAAGAAGTCCGAGGTCTTCTCCACCTTCTCCGACAACCAGCCTGGTGTTCTTATCCAGGTCTACGAGGGTGAGCGTCAGCGAACAAAGGACAACAACCTCATGGGCAAGTTCGAGCTCACTGGTATCCCTCCTGCCCCCCGTGGTGTTCCCCAGATTGAGGTCACCTTCGATCTTGATGCCAACGGTATCATGAACGTCTCCGCCGTGGAGAAGGGCACTGGCAAGTCCAACAAGATCGTCATTACCAATGACAAGGGCCGCCTGTCCAAGGAGGAGATCGAGCGCATGCTTAGCGATGCTGAGAAGTACAAGGAGGAAGATGAGGCCGAGGGCAAGCGTGTTGCTGCCAAGAACGGGCTCGAATCTTATGCCTATTCCCTTCGAAACACCCTCTCCGACCCGAAGGTTGAGGAGAAGATTGAGGCCAGCGACAAGGAGACTCTCACTGCCGAGATCGACAAGGTCGTCCAGTGGCTCGACGACAACCAGCAGGCTACTCGTGAGGAGTACGAGGAGCACCAGAAGGAGCTCGAGAGCAAGGCCAACCCCATCATGATGAAGTTCTACGGAGCTGGTGGTGAGGGTGCTCCTGGTGGCATGCCTGGTGGTCCCGGTGGCTTCCCTGGTGCTGGCGGCCCTGGTGGTGCTCCCGGTGCTGGTGGTGACGACGGTCCCACCGTCGAGGAGGTCGACTAAATTCTTTGATACCCCAACATCAGTCTCGACTTCTAGAGTTGTTATGTGTCCAATGATACAATGCGGAGGCTAGGGGTCTCATGGGATGATATGATGAGATTAGATTTTCTGTTTTGTTTTTGCGGCTTTCACGGTTATGAAAAAGCTCGGTGGTTTTTACCCAATGTATTTTAATGAATCGATGAATCAAGATATTCACAATAGCTACTTTGCCTCTTGCCTGTGTGATATGTTTATCATTGTCTGTGATTGATACAGCACTCGCATATTACAGTCTTGGTCCCATTCCAATATTGATCTTAATCATATCTGCATAACTAATCAACTTCATGGCTTTGGGATATGATGCCTAGGCTCGCGTGAATATGTCTGAGAAGGATATGAAGAATTTATTCGACATACATACGAAGAAATGTTGCCATGTTTCAGACACCTATCTATCATAAGAATCACTATTGTGCTGACAATACGCCGTAGAGTAGTCTCTGAATGGTCTAGAAGATTCATATCACTCACTCTCTCTTCAGGAAAACGGACCTCTGGCACCTGCTCGAGGATAATCACAGATCTTGTTTGGGATATTGGGAGTTTTTCTATTAATACAAGAGCAAGTTGATCAATGTCGTGGCTCAACAGGCTCATTAAATACTGTCCCTTCTGGTACCTTGTCTTCTCTACTCTCCCAGACATCTTCACTACTCGGTTTCCCGGGGCCGTACTTTTTAAACTCTTTCACACGATAATAATCCTTGATGGCCTTCTCCCGCATCTCAGGAGAGTAACTCTTGGTACGCATGCAGAACCAGAAGTCATCCCAATGCTCACTGCATGACCTCATCTCACCGTAGCGATACACGGCATTGAATTGTCCACCCATCGAGTTGCATGCCCATGCTTGGTCAAAGGCCTGACGACAGGACATGTCTGTAGGGAGCAGCGCTTCGGAGAGGGCGTCGCGGGGAGGAATATTGGCGGGCGTAGGGGTGGAGGAGCGTGTGGATTTCTTGAGAGAGAGCCATGATGGGATTTTGGAAGATGAGGAGATTTGTTGTTGTTGATCCTCTGTTGTGGAGGGTTTGGCGTTCTTCTCAGCTTCAAATAGATCGATGAACTTTTGGATTTCGGGATCGGTATGTGAGTTGGATGGGGCTGATGTTGAAGGATCTGAGGTTGAGGTTGTGGTTGTTGACGTGACAGGAGGTGTCTCCTTCACTGGCGCAGCTGACTTGCCCTCGCTGGGAGGCGTTGAAGACCATAGCCAACCCATTGCGACACTTTATAAGTGGCAGGTAGATTTAATGAATATCTCGTTTAAGTCTCTCGTGATGGTTGATGCGAAAAAGCTCGAATCCGGTGGAGATGGAAGGGACAGTATCGATATCGCACGGGAACGGCGCGGTTGAAGCCTGGTTCTTAATGAATAAGAAATGGATTGTCCTATTGAAGTTGCTGAAATGATCCAATCTGATTCAAGTCTTTGTGGAGCACAGATTGTTCTGGATATTGGAGATTTGGGGGATGCATTAGGAAAAATAGATCTGCCGTATTCCCGAGGCGATCTGGTCAACGAGGGACTTCAGAGATATCATGTTGTAATTATTCTACCTAGAATACATAAGAATCGATATGGTATTCCCATCCGCACTCTATCATTTCCTGGGCCTAGCTGTTGTACTGTGATCTAACATATGTGCGTGTGAAGGGTATGATATCTGTCCTGATACCCGGGTTTCATGTGTTTCTCTACCAACTGTCTTGTGATAGGGACTTAACGAAGACTACTACGAACTGGTAGCTCTAAACAGTCACTCTTGTAGTCGAGATGGCGTATGCGGAATTAAACAGAATTCTTACTTAGCGAGTTTGTGAGGTAAGTGAAGCATCATCGTGATCTCTCTATATCATGGATCGGATCATAAATTGCTTGGTGGGGTTGATCTTCACATGGGTAGGCATTTCAGCCGCTGTGCAAAAGGAAACAAATACTTCTTTTGAGGTATATGTATATGTTCTTACCTAGGTAGGTACCTTACCTAGGAAAGTAAATAATAGGTTAAAGCTGAGAGAATGATAGACACACAACGCGTTTCGTAGTAGCTCTTTATCTCATGGAAAGCAATCCAGGCTGAGACTCGACTGCCATTCTCAGCTTATGACCTCATTGGAGGAAGCTAGCTGCAACCTACCTAGGTATGCGACAGCTCTAAGCTAGCCCTTCCTGCCAACACTTCTCTACCCTAATTAACAAACTTGATCTCTTCACGATCTTGAGAATTCCCCCCCTCTCTCAACCGTGACTTTTCGCAGCATGCGCGCTGTTGGGACCGAAACATCATGATTCCTAGCCGAGGTCTTGCGACGGCCGCGCTTTTCGCAGCCCGCCGGCCCCTCATATCATCAAGATCCCTCGGATGTGGCTTCGCAGCAGCTTCTCTTCGACAACAGCTCAACCAAAATGCCATAAACCGACCCGTTAGTCGTGTATGGGAGAGCACAGTCGTCAACCCCGAGAATGTAGTTCCCCCAACTGCACCCGAGGAAGGTGCTGACAAGAGTGGTCATATCACTACACAATCCAATGAAGCCATCCTCTTTTTCGATAGTGAGTCTCCTTATAAACGAGCCATCGCCTGCTTGCCAGCTGACTGGGAACTCAGATATATTTCCTCTCAAACTCAGTAGCGTTCTCATGCGACCTTGGAAGTCGGATAACGACGTATCCGATTTACTCAGGCGATTCGAATCATCCTCTTTAGGCATTCTAGACCCAATTCGCCTTGTGAAGACAGCCATTCCAGAAGACCTCCCCATAAAAGTGACCGAGATCTTACCACGGCTCAAGGATGGAGGTGCATATGTCAAATTCATGCATGATTCCAACATTGACCCTACCGAAATTGAAGGTATGTTTTGCTCTATTGGGGCTTAAACCACATACTTACAACCTCATCATTCAGCTCAGCTAGCAAATCGACTCAAAGAAAAGCCTATAAAACCTTGGTTCTCAATCTTCCGGCCTGTCAACGCCCGCCTCGTACAGGGCACACCATGGCTAGAAGACTTGTACAGGTACCCTACTAGCTTCATCAAAATCGAATTTGTTCCTCCAACTCCCGGTACCACCCCTGAAGAGCTCCCCGAAGAGACGTTGTACTCTCTGTTCCGTAAATATGGGAAAATCGCAGACATTATACCACAGCCAACCGACTCAAAGGTCATGCCACGATATGCCCATGTCATGTTTCCTGTAACAAGAGACGCAATCATGGCTCGCAACTGTATGCATGGGTTCATTGTCAACGAGGTCTTGGGAGGTGGCAAGAATGGAACTAAGCTTCGCCTGTCCTTCGAGAAACGCGTCAAGGCTCATAGTATTTGGAATTGGTTGACAAACCATCCACGCATTGTGATACCTGTCTTTGCTGCCCTTGTAGCTGGTCTTTCGGTTCTCATTTTTGACCCCATCCGGGAGTTCTTCATCAAGCTTCATATTCAGCATTCTCTAGAGTTCAAGGATTCTAGAATTTACAAATGGTTCAAGAAACAGTCTGGCAACTTTGGCTTATCGACCAAACCCAAGGGAGGAGATGGCCTCGAGGAAGTCTGGAATCACCGGCGAGATGCAATTGATAAGGTGCAAGGCTGGCTTGATGAAACATCTGACACATTCATCGTTGTTACTGGACCCAAGGGCTCGGGAAAGGTTGAGATGGTCATGGATCAAGCTTTGGAAGGCCGAAAGAACGTGCTCAAGATCGACTGCAGACGCATTGTCGAGGCCAGAGGCGAGGCAGGCACCATCAAACGTCTTGCTACAGCCGTTGGCTATCGTCCTGTATTCTCATGGGCCAACAGCATGAGCAGTATGATCGATCTTGCTGTTCAGAGCACCACTGGCGTCAAAGCTGGCTTCTCGGAAACTCTCGAGTCTCAGTTGACCAAGATCATGCAGACTACGACCGGTGCCCTCAAAGACGTTGCCATTAGCTCGCGTAACAAAAAAGATAGCGACTACAAGTTATCCGAGGATGCTTGGCTGGAAGCTCATCCTGAGCGTAGACCTGTTGTCGTCATCGATAACTTCCTCCACAAGGGCGAGGAAAACAGCATCATCTACGACAAGATAGCCGAATGGGCAGCGACTGTCGTGCAAAACAACGTCGCCCATGTTATTTTCCTCACCACCGACTCGGCCTATTCGAAACCCCTAGATAAAGCACTACCTGACCGACTCTTCCGTACTGTTTCCCTTGGTGATTTAGCACCTGAGGTAGCAAAGAATTTTGTTCTTAGTCGGCTCAAGGATCAACTCGCCGCTGACGAGAAAGCACGAAAGGAGCAAGGAGAGGAAGAAGCTGAAAAATCACCTATCCCACGCCCAAACATGTTTGAGCTTGACCAGTGCATCGACACTCTTGGTGGCCGTCTCACAGATTTGGAGTTCCTCGCCCGGCGCCTACGAACTGGGCAATCTCCCAAACAAGCTATGGAAGAGATTGTTTCCGAGACAGCTACTGACATTGTTCGTATCTACCTTCTTGGCAAGTCTTCAGAGATTGAGGACAAGAAATTCTCTTCTCAACAGGCTTGGCATCTTATCAAATCGCTGGCTCAGACCCCCAACCTACGCTATAACGAGGTCACACTCTCGGCGCCATTCTCCTCTGCAGCACCCGCAGCTGCCTCAAATGCCGACGCTGCCATTGATAGCCTCGTCAGCGCCGAGCTCATCGCCATTAAGACGCACCAGGGCCGACCGATGACAATCACAGCTAGCAAGCCTCTGCACCAGGCTGCCTTTTCGGTCCTTCTACAGGATCGTGTCCTTAGAGCCAAGATGGACTATGATGTTCTCAACGATTCGTCCAAGGCCGAAGCTCGCTCAATCGATAAGGTTGAAAACGAATTGGCTCTTCTGGGCAGCTTGCCTCGCCAGACAGCAGAGACAGCAGGACGTATTAACTTCTTGCTCCGCAAGCTGGAAGACAGTCAAGCCAAGATCACTAAATGGGATAAGGAAATGACCACTTTGAAGAAGCTTCTTAGCGAGGAGTTTTAATCATGGGTTGCATTTGCTTGGGAAGGATTATCTTGATTTATGGTGACTCCTCTCTAACTATTGTCATACTATACCAGAATAACTACATCTAGAATTTATTAAGTCCACTAGAAGTTTTTGAGGCTCAGAAAGGTGCTTATGAACCATACTAACCATCTCACAATAGGCCAGCACAGTGGTATTGCATTTCAGATATGGTTACAAGAATCTTGCAGCGAGATTGAAATTTCATCTGTCATGAATGGTATACAACTAAACGAGCCCCAAGCCGAACATAAATCATGAAGCCGGTCAACGGGCGTCCCCTTCCAGGCAAATCCGACATAATGTACACCTGTATTCATGCTTTTTCTTCCAAGGATGCTCCCAGGTAAACAGTTGCTTTAAAAAATACACTCGTCATCTATGGCATGATCAAACACAGTGACATAGTTCACCTTTGACTTCCCACAGCCTTCAATATATTAATTACTCTTAAGTCATCATGGACATTTGTGATTGATCGGGTTCTGCTGGTTGAGCTGATATTTCACATCCTTGAGTGAAGAATATGCGAGAATCTGTATCGTAGTCGTTTGTTATGCTGTAATAGTTCCCTAATTCACACAGTTAGTCACTCGGCCATTGGGAAAAGGGGGGTAGCAAGTTGACGTACCTCTGGGAACAAACCACATGCCTCCAGCGCTGAGCCGGAATGAAGCCTCGTTCACAGTGACAAGTACCTTTCCAGTATGCACAAAGAAGACCATGTGCATCTTTCGCGAGTTCTTTGGCCTCTTCTCAGACCCAGCAGGCAGGTCAACAACACCCGCACCCATGAAAGGGGTGGTGAGCGTCTTGGCCATGCGGAAAGACACATTTTGAACAACACGGGTCTGGATAGCTTCACACGATATAGCAACCCGATCCTCCATAACCTCGACTGGTTCTTCGTCTCCAGGAGGATTCGTCTCATGCTCAGGCTCCCACAAGATGACCTCAGCGTTGACAACACCAGGATTCAGCTCCCACTCTTCAGGCTCAACCACTTCAACTTCTCGCACAGGCTTGGATTTCGCCCTTCCACGAGCTTTTGCCCTAGGCTTTGCAGGAGGCTCTTCCTGAGGTGCACGGATGATTTCTTTTATAGTTGACAACACAAAGCGATCACGGCCGGAGACGTCCTTGAATTCCTCCTCCTCTTGAACCACCTTGTCGCCTGCCCACCAATTTAGTGGTCTGAATGAGTGTCTCCCAGATCTTGTCGTCTTGACTTCGTCGGGGTTATGACGAACAGAAACCAGGCCGCGCTTCTTGGGCATCGGAGGTCTATGCTGAATCGCTGCAATTGATGTATCTCCCACATCGCCTGCGGTCAGTGCTTTAGGTTTTCGTCCAGGTCTTCCTCTGGGTTTTGGCTCGGCTGATGGTGCTGACTTGGGTGGTTTTGAGGGCCTCGAAGCCTCAGTTCGTGGTCTCTTGGCTTGTCTGGCGGATTCTTCAGGTTCAGTTTCGGGATCTGAAGCTTCGTTGGCTGGCTCTTCATGCTCCTCGAACTCTTCTGATTCTTCTGGCGCTGGTCGCTTCCGTGATTCGGGAGCAGCTGACTTCTTAGGTTGAACAGCGGTCTTCGGTTTCCGTCCCCTCCGGCCCTTTCCTGGCTCTTGGATCTCTTGGATTTCCTGAGGCTCTTCTTCAACAGGCTCCTCCTCCACGCGCTCTTCTTCGACTGGTTTGGCCTTCGCTGGTCTTCCTCGTTTCCCTGGCTTTCTGGGTTCTGGTTCTGTTCGTTGTGACTTATCTTTGGCTGATGCTTTGTGGGTCTTAACAGGCTCCGGCTCAGGCTCCGACTCCTGTTCTGACTCGTGCTCTGAAGAATGTCTAGTCAGGTCGTCAACCAACTCAAGAGACTTATCGAGAAGGTCCATGTCATCCGCAACGTCGCCCTCTTCACTGGCTTCAGGCGCATCTTCCGTTTCATCGGCGTCCTCCTCCTCGTGAGTGCCGCCATTGACTCTATTCGCCGTAGCTTTCCCGCGCAAAGAGGGTTTTGCTCCAAAATCAATTTTCCGGGTCACAGTAGCGTCGCGATCGCTGGAATAGGGTGCGCGTGTGGGCGAGGAGAGATGCTCGAGGTTCGGATTTCGTCGAGGGGAAGACATTAATGTAGTCTTGACGGGCGATCGACTTCGAGGGATGGGATACTGCATGTTTCCCCTAAGTACAGTCTGAGGTCCCGGCCCAGGAACTGGAATGGAGTCAGTCAATGCATCTTATGGCTGCAGGCCTTTGCGCTCGCACTTGTTTCAATATCCATATCTTCACTGCCATCTTCGTCTCCATCGTCTCCGCTCTCGTATTGGTCGTTAATTGGCCCTTCATCCTCATCATCGTATCTTTGATCAGGTCCGGTTTCTTTTTCTGGAGAAGAAAGAAGGTCATCCAAAGGTTGCATGCCATATTCGTCGCGATTGCCTGTGTCTATCAACTCGACACCAGTTTTGCTACAAGAACAATTAGACTCTG
The DNA here is from genome assembly GCA_013266175.1 of Fusarium gaditjirri. Lineage (NCBI taxonomy): Eukaryota > Fungi > Ascomycota > Sordariomycetes > Hypocreales > Nectriaceae > Fusarium > Fusarium gaditjirri. The sequence continues at coordinate 226,985 of JABFAI010000114.1, read as the reverse complement.
CATAATCATGGGTAAGGGTAGACTTTTGCGCTTCAAACGCGCGGTGTGATCTTACCGACCACGCTCGCCGAGCTTGTAAATGGCCTGGGGTTCAGCAACTTCGCTGCGCCTTGCGCCCCGGGGTGCCATTCTGTTTATTTTCCTCCCGGACGTATGCTATGTCTTCTTTTCCCGAGAAGGAGTCTCTTATCGCGACGTCGAAATGTATGGGTGTGATATAATGAGAATTGAAAACAAAAACGCGACTGGCGACGCGGTTGTGAATGTTGTTTGGTGGTGACTTTTAAGCGGCGCGCCCAAGTAATTGGAATCGAGTGGTCCCCGCCTGGAGCTGGGGGGGTGTTAAGAGGGTCACAGTTGATTTGACCAGTGAAATCTTACATGGGCACGGTAGGCTTAGGTACCTATCCTTCAGCATGATAGGCTATAATTTGCTCCAGCCCTTAATACGCGGAGGTCGTAGTAAGGAAAGATCTTTGCCGTAGATTATTTACGTATGTTTTATTGATCTATACTCAGTCAGGAGCTCAATCAATCTGTAATGTTCATCTTTTGAGGTGATTGACTCGAAACTTTCAGTTGGCTACTACATGTGGCTTGACTAACCGTGGCGTTGCATAAGTGTGTGTAGTGGCTTGTTTACTTGCTTTCAACGGACATCAACGACAATATTAGACGACATGACTCGAAGAAAACCAAATACAACTCTATATTACTCGCATTAGCTGGCATAAATGAGGCCAAGCCAATCGTATACCTCTCATGACTTACACTGTGGAGCTTGCCATACTTTCCTTTAGGTCAACGTTGGCCATGGCCAAGTACCATGGAGTAGTTCAATGTCACTACATACTAAAAATATGGGGCTTGGGTGCTTAACGCGTCTAGACGCGTCTCCTGGAACTCCTTCCACACTTCCTCTTTACTTCAACTTCCATGACAACCAGAAGCATCAAAACGGTCAATTGATGAATCTGTTCCCAAAGCTCAACTTACAGAATAATAAGCTACACCCTTTTCCCAACAAATATCTCATAATGACGGATTCACCAGCCGAAGACGTCCCCGAGACAGCCACCCGCTCCTCAACAACTTATATCCCTCCCTCAGTCCATGGCGAAGCCCTCCTCTCAGGCTCGTCATTCAACCACTTCTCCGCCGTCCCCCCTTCTCTACTCCCTAGCGACCCTTCCGACCCCTCCTCAGCAACTCCATGCTGTCTCGGCGTCGACGAAGCTGGACGTGGTCCTGTTCTTGGCCCCATGGTCTACGGCGTCTTCTTCCTCCCTATAGACCTCTCTGATTCTCTACTTCGCGAGAAGCACCACTTTGACGATTCCAAGGTCCTCACACCTGCTGTTCGATCAGATCTTATGCGCACGCTTTGCACACCTGGCTCGGATCTCCACGACTCCTGTGGCTGGGCAACGGCTTCACTATCGGCTAGGGATATCGGCGCGAACATGTACCGACCTACCAATGCGTACAACCTCAATGCACAGGCTATGGACGCTACAGTGGATCTTATAAAGGCTGTGTATGCGCTTGGCGTAAACGTCCAGGAGATTTACGTTGATACAATTGGCCAGCCAGCAGCATATCAAGCAAAGCTACAGCGCGTGTTTCCCACAGCCAAAATCACGGTTGCCAAGAAGGCCGATAGTTTATACGCCTGCGTCAGTGCTGCATCGGTATGCGCAAAAGTCACTCGTGATGCCGCGCTTGAAGTTCTCTTTGAAGCGAGAGCAGATGAGGACGAGAAGGATGGCGAGGGTATGGCATGGGGCTCAGGGTATCCATCTGACGGACGCTGCGTCGGATGGATGAAGGACAACATGCATCCTGTGTTCGGATGGGGGCCGGAGTGTCGGTTCAGCTGGGGAACCGCAAAAGACATGCTTGAGGCCAAGGGAAACGGTGTCAAGGTTGAGTGGCCACTTGAGGATGACGGCGAGACGAGTAGGCTCACTGATTACTTCACCTCGGGGGACAAGGATAAGGAGTCATCGGAGTTGGGCAATTGGTTTGGTACGTCGGCTGGCTTGGAAGCATTCTAGATACCCCTATGATTTACTTGGGAACGAATTTATTGAAATAGTCAAATTTGGATATCACTTAGGCGCGAATCGAACAAATTCTCCTTTTGTTTTTTACAGTAGACATTATATCCTGTTCGCTAATCATACTCGACAAGGGCCGGCGCCGCTGTTCAGACTCATACACAACTCCCATACATTAAATGTCGTCAATGTCATCCTTCTCTGCTGAAATCGTGTTGGCCTTCTTGCCCCGACTATCCAAAGTATCCATGCTAATGTTGTCGCTGTCCTCGCGCGCAGGCATGCCAACAGCCTGACGTGCTGTATCGGAGTTGGCAATAAAGTCGCGGAGCTGCTGCTTCGCAATCTCGACACCCTGGGTCATAGCAGCATTGCCCATTGAGAGCATAGGACCGAGGAGGTTAAGTGTGTATGCAATATATGTGCCTCCGGCGATGACCAGGATAAGGAGGCAAAGGAAGGGGTTTCGCAGAACTGAAACGCCGTTATTAGCCAAGGCACAAAGGCCAATCATAGCCGGGTAAAACTTACCAGTCAATATCTCATTCCAGCCAAGGGCAAGAAGTAAACCATAAAAGTACCAAGGAACTTGAGCAACCCCACCAATGGCACCTCGCTTGGCTTCGACATAAACTCCATCAGCAGTCTTCTTGAATCGTACAACAAGGTCCTGGCGCTTGCCCTCGCTGAGAACCGTCATCTCCTCCTCGAGGCTCTTGCCATCCTCTTCGTCGATACCTCCAATCGGTGTGAGGTCCTCCTCATCACTAGCCTGGACACCGTTGGGCTGAGGTCCAACGAAGCCTGGCAAGTCAGGAGGGCCATATGTCTCCGACAGTCGGAATCTTGAAAGAAGAGGAACAAGGGTGAGAGTAGACTCTCGCGCCTTGGTGTAAATACCCTCAATATCGTCGCTGGGGCGCCATATCCTGGGCACGCCAGCCTCATCGTATCGGAACTTATCTTCGAAGTTCTCTCGAAGCTTCAGCAGAATATTGCCCTCCATGACCTCTTCCTCAATCTTTTCTCGAAGGGCGTTCCAGCTCTTTCGGCGCAATCGCCATGTGCCGATCTCAACCTCTTCCTGAGTAGCGTCGAAGCTCTTAGCTCGCTCGGCGAATCGAACCTCGGCTTCTTTGACAATGCCCGTGAAGACTTTCCAGACTCTGTCCCAGAGATCCTTTTCAGAGTCAGGCTTCTCGCCGGTCTCGGGGGCACCGCCGCCGGCTCGGCCGCTGCCCAACTTGTTGAACTCGAGACCAACGGCATCGCCAAGTCGAGATCTGACCCAGCGCTCAACGCGGGTCGCAAGTCGTCGCATTTCTTCTTTTCGTAGTTTAGCGCTCTCTTCATCAAGCTCCTTCTCAAAGAGCCTGAGCTGCGATTCGAAGTTAGTCCATGAGACACCTTCAATGAGTAAGCTCTGAGCCTCAACACCAAAGATGTCCAGTGTTTTTCGTTTTTCGTTGGCGACAATTTCAGCGAATTCGTAGCTACCACCAGCCTTTTGCCCAGCCTTCACCTTATTGGCAACAGCCTCACCGAAGGCACTGACACCGGCCTTGTGGGCAGCGGCCAATTGACCCTGGTAGAGTGCCTTGAGGCGAGTATCAATCTTGCCTTCGAGCTCGTGTCGCTTGCGGGCGTAGACCCCCTTGTGGTATCGGCTTGCCTGCACTTCGAAAGCCTTGATGCACTTCTGGCGAGCATCGTTACCAGCCAGACCAAGATCGGGTAGAACGGTTGGAACACCGAGCTTGGAAGCTTCGCTCTGCTTCTCCTCGAGGGGCGTGACTACGACGTCAAAGTCAATCAGAACTTCTCGAGAAATCTCGTCGCAACGGAACTGAGCCAGAAGCTCCTGTTGAGTAGGCAGATCCAGGTCCTTGTTGTTCACAATCTGGTCCCAAATACCCTCAGCATAAACGGAGAAACCATCGGCAGGAATTCGTCGGTGATACTCGGGGAGGAAGAGACCACCCTCGAGCTCCTGATCACCGTGCAGACCAGATTTGCCGTGTCGGTGTCCAGCGGTGAACCGCGATCCAAGCTTCTGGACCTCCTCGGTGAACTTATCAGCCTGAAGGATCTTGTGAGGCAGGGCGGCGAAGCCAAAATCGAAGTAGTCCTCGATGCGCGAACCCTCAAGCCCCTGAGGCTTGGAGATGGACGACCAAATCTTAGTCAGGTCCTGAATCAGGGTGGTTCGGAGGTTGCCCAGGGGTGTAGTGCCAAGATGATCGCGAATGACGAAGAAGAGTAGAGATCTAGGGGTTGACCTAGGGAGAATTAGTAATCGCGCAAGCAATGGGTTACCGTAGAGCTTGGCTTACTGCTTGTCCTTGAGGAACAGTTGCAGGTTGACCTCGAAAACGGTCTTGAGAAGTCCCATGTTCGCACCCTGGTACAAACCGACCTGGTGCTCCCAAATGTTGACGATCAAGACCTCGCTGGTGGCCAGCGCAAACAGGGCACTCTTGCGCTCAAAGTCCTGGTCCTCGCCGCGCTCTCGGCCATCGGTACCCTCAACATCCATGACAAGGATGTTGTCGGACATCTTTGTGCCTGCGCTCGTCTCGCGCTTGTTCTTAGACATCCAGATACCCTTCGTGGTTTGTCGACGCTCGGTTTCTGACATGACAGAAAAGTCGGTGCCGAACAGGTTGTTCAGGAGGGTCGACTTTCCGGTCGACTGGGAGCCGAAGACGGAGATAAGATGGTAATTGAAGCCAGAGGCAGCAACATCGGTAACGTTGAGATACTCATTGAGGTGGGTGCTGTAGTGTAGTAGGGTTAGTTAGTACTGTAGACATCATGACGGGACAAAGTGGCGGGGGAACCACACGACAGCTGTACAGCACATACTTGAACTCCTTATCCTCGTCAATAACCTGGACGCCGTGCTCATAGCTTCCGGCCCCCGGCGCCTCGCCGACGGCAGAGAAATGGCCGTTCATGATATGCGATTGGTATGTATCAAGGAGAAATGTAGTAGACGTAAATAGTTGTAGGTAGGTAGAGGTGGTTTATTCGAGGGCTGGGGCGAGCATCCGTGGATAAAGGACGGGTGGCGACCCTCGATATGATGAGCTTATGTTATCGTGAGAATATATGCTGAAGGAGGTGTTCCTTTTTTTCTTAATTTGCATAGAGGGAAAAAAGAGCCAGAAACAGGATCGAGAGTTGTTGGGGCAAATAACTAGAGTAGTCGGACGACCAAAAAGTTGTGACCACCTGGACAGAGACAAGGAAGGACAGGATAGATCCTTGTGACGACGAATGATGGGGTTGTGAGGTACGTACTTATTTACTGAACGAATCTCTTCTCCCCTAGGATTCGACGGTCCGAAGACGGATTAGAAGTTGAGGTTCCACTGAAGCACCTCCCTATCACTCCTTATGCAGGTGCTCTATGGTAATTAGCTATACCCCTGCCACATGTTATTTCTGTGACTCGGTGTCAAAAAAGCGGTCACATTGCACTGTAGCAGCTGCCCTAGGGCACACATACAACCTGAGGAGGTGTCCAAGACATGTCATCAGCCGCACCCTGCTAATAAGAACTTACTACTGCTTACTCATGAGATTGATTCTGTAAGGTAGCGGGTGCTGGCGGGATCGGTCCGGGTGCCACAACGGATCAAGTTATGAAGCTTGCACGGTGTTGCTCTCAACCAATCAGAGGCGTCTCGCTTGATGGATGTATGTAACACCCCGCCGAGGGGCATCGAGGGGAAGTCGATAATTATATGAGGTTGAATAGATAAAAGCAGCTACATTCCATAACTTCCAATATTACGACTTTGAATCTTTATAATTTCAGTTCAAAAGAAGGCAAAAATGCTGATCAAGGAGTCTCACGTCGATGTCCCGACCTCTGCCAATGGCAAGGAGGGTACTATGCGTATGTCCAGCTTAACTCTCATGATATGTGAATATCGGAGGCTTACACTCATGAATAGGCATCTTTGTCTTTCATCCCACTATTCCCGGATATCCCAATGCGCAAGTCCCCTTTAAAAATCCTCTTGCTCTGCATCATTCTCACCTTCATCCAGACGCTTCCCTGGTGTGAGTCTTTTCAGCGAGATCTACCAAGGTAAGTCTTCACATTATAAGCACATCAATATCACGGCAAGCTCACTCTAACTTCTCCAGTTACTGGTCCTGTTGCTCGCTTCGCTCGTCAGATCGCTGGTCAAGGCTACATCGTCGCTGCACCTTCATCTTACCATGACTTCACCGGCCCTGAGCCCCTCAAGTACGACGCCGAGGACACTGATCGTGGCAACAAGTTCAAAATCGAAAAGGTATTCACTCGACAACCAGCACCGTTTACTTGGACTCACTCTAACTAACTGTTAAAGACCCTCGAGTCCTATGATGCCGACTCATATGCCACCGTCGATCACCTCCTCTCACTTCCCACCTGTACAGGCCGTATTGGAGCTACAGGCATGTGTCTAGGTGGCCATCTGGCCGTTCGCGCTGCTGTAAGTCTTTCACCGATGCTTTCTCTTCATATCACTCAACAGCTCGACCCAGCTTGACCCTCGCATCTCTGCTTGCGTTGCCTACTTCGCAACCGATATTCACTCCCGCACACTTGGCCCTTATGATGCGCCCAACACTTCATCAACCGCTCCTCCCAACAGCAACCACACCATCGATCTCTTCAGCAAGTTCAAGGGAGAGGTTGCCATGATCTTTGGTGTAAAGGACACTCATGTCCCTGATGCTGGTCGCGATCTAATCCGTGCCAAGCTTCGCGAAGCTGGTGTCCCTACTAGCTTCTACGAGTTTGCGTGGGCTCAGCACGCCTTCATCCGTGACGAGCTAAGCAAGGGGCGTTATGACCCTGCCATCACCAAGGTCTGCTTCGAGGTTCTGCTAGAACTCTTCGGTCGTGTTCTCAAGACTGACCTGGGGGCAAAGGATGGCAATGTCCCACCTCCAGAGCACGTTTGCTAGATTAGTAGCCTTCGCAAACGCCAAGTTCCTTGAAATAACAATTATCCTCAAATATTTGATTGAAGTGTAATAATAATCTAGATTCTTTACTTCGTGAATATTGAGAGCTGCTGCTCTGCAGTCCCTGGCTGGGTTTCATAAACCGATACATCCACCCAGTCTTTCTATACGGATGATCCAATCTGATTTTTAAGAAAGGAGATGACTGTTCTAGTCTCCAGAGTACCCCAAATGCCAACATAGAAAATTTCAATTCCGTCCCAAGTAACCTCCCCAATATTATTACTATCAATACACACTGATCAGGCGTTACAGTTCGTCTGTCTCACTTCCAGGTCCACTAGCGCTGGGGAGCGGGTGGTTGTCCTTGGGGAGGTGGCCCCTGAGGCGGTCCCTGACCAGGCCTTTGTAGAGGGTGGGCGACATTATACTGGTTGCTGGAGCCGGCATATGGCTGGTAGCCTTGAGAACCCTGTGATGGGCCGGCAGAGAGATTAGAATGGTAAGGCGTTGGGCCCATGCCAGCCTCAGCCTCTTCATCGAAGGGGCCACGGTGAGGGCTGCGAGGGCTTGCTTGCGTCAACGTGATGCTAGCACGAGGAGCCGTCTCGAGAGAAAGTGAGGGAATGGCCTCACCCGCCTTGCGGCGACCCCGAGTGCTCTCACGCTTGAGATCAGTGCGCAAATGCTCGATATCGCGGTTGCGGTTGACTTCATCATCGTGAGAGCCCAGGGTGTGGTTGTCGCTGTTATCCCAGACACCAAGGCCGGCGGCTGGGGGGCGCGAGTTGAAACCTTCAGCGGCCTGGGCCTGGCTCTCTTCAGTGTTCTCCTGCTTCGAGGTTGGGACCATGCGAGCTTCATCGGCAGCCTTGGCAGCCTCCTCGCGGCTATTCTTGGCGAACTCGTCGGTAACAGTAACTGAGTAAGAGGGGTTTGTAGGTCCACCAAGAGGCTCGCCGCCGCCACCAGGAGCAACAAGAGGCACCTTCTTCAGAGCCAGGGCAAGTGCACACATGAACTTAGAACGGCGGCTGGAGCGGACGGAATCGTTGTGCCAGTTGGACTTGTGAGCGATGGTGACATAGAGCAGAAGCTTGTCGAGGTTACCGACACCACCAACGCTAATGCTAAGATCAGGCTGGAAGTCACGAGCGTTCTCGGGTTGTCGAACGAACTTCTCCATCTCGAGGCGGAGAAGTTCAATGTCCTCAAATGAGGTATCGAAAGAAACGTTGACTTCGACGGTTTCGTGCATGGCCTTGCTACGAGAGATATTCTCAATCCAGATGTTGTTGAGCTGAATGTTGGGCACTTGAACTGTTTGCATGGTGTCGAGTCGGTGGAAAACAGAGTAGAGGAGGGAGATTTTGTTGACAACCATCCTGGTGCCACTGATGTCGACACGATCACCGACATCATAGGGGTGCTTGACGAAAAGGAAGATGCAAGAACCGAGGAATTCCTGGGCAGTAACCGCAAAGATGAAAGACAGAGAAAGCAGGGTAGTTCCGGCAGTGGTGAGAGTGGTAATGAAGCTACTCTGGAAGAAAGCAACTGGGTGGATTGTTAATGAAATTCAAAGCACACATATAAGGTGAGACTTACGGAAAACGAAAATAACGATCAACAGGACGACGACAAGAAGAATCTTATCAAAAGCCTGAAGAGCCTGACCAATATCTTTCATACCTTCGGCGATTGCCTTTCTCTCTGTGCCGATTTCGACAACCTTTCGGACCATCTCATCGAGACTAATATCACCATTGTCGTCACCGTCGATCATATAGAATGATTCCTCAGCTTCTTCCTTGTAAGCAGGTCCGAGAACCTCCTGGAAGTCATCCAGAACAAGTGAGTTATGACCCTCGACAACGTAAGACATCCATATACGTCGACCCATTGCCTCGGATGACTTAGTCTTCTCAAGAGCTTCGATGACGATGGAGTGAGCGGAGTTGGGGTTGAAAACCTGTCGGCCAGCAATCTCAGAGGCAAGGTTGCCGAAAACAGAGGTAACCTTGTCTCCGATCTTGCCAACCTCTCCAATGAGCTTCATGGGGGTGGCAGAGCCGTTGCGCTTGTGTCCCTTCTTACCACGGAGCATCACCTCAATGCTATCATTAATGATGGCATCCTCATCAGCGAACTCGTGACAATGGAGAGGGAAGAGGGTCCGGGAAGCATCAAAAAGAAGCCCGAGCAAGTGAACCTCACGCTTGGACTCCCGGATACGGTTGGCAAACGATCGCTGATGGTAGGAGATACCAATCAGCTGAACTATCGCTTTTTCGCCAAGGAAAACAGCTGAAGAAACGAAAAGAGCACCAAGCACACGGCCCATAGTACGGACCCATGGGACGTAGTTCTTGCCTCTATCTTCCTCCATCCAGAGGTTCTTGAAAGTGACATAAGAAGCCAAGGCCCAGAAGAAGAAGGAGAAGGGCAGGATGAGGTTTCCGAGGACAGTTGCGTACTTGCGAGTACCCTTGCTGACGACGCCAGTAAAGAACATAAAGACCGAAGGTAAGAACCAAGCAACAACCTTGGCGACCCAGCATGAGAGCCACATGATGAGAACCCAGAGGAAGATTTTGAAGAGTGGAGGGCCATCATCGCCAGCCCTATCGCCATCTCCGTTCCAATTACCGACAGGAATACCATCCTTCTTGCCAATGGCGGCAAGGACGATCAGAGGAATGGCCAGGAGAAGACCGACAGGGACGACGTATACAAGGTATCTGGTGACAACAGAGAAGCCGATGATTTTGTAGTAGAGTCTACCCATTGGGTTCAATGTGGTTTCCTCTCCTCCAGTACCGCTTCGAGAAAGGCCATCGCCCATTCTCCTTCGACGGCCCCGGTGACCTTTACCAGTGAGTTTTTCGTCCTCGGTGGGAGAGTTGCTATCCATGGTAGAGGGTTGAGGCATGTCGGCCTTCCTCATACCACTCCGGGCAGAGGCATTGCTCTTGACCTGCGTAAGCTGAATACCGTCACCCATTTCGTTATTGCTGTTGCTGCCACCAAGGGGTACAAAGCCTGTGTGAGAGTGACGCGAATTGCGGGGAGATAAAGAAACGTGGCGATTAACCATTCTCGTGTGTAGTTATATATCGAACTCCAACCAGGGAGTCGAAAGTGCAGGAGTATTCGATGTGGTGGCCCGAATACTTCGAGTTAATAGTTGATCGACACGTTGGCGTGAGTCGAGGTCGATGATGAAACCGGTAGGCGTTTGACGATTGGAGGTCGGGCAGTGCCAGGAGGATATGAGACGGTGGTAGGATATCAAATCCTTGGCCGCAATGATCTGCTTGCGCTCGTAGGGTGTCTAGGAATCAGGTAGGAATGGGGGTGAATATCTTTTTGCTGAAGACTTGCTCCAAGCTAGATATGCCAATGCCAATGCTCGGCTCAATGCTGTGTGGTATGCCAATGATGTAGTAGTTTCTAGGAAATAAATGCAGACAGAACGCTACAACGATCCCATATGATCCTCCTTCTCTTTTTTGCAGGTATAGGATAAAGAGCGAAGGTGGTCTGACGTCTTCTCCAGCAAAGACGAACAGGAAGAAGTTGGTGGTTAATGGTGCTACCTTGGGATGAAATGAGGAAGCAAGAGAGATATCAAACCTAGGAGCTAGGAAACAAACAAAAGATGGGAAGCGATCAAAAAGAAGGGCAGGCCTATACCGGGGGTGGGAGGGCCGTGGTTATAATAGGGACTGGAACGAGTGTCGGTGGAGAAATGATGAAGAGGAAGAAGAGAGAGAAAGGGAACGACTAGAAAGAGAGGTTGAAGTCAATCATTGACGAACGAGGTTTCGGGGATCATGGATTGGGTGGGTGTTCCTTGTTCCTTCCCTGTCGGACTTGGCTCTTGCTCAAGCTCGTGTGAGTGCGAGATATTCAAGAATTACACTGTGACATCCACTATCATGGTGTGCTTTTCTTTTTTTTTTTTATGTGCTAGGCTAGGCCAGGTTCTGTTGCTATTTCAGGTTTGTCCGCCTTGCCATCCAAGCGCAATCCTAGAAATACCAAGCCGGGACTCAGATACCGTCAGCAACAAAAGGGGTCCCCGATTGTTTTTTTTTTCGCTCGTAGGCGGGTCATGGCTCTGGAGAAGGGGCCGTGAATCCACCAGCAGCACGTCTTCAGTCATGGCGAAAAGCCAGGGCAACCACCAACTCAAGTTTTTCTCCCTATGGACCAAGTCCAATTGGGTCCTGCCTTAGGGCCCTCTCAGGGCTCCCCTCTCGCTGGATCATGAGCCCTACCAGCTGAAAAAGGATCCGCGACAGGGTCCCCAGACACTGGGCACCTCTGCAAGTTTTTCTCTTTCGCCTTTTCCCTTTCATCTACTGTATGCCAGGCTTCAGGGGCACCCGCCCCCCCAAATGTCGGCGTTTATCCAGTAATATTTCATAACGGCAGCGGTTCTCAACGCCGGGCCAGGGGGAGGCGCCGCCCCCCGGCAGACACAAACAACCATTGACAGGCTGGTCTCAGATACCCCTTTGTTTCACGTCTCCAAATCGGGCTGGGGTGCTACGCGGCCGAAAAGTCTAACACATACGCGAAATACTGTACAGTCTAGACAGTGCAGCCTTTCGTTATGACAAGAAATATGTAGGATACAACCAAGGATGAGACGTGGGCTTATACGGACGTGATTTTGGCAGGCAAATGCATGACATTTCACAGCTTTGACAATCAAAGTCTGTGTATGTCTGGGTTTACACGTCTAAAACACCCGACCACCAACAGGCCATCCATTTACACTGCAAGAAGAATATCTTTACCATGATCAGAAAACACATACCCAAGTAAGGGAAAAAAATATAACAAAGACTGGGGGCCAGAGGCGATTCTCGATACGAGAGATCAGTCAATCATCGATGCAAAGCACCAAAAGTTAACATCTAACCGTATCTTCTCCATATTTATTCCATCCAGCACTATCCACCAAGAAAGCTTCAAGCTCTCGAGGAGTCCCTTCATGGCAAAGATTTACGCCAGATATCTTAAGGGGTCCATATACCGATCCCACATCGAGAGCTGACGTTCTGACGCCAGCAACTGTCACAGTGAAACACGGTACGAGTTCTTCCTGATCAGTGATGGTTCGAATCTGTTGAAATAGTCGGCATGCTGCACATGGTGAGAATCATTACGAAAAGTTCTCATTCGATGTTCGACTTACAAAGGGTCGATAACGGCTCAACAAGTTGTAGGCTAACGATTAGCCTCTCGTGCCTTCAACGGCTGGGTTTCCTTTTTGTGTTATTGATCCCCGGCTAGCACACCTTTGGATAACTGACACGCAATTAATAAGACATTGAAAACAAGACAAGATCAATCACTTTTCTTTTCGTCATTCCCGGGAAGTCTAGCGTCTACGCCACCAGAGAATGAGGGTGTGTTGAAATTGAAAGCCGCCAACTGCCGCAGCGCTTGGCCGTTGGTATCTTCAGACGAAGCTTGCGTAATATGATGGAACATCTGAACGTTGATGTTGAAGGGTATGCTGAAGATACTTTCTATGACGCTGCCTATGGGCATCTTATGGTCATTTAATCTTCCACTCCGTAGTCCATGATGCATCTTCGGCTCACAGCCAGCATACCAAGACTTATATCCTGTTCTAAGCCCCTCTCATCTTGCCACTGGTTCAGAAGAACAAAATGAACCATGATACTTACCCCTGCAGACACGAAGTGACCTCAAGTCATGTTATCCCGCATTAGCCTGTGTGCCAACGTGTCAGAATAAGGGTGACGGCAAGAAAAAAAAAACGCTCGCTAGTCCACGCCTTGACCTCTATCCACTGTAATTGAAGCCAAAGTCAAATATCAAAAAAGTCGAGACTGTGTCACTGTGAATTGTTTTCTTTTTGGGTTTCATCGTGGGTTGAAACGGTAGAGTTTGCGGATATATGAAACGAGTTGAGGAAACGCTGGTATTAATTGCATCCCCTATTTCCTCGCAAGGCGACATTAAATTCGGTTCATCTCCCGGTGCCAAGATTGTGTCTTTGCTATGAGCTGATGGAGTGTAACCCTACCTACTCTGACACTGGGAGCTGGGACGACGTTGAAACTGGAACTTGAGGGGACCGACAGTTTGGGTCATCACTCGGCTTATTCCACCAACCGCATTTTCTTTGTTGCTCTTTCAACTTCAACTTGCTACTTTAATATTTTGCTATTATCATCTTCAATGATCGTTCTCACAGTTGCTAATCTGCTGGACCCTTCATGTCTCACTCCTCACCCACAGTGCCCATACACCTTGGACAACGCAATGTCGATCCCATTATTCACGAGGAATCCACGTAGGTCGATCAGCAGTCTCCGCTTCAACCAGCAGCAACAATCAAATGCAACGTGATCTGATCGATCAGACATCCCCGGAAAAGCTTGACCGTGCTCTTGCTCTACTGTAGAAACGCCCAACGACTTCTCACTCCCCAGTTCGTATCGTCGGGTATCTACAAGTATGTGCGTCACTCACTAAGCGCGCGCAAACATCATGACGTTGAATGAGATCTTGTATGGAGAAACGGTGTGTCTCCTCGATTAGACGCCCATGTCGGCCTCGGCATTTTATCCTCTCACTTCCTAATTCAGTTCTGTCACTGAGCATCAACGCCTTTTGGGCATTTATCTCTTTCCAGCCCATCCGAATGTTGATCGAGTGGAGATAGTGATCATCTCCCGAGGCCCCGAATGAGAATGACGGAATTTCCACCTCTAGCCAAGACAAGTTCAGTTGAGAAGCCCGCTTCACTTTCTGCTATCACGACGTCACTCACATCGAACTAAAGAGCTCAGCCAATTTCAGCGTCGGAGTTTGATGAATAACGATCGGAGACGTGAATTGTACAAACGACGTGGGCCATTATCATACAATAACTAGTCTCCTCCTGACGTCACTTGACTGAAAACTAATACACTCATATCTCCTCTTTCATGCGGTATTCATCTGCTTTAGTTAAAAGCAAGGCCCAATTCCATTTCGCTTGCTATTTTCTCGTGCAGGGTATCATAAGAGTACAGTACAGACAAAATCTCCAAATCAAGTCTGCCATAAGCAAACGCCAAATATCACAATCTCCACCATCAACCTCATCGTGTCGTCTGAACCCCTGACGTAAGTCCAATTGTATCCTTCAATTCAACTTTTGCCTTGTCGTTTTCATAGCCAAAGTCACTGCTGTGATTATCCTCGGGGTCGCCAACTGTGTCAAACTGATACAGAGGCTCCAGTCTTGCTTCTCGTTGGAACAAGATCCATCGTCTGATCCACCAGGGAAGCACTTTCGTAACTTGATATCTCATAAAGACACGAGTGGGTACTGCAAAGATGTAATCCAGCTCCTCGAGTGTCCGCTGCTTTGTTTCTGGTAGCAGCAAGAAAATCATAACCAACGCAACAATGTTGAAGCCTGCATACATCCCAAAAGCACCAATGGCATGAAGTCTAGCCAGCATCAGTGGGAAAGTAATAGACAACACTGCCGCCCAGAAAAGGCACGTTGCCACAGCCCACGACATGCCCACCTCGCGATGCGATAGAGGAAAAACTTCAGCCGAGTAGGTGAAGGGCACAGGACCCTCGCCAGGTGAGTAAAAGGCCGCGAAAAGATAGACGAAAAACGCAACCAAAGCCATGTGAGCTCCACCTGTGCCTGGGATCAAGGTACATAGACCTGCTGCGAGTAGTGTCCATGCCATCTGAGGAAAAGTGAAGAGTAGCAGAGATCGTCGACCAAAGGTGTCTATCGTCCATACTGCAGGCCAGGCGAAGACAAAGTTAACCAGTCCAAACCCCATCGATGCCAACAGAGCTTGGTTATCGTCGGCACCTGCATCTCGGAACACACTTGTCGAGTAGAATGCGATAATGTTGATGCCGCACATCTGCTGGGCTATCATGACAGCGAATGAGGCTACAGTAGCACGACGCACGCGAGGAATGGTGAAGAGTTCGATAAAACGTTTGGCATAGTGTGCCTCGCCAATAAAGTCCAGTTCGACCTCGAGTTGCGCATGGATATAGTATAGATCACGAGCGGCCTGGATCGGGTGGTTTCGTAATCGTAATAAGGATTTCATCGCATCTTGGTAACGGTTCTTCTTCATATACCAACGCGGCGATTCTGGGCAGAAGTAAATCAAGCACATCAAGGGTACAGCTGGGATGAACGCTGATCCTAGTTGGAATCTCCATGCGTTGTGGCCGATTTTCGTAACAGCGACATTCGCACATGTTCCTAGGAAGATACCGAAAGCCGTCCACATCTGCCAACTCATGACGAATGCTCCTCGAATCGGGGCAGGTGAGTTTTCCGCGGCAAAGATGGGGACTGTATCGCATGTCAGCTACGAGGTCCCAGCGACGTGCTTGTGGTTCAGAGACGTAGAAACTCACCCGTTGAAGCCTTGGTGCCCATTCCAATACCAAGTAATACACGACACGCAAAAAGCTGTCTCCAGCTATTACAGAAAGCACTTCCAATGACAGGCCAGAGGCAGAAGTTGGCCGAGAAGAATATTGTGCCGCGACGACCCCAACGGGAATTCAGGGGATCTGAAAGCCAACAGCCAAACAGAGCTGTTCCGATGTAAGGGGCAGAGTTGACGAGACCGACGAGGAGCTTGTCGTGTATACTTTCGCTGCCGATGTTGAAAGCATAGGGAAATTCCAAATTCGCTCCATTCGAACCTGTTTGATCCCATCCTTGTACGGCGGCACCGATGGAACATGTCGCAACGGTCAAGTACAGCACAAAAGGGACTCGCCACTTGTGGAGGATTTCGTCTCTGAGCGCTTGTATCTCTGTGTCGTCAAGCTTTTCGTCTCCATCGATATCCTCATAGCCAGTAGGATCCTGCGCAACTAGAGCGCCCTTGCGAATGAGGGGGCGGTACTGGTCTAGTTCCCTTCTTCGACAAAAGTCATCAACATCAGCTAGCAGTCTTGCCCGTGGAAGACCCCAGAGAGGATTCTTGATTCTTGAGTAATGTTAGCTATGAACGATAAGTGAGCGCGCCGGTGCTGGGTGAGCGTACTTGGCTTCAATATTTGCATGAAGGTTGACATAAGCTTCTGAAGGACGCCGTGCATGTTCTATCATGGAACTGGAAGGATATTCATTGGTGGTTCTTGACAGACTTAGAGAACTGATCAGCACATGGATTGGAAATGGGTTAGCAAAGGTAGAATATACCGTTCTATGTCGTCTTCGCCGCGATTCGGCGCCATCTTGTGTTGTAGAAAGCCAGTGACTGAGGGCGGCGGGTGAGAGTGAGATGAGGTTGGTCGGATAAACGGGCGTTTGCCCGATTGAGAAAAGACAACACCAATGATATTGTTTGTCGTGAGCAAGTCTTGGGTGAGTTATTTAATAATTAGGCGAGGCGTAGTTATCACAGTAACAGTAGAGTCGAGCCGAGCCAAGTTGATTGATAAGTCCTGTTTCTAGCGGGTGTCGTCGGCCGATCGCTTCAAGATGTGGGGTTGGAAGCTGGGGAGATGAGAAGAATTGAGGCACAGGTAACGTCGAAGCCGATGAAAAGAGTGTGATCGATGACTGTTCAGTTGTCGCAGTGATTGGGAGAGATTAGACGTGGCATGGGGATTAATAATGCACAAGAATCAATCGCGTAGTTGGCCTGAATCATTTGTCGTGGATTTGGTTAAAGAGTTTGGAGGAGGCAAAGTTGATGAGTTGAGTCGAAGGATCCAGGCCGTTGGTTTGATTAGCCCAGTTGAGTCGAGTCGAGGCGAGTCTGGGGGTGAGACGACGAGACTTGGCCCGGACACTAGAGGTACCTACTGTAGTACTGGACCTAAGACTACAATGGCAGCTTCTTGAGTACTGGCGAGGACAATAATGCACTAAGAGAAGTGGTACTCGTTTGTCTTACATCGAATTTCAAGTTCACACAGGAAAAAGCAACAGAAATATTTGGTTGAAGGGTTTGGAGAGAAAGACGCTTCGCTTTATTCGGGCTTTGACCGGTGACCCAAAGACAAGGACAAGAACAAGACCAAGACGGGGAAGACAGGGTAAAGGACAGGGTCTGAATGACAAGGGTATTGACTTCGGTTCGTTGTTTGCAGGGATTATCAGCTTCAAGGCTCCTCTTTGAGACCAAACAATATTGGCAACTCTTTATATTGATGTTGACTTGCCAAGGTACGTGTATGTTCAAGTTAGTATCCTCCTCGTCCCTTCTTCTTGTGACGAGTCTGATGTCCCGTGTTTATTAGCATTACAGGTTCTCGTCTCATATCTTGAACCCAGGGACATGCCGAGCTTAGTTGGTTTGTCTTTTGTCTTATTGAGTTCAACTTCCTCTTCCCATGTACAATCTGAGCTGCCATCCAAGAACATACTCTTATAATTCAAAGTCAATATGTTCAATATAAACTCCTATCCTGGCCCAGTACCTTGAAAGAGCATTGCCAGACAAGGCCCCCTTGTCTCGGTTCCATCGTCACAGTCCAAACTGTCTGACATCCCTCCATCCTTTCAGCCTCTGTGCCACCTCTCTACAACCCTACTTAACATGCCGAACTTTTGTTCCGAGAGACAAGTCAGAGTCAAATAGCATGTTACTGTAACCAACGCCTGTAATCATAAGGTACCATGCATGCATGTCTCATAATCAACCCAGAAATAACAGCTTAAAAGTTAGGAGTGTTTTTTTTTTCATGATCCAAGAGAATGGAATCTAAGGATCTTACAAGGTCCCGGGCGAACTGTCTATAGCAGTCATTGATCTGCGCAATCACACATCTCGAATCCTCCGGATGCAAGAGAGGCAGGAAATATCACTCGGTTCTGTCGTGAAGGATTCCTTGGGTCTTGGGAACAGCATGGATCTACATCGCATTGCTTATTCGGTTAACCGTTTTGGCTTATTCGTTCTTACACTCCGAACAGGCTCCCACCAAAGTGTAACGTTTGAGGGTTACACGTGATGCTACATGTAATCCAATGGTCCGTTATCATTGTTCATCGTCTACTCCAAACTGATTTGAATAATACCATTGAATAAAACGGCTTTTCATCTCAAGTTCCCAATTACCCCGGAATTTCAAAAATGACCTCATTTGCTACCCTCTCGGGCTGCTTGGCTTCTTCTTGAGCTCAAGGCAGCAGAATTCCCTGCATCGTGAGTGGACGTCCCCAGGGTAGCCTCATCTCCACCAACACCACAGACTCTTATCTCGATACCCTTTCTCTGTCGTGTTTTCCCCAGAGAATCCCAGCTCATCGGTCTTGACTACGATATCCGATATGCCCTTGTGCGATCCCCAGATTCCCCGTGATTTCTGAGATCCCTCCGCTCGTAAATGAGTCCAATCGTGAGATGGTAACATCAACTATCCACACCCACCAGAAAAGGCTCTAACTTGTAGGGAATACCACTATAGTAGTGTAATGCAATAGCTATCGTGTAACAAACATGCTTCCACATTCTCGGAGTCGCCGATGCCATTCTTCGCCTTTATCTCAATTAGGACGGTGAGCCTCCGAAAGATCCGAATATTATATACCAAACAGGGCTCTCGTAACTGTCCAGTGACACCATCTTACATTATGTGTGCCAAGAATGCACATAACTGCATTGCATCGAGGTTCGCATTCACCGCCGTTTGGAACACGATTTCCAAGGTAACCACATGTTATTCTCAGTAAACAAGTACCCAATATAAGCGGCCACATACAAATATGCACCGATTCGCAAAGTATCAACCAAAAGAAGCAACACCATATATGCCCTGAAGAAAGAAATAACTAAATAACTCCGCTCAACAATGCACGCCATTGCGAACCTCGACAGTATTCCACAAAGCATCATTTCCTAGGCACACCCCTCAGAATATCCGTCACCTTCGTCCTCAGGTCCCTAAATGTCTTATCCTTCTTATCCAACTCTTCAAGCAGCTTCTCATACTTAGCTCGCCACTCATCCGCAGATAACTTAGATGCAGATTCTGCAGACATAGCTTCGGGACTCGGCTCTTTAGAATCCTCAAGCATCTCCACCGGTACAGCAATCTCCATCTGATATTGACCCCTGAGATGGCCTAGGCCATATATCCATTCACAAGTATACTTCATCACCCTGTCTTGCACGCCAACGCGTTTGAGTTTCGTCGTCCCGGCTAGGAGGTGCCCGCCTCCTGTCATGGCAGCTAGGTTGATCAGAAACATGTCGGGTGATGCTGCCTTTCTGTACAATTCTTCGAGAACCGAGTTGACGATCGCCATCGCTTCAGTCGTTGAGCATGTATGTGTTGGATTTCCTTGAGCATCGAGCCAATTTGCCCCGAAGAGACTGCGCATCAAATAACCGATAACTTCATCCACGTTCGTGCGTTCTTCAAGCCTCTCGAAATACAACCGTGGAACATCCCTTTGTTGCGACATTGTATCCTCGGCTTGCTGCTGGCGTGACGTAGTCAATTCGTTCGTTGCTCTCGCAAAATTCGATGATGTTCCAACGTATGTATGTGGGGGAGGAGCTTGAACTTCACTGGGGCCGTTGATGACCACGACTGGGGGAGGAGTTGCAAGTCGAACACTGCCTGATGGTCTTTCGGGGACTTGCAAAGATATACTCGGACGGGAAGGTCTCGGTGGAGCAGGGGTAGGATGCGGCTGTGATGTTATCGAGGGGATCGAGAAACTATTCTCTGACTGTCCATTATCTGCCCCGGGAGCTGAGACTGGCGGAGTACAAATGGGGGCTACGAGTTCCTCAGGGGCCGTTGTGGTGATCATGGCAGAAAACTGAGGCAGAGAAGCATCTATAGGGGTTCTATTCATCGGTGGCCGTCCTCGTGGTTTGACACCACCGTTGGGAACACCGGGTCTCCAGGCAGAAGACACATTCTTGGGTCCTCTCCGCTGCGTGGTAAGTCTCGGCTTTGACGGTGTAACAGCAGACTGTGGCTCAAGAGCATCGTCCCAGAAAGATTTCCTCGAGTTCGGTGTAATAGCAGACTGCGGCCACCGAAATAGAGGCGTCTGCTGAGAAGCATCACTTGGAGTCCACGGTGCAGCGCTGAGCCTCGTGGGATCTGCTGACAATGACATTGACATACGACCGCTTACGGCCTCAACAGCTGATGACGGTGCAAGGTGGGATCTCTGAGCGGGAGAAGTGGCTGTGTCATCGTCGACGGGACGCTTTCTGCCTCTCTTTGGCCGTATGTGTGGGAAAAGAGCCCTCAGAGCCATGTCATCCTCGATAGCCACACCATCGCGGATAGGCTGGTTCGTAGGGTTACTGTCAGTAGGGATCCTTGTCCAGTAATCATTCGGAATGTCCATCAGATACTCGAAAAATGCCTTGACGTGCATGGAATTCATCCACTTCTAGACCAGTCTTTAGTGGGTAAACCTTGAGTTTGGGTGGCTCTACATCACACACCTTTAATCTCACGCCATACTGTGCAACTTTCTGGGCACTCTCCTCCTTGTTCGGGTCTGGGGGCTCAACACCAAGCTTTGTAGTCAATTCTGTCCATGTCCGGATCTCGCCGTTGTAAAACTTGCGGACGAGCTCATAGATGGCGAATGTGCTGAAGGACTTGCCGCCGCTACGAGGGGGATTACGGAATGCCTCTCTCAGGCTTGTTGTGTCTGTAGAGAGCGGCACTGCCGGATTGCAAAAGAGAATAAAGTCAACGTAAGCATCCTCTACCGTGTTCTCGGAAACGCTACGGTCCGGAAGGCCCGGGCGCGTGGCCGGAGGCGCAGCGGATCCGGCCCCCGAGGCGCCGGGCTGAGGTGGAGGCTGAGTCTGGGCCGGACTCGGAGCTGGAGGAGAAGGAGAGGGCCCAGTTGCGTTGTTGACAGAGGCAGGTGACGGCATTTCGAGTTCATCTCTTCAAGTTTTCTTGGCCGTGAGTTATTTGGCGGGTCTTTTACATAGTCGACTTTGCTGTTTCGTCTCATGTGGGAATTGGGGGCAAACAGAGGCAAACAAAGGTGAGCCCAAAGGGTGAGATTTGAGACATGAACTGGCTGATCCAACGGGGCAACGGATGAACAAATGAACCAAGGCTGAAGGGACCTCTTGAGAGCAACACCATCCCAGTTTAAGTCAGGTTAAGAGTGTGATAGCCTTGCAGATACCATTTAGCGAAGAGTATTTCACGCGTTTCAGAAATGAAAGGGGGATTCAAGTTGCAAATTAGGCCACCAAGCGATGGAGCAAAAGGGGCTAAATTTAGCAATTGGCCCAGGATGAGGAGTTTCTGCTTACTGCCACTGTAGATCTATGTCTATATCTATCTATCTCGTATATACCAGTAAGACGGCCGTGCACAGTCAAGTTTTGCCGTCATCATTTACCAAGCGAAATGCTTTTCTTCAACATACATTAGCATGTTTCTTGATGCCATTGTACATAACCAATCTACCCCAACTCTAACAAACCCGTATAATTCCCGTTGTACTCACTCTATAACTCTCATTGGTTCTCTCAACTAGGTCGATTAACAAACAAGCTGTGTACAGTAATCAAAACCCTTTTACTAATCGACTGTGCGCCCTTGTGGCCATGTCAATTGCCCTCCAGCCAACGGTTGTGCATCTTGGAAATTGCGTGCTCAAGCACATACTGCCTCATGGCCAATTTTGGTATGAGATGGTGAAGTGAACTCGGTTCTGATTTGAAATCCATATGTTATGATGGTAACATCTCTCAGTGCAGACGAAAAGTATAAAGAGCTGGACAGGAAGCAACTTGATGCAGAGAACATCGTTATTGATTCAATAATCAACTTAAATCATCACATTTGATATCTCTGCCATTGTCGCTACTGCGAAAGCTCACACCGGCTTCTCTGATATCCCTTACACCTCTGTATCCTCGTCCATTTTGATACACTTAAACGGTTTATAAGTCTTGACAATGGCCATCTCTTCAACCATTCCCCGTGGCGACGTCACTGCAACCCTGAACTTCTTCAATCCTCCCTCCGACAATTCAACTCCCTATAACCACGTCGATACTCCTCCCAAGGGTCTTCCTCAGCGCAACTTCACAGACAACCCTCAACCGACTGTCATACACGACATCCGTGGTCATGAGTCCAAGTATCATCTAGAACGTGATGCTTTCCAAGTCATCCAAGACGTTCCACCCTCCAGCGAGATCGATTTCGTCGATGATGATTCTATCAAGGAGAACTACTACCCAGAGCTTGAACAGCTTCTCCTCAACAACGTCCCTGGCTCTAACAGGGTCTTCTTCTTTGATCACACTATTCGTCGTCAAACACCCAATGCTACTCGTGCGCCTGTAACTCGTGTACACATTGATCAAACAGCTGCGGCTGTGGCTCAGCGAGTTCGTAGATACTTCCCAGACGAGGCAGATGAACTTCTTAAGCGTCGCTATCGTCTCATCAACGTCTGGCGACCCCTGAACAAGAAACCTCTCGAGTCTTTTCCTTTGGCTGTTGCATCCTCTGCTTCTGTCGAAGACGACGACGTCATCCCTGTTGAGCATCGGTACCCAGATGGGTACCGCGGTTGGACTGCGGCGATTCAGCATAATCCTGAGCAGAAGTGGTACTACCTAAGTGGTATGACGGGCAGCGAGAGGCTGTTGCTTGAGTGCTTCGATAGCGAGTCTCTCAAGCCTGGATCTAATATCAAGGGCCGTGTGCCGCATACTGCTTTTGAAGATCCTAGAACCCGGGCCGAGGCGGAAGGGCGTGAGAGTATCGAGGTGCGCGCATTGGTATTTGGTCCTTGAAGCTGCGTTGATTGGAAGGGGAAAAGAAAGAGCATGACATTAGAGTTTATGATATTATTATATGTTGATCCAGTTGCAATCAATTTGATATAACAAGCATGGCATTTCTATTTCTATTTATCGAGTCTCAGCCCGATGGAAAAGTGAAAACATATCCATTACTGATGCTTCAACTCGTTTCTTTGTCCACTGGCCTTGAGTAAAACTCATTCCAACTTGATGAGCCTGTTTAACAGACCCCCACACCGTCCGCTGATAGTCTTTCGGACTTCCATGAAATCAGATGCCGCCGTAAGCCAAATCGATGCTATGCCCTTGCGCCGCGCTTGCAATACTATAAAAGGAGGTCATTTGCGCCGCGAGAATCTCTAGTTCTTACGTCCCTTGCCACGCGTACTGCTGCTACCCTGGCGGCTCATGGCAACTCCGCCAGCACTGCTCTGGCGACTCATAGGCACTGCGGCGCTGGAAAGAGCTGCTACTGAAGTAGCTGCACCAGCATGCGCTGGGCTTGGCTGATCTCGAAGGCTGCTGAGAGCTGGTAGACCCAATGAATCGCGAACATATTCCGGGTCTTCTCTAGGGGCGCTAGTAAAAGCGACATATCGTGAATGCTGGTAAGGTATTGATACAGCAGCGAGAACCCGACGCATTCCAGTTGGGCGATCTAGGTGAGCTCCAGGCTTGTGTGCTGCGTCGTATTGCTTGAAGAAGCCCATGATCGTAAGATCGTGGGTGATATCGTCGTTGGACAGAGGCACAGGGAAGTTCTGGTCCGCTGTACGAGGGTAGGGCTTAAGATATTGCTGGGGAACCGGAGGGGGCATCTTGGGGGGTTCGTGGGCGTGGAGAATATCCAAGTTGTGAACTTCGAAATTGGTGATACCCTCAAGACCTAAAATCTTGTCGTCAAGCAAATTACCACCACGAGTGCTACGGGTGGCGTGCGAGACGGAGCGCTCCATGGCTGGGGCAGAAGGTTGAGAATCGGCGTCATGGTCGCCATTGGCTTCACCATTGCCGGAATCACTGTCTTCGGGAGAGCCGCCGCCACTGACACGGTTGCGAAGGATGTACTGGTGCGCAGCAAGGGCAGCAGTGTTATAGTTGAGCGACAGCTCCTTGTCAGTAAAAAGCTTGTCAATGCTGTAGATAGGTCCGCTCTGCTTAGCAGCAGCACGAGCTTTCTCAGACTGCCAGAGAGGTGTTGTATTATGGTTGTCGAGGGCTCGTCGTGTCGGGGCAGGCGAGCCGTCGTCATCGCCGGCGTTTCGCTTGCGCTTCTTGTTGTCGGAATACATCTGCAGATCGTCGGCGTCCTTGCGCAGACGTGTGGCTCGCTTTCCATGGGGACCACCGGGGCTCGCAGGATTGGTCAAGCTGAACTGGTTGGGGTTGAGTAGCAAGGCATTGGAGTCATTAATCTCCAAAACCTCTTTCTCGCGGTTCAACCGGTTCTTCTTGTGGGTGAGGGTATTGACCAATCGATCCCGAAGGGTGTTTGTCAGGGCTCGGTGCTCGCGCTTGGCAGTCTCAACCTTGTAATCGTAAGTGTTTTTATATTCTTCTCGTCGTCGGTCATATTCATTCTGTTTAGATAAATGGTTAGCAAGACACTTGGCCGTGTGACGTGTGACGGTTTCTTACTTTTGACTGCGCTAGCTGAAAGTCACGAATTTCTACCAAATCCTCGACTTCGTCAACGAAGTCAGAGAATCGGATGCCAGCCATGTCAAGCAAGCTTCGGGCATCTTCGGCATTGACCGGAGGACCTTGTGTGTTGGTGTGCTCCTTTTGGAGTTCAGAGATGACCTCAAGGACCTTTGGATCGTAAGGGTCGAAGCGCTGGACGAGATTGATGTCGAACTGGATCTTCTGGAGCTGATCGCGATATGTCATGTCCCGTTCCCGATGGAACTTATCGGTCATGCTAGAGAGTCTCTCCATAAGAGCTTGTCGCTTGCGATCTCTTTTTGACTGAGAAGCGGGAGCAGGCGAGCGTCGGTCGGATCGGTTGGCCATGTTTGCGAGGGCCGCTGCTTCGTTGGCGGCCATTGCAAATGATTGTGGTTATGTGTAAGTGGTGTCTGATGTTTACAAGAGTGCTTCTGTGGCCTTCAAGAAAAGGTTTCAGAAGGTTGGGAGTCGTGCTATCTTCGGGATTGTGGGTTCAAGGTTGAGGTTGAGGGTGTGAGGGTTGGGAGAGTAAAGAGTCCATGCAACTTGGGATAAAAGAGCTGGGTGCAAGTGAAAGAGATGGCCAAGAACAAATGGATTCAGAGGGTGTCTATTGCACAACAAGTTAGGCACCTACTTATTGGTTGGCAAAAGTAGAATAGAGTAGGCAAATAAACAATTGCCAGCGTCAGTGCCAGTGCAATGCAATGCAATGCAATGATAGAACAATATGGCAGTGGAAGTAAAGCAACCTGGAAGTGTTTCTATTGTCTCCGCTCAAACTGGGAGAGACGCAGGCCCCAGAGCGGCATGATCTTGCCGGCGCTTGTTAGTGACCTCACCGCCTACTGCAAACGGCCGCTTGGGAAAATAGTGCCCCTGGCTGATCTTTTCATACGGTCAGTAGAGTAAGGTTACAGTGCGGAATACTGTACTTACACGGTCAGCGATATAGCTTAAACTTCAACAGGAACAATTAATTAATACGTCCAGTGGAAACAATAGATTTTATAGCATTGAATTTATGAGTCTCTGTCATTGCTTCACAGACCTCCTCGAAGCTTGTGCAACTGGCTAATCAGTCCAAACCCACCCGGGGACTTCGTATCCTCTACCACAGTCGCTGCAGCATCTCTCGTGACACTGCCCTTCCGTGGCCGTGATTCCACTTTCGCCTTTTCCTTGATCTGCTCCATTTCCTTCACTAGATCCCGATGCTTGTCTTCAACTACCTTGGCGAGACTCTCTATAAACTTATTTCGACCCTTCTCCTCTGCGGTGTCCTTCCATACACGGTTAAGCTCCTTGAGTTGTTCAATTCTTTGTGCCGCTTTCTCAATGCCTTGAACAGGGTCGTCAGACTTGTTCAATAGATCTGATATCTCGTTCCTGATGTTCTTGAGTACTTCCTTGCCTTTTTCCTCAGAACTTTGCTGTGCTGAACCTGGCTCGGGTGCTGATACTGAGAGGAAACCGGAGCTGACAGAGATCTCTGATGGTGGGAAGACGAATTCCATAGCATCTCCGAATGTCTTAATAACTGAATCTAGGCGTGCTCGCACAAGAGTTAATGTTTGTAACTGTCTGATGAATTCAGGGTCATCTGGATTGGCTCCATCGTTGGTGACAGCTGCAGCAGTTGTCGACGGTGCTGCACTCCGATCCTCTTTAGCAGCGGCCGCTGCGGCATTCTTTGCCTCAATAGCTTCTTGCAATCCTTCGGGAACAAACTTCTTGATGTCGTCATGAAGCGTCTCGTTCATAGTCTCCTGGAGACTCAAAGTCTCGCCTCGTAGTAGCTCCACCTCATAAGCCAGGCGACTCCCGCTTCTCAAAATGTCATCAGTAAGATGCGTCAGAGTAGTTGATAGCCGTGAAGTCTGGGCGTTAAGTTGTGAAACAAGAGTCTGAGCTTGCGTGGACAGCTCAGCGAGCGGTGCGACATCTCCGGCTCGGCCAGGTATAGAGCGCTGCTGCAGTGGAGGAAGGGTTGAGTTGAGGAAAGTTGCGGGATCAAATGTAGGGTCTAGAAAGTCTTGTAGAAATTCATCTGATGTATGTGTTGACTTTGGCTGGATAACAGCTCTTGACTTTCGTCTCGTGTGTCCTGGCCTTGTAGCTGCACTGCTGGCAGCCCTTCGGCGGCCAGTTTTCAGATCAGTAGCCATCTCTGATAAGCCTCAAATGCATGGAGTGCTCTCTACTCTCGATTTCATGAATATTTGTCGTTATAAAATTGGTTTAGAAGTCCCAAATGGTATGGCTTCTGACTGAGCTATGTTGGCCACTTTGGGACGTTGGCCCTGGATGTATTGTATGGCTAACCGATGATAACCCGGTTGCCCAAAATCACTTGCCCACTTACAACAATCAACACTCTCTTCGCAACAGACTTACAAAACCTCATACATGACATGGGTGGTTCTCAAGAAGAAATGAGAATTGATCCCTCAAGGGCTCAGGCTCTTGTTTCTCAGCTTAATTCTGTCAAAGAGCGTATTGCTGACGTAGCAAACGGTCGAAATGTATGCATAACATTCTCTCTCACTCTCACATTCAAACACCAATAAATATACCCTGACTTACATTTATATCAGGTCCGACTTGTCGCTGTCTCGAAGCTCAAGCCTGTAAATGACATTCTAGCGCTTCATCAGGCTCCTACTTCCCATACTCACTTTGGTGAGAACTATTCTCAAGAGTTGGCTCAAAAAGCAGCTTTGCTCCCGAAAACTATTCAGTGGCATTTTATCGGTGGTCTCCAGTCTAGTAAGAGGTCTCACTAACACGCATGGAGCCAGGCATCATACTGACATGATATGTTAGGCCATTGCAAGTCCCTGGGAAAGATCCCCAATCTCTTCTGTGTCTCAAGCATAGATACTTCCAAGAAGGCCCAGCTTCTCAACACTGCCCGCACAACCCTTCTTTCTTCACAGCCTGATCTTGACAAGATTGGTGTCCACGTGCAAGTCAACACATCCGGAGAGGAAGCCAAGTCTGGCTGTGCCCCCGGGGAAGAGACCGTTGCTCTATGCCGTGAAGTCATTGAGAAATGTCCCAGCCTCCGTTTTCTCGGTCTCATGACCATCGGGGCTATTGCTCGCAGCAAAGCCACTACTGCTGAGACTGAGAATGAGGACTTTGTTACTCTCAAGGAGCAGCTAGATCTTGTGGCTACAGAGCTGAATTTGGATAAGGATAGCCTGGAGCTGAGCATGGGTATGAGTGAGGATTTTGAAGGTGCAATTCGCCTGGGAAGCAGTGAGGTCCGTGTAGGCAGCACTATTTTCGGGCAGAGGCCAGCCAAGGCAGATGCAAAGATCAAGGAGTAAATAGCGAGTTAACACAAAGTCAACCCCATTCAAGCCCACCTTCTTCAAATTGATGGGGTTCTTCAATGCCCTAGCACCTGCTTCCATCATCTTCACCGCTTGGTCACATTTTTCTTTGCATCATGTTCATTCAATTTACAATGAGAGATCGTGGTATGTAATAACTGCATCCTCCTTGATTAGATCACTCCGCACAGCTTCATCGCCTTGTGCGGTAAAGAGGGACTATACAAGGAGGATCGACGCGGACAACTTTTCAGCCAATAAATGATTGACTTTAACTGAGCGCTTCCTCCGATTTCATGCTACTTCCCCAACGCCCATATGCTTCTGTGGTATTATAACAACTCCTGTCCGGCGAATATATAGAAGATAAACATCATGTTCTCCCATCAAGTCACCATAACATTACGGAAAGAGTCCGAAATCTGCTCCCGTGAAGGTGGCTCGAATCGGTCCGGTCCGGTTGAGATTCCTGCAGCAAGCCGTTCTTGCATATACTTCAACAAGACCACCGGCACGGAATCATCTGTGGCACGGATAGTCAATCGAATCATCTGATGAACAGTTAGAATATGCAACATCTGAAGCGGGATGAATTCGCCTACCTGTTGTCCATAGTTTGGTTCCAGTCTCATAAGACAACCAAACTTGCCTCCTTGAGATGTGTGCAGCACGCTCGCACCAACAACGTTCTTGGGGTTGGGGTCAACCATGTCCAGCACACGCCATCTGAAACCCTCCACTGTCTTTGTAACGAAGCTCTCGGTGATTTCTCTGTTGCCCTTACCACTGACTCCAAAAATGGCCTGCGCCTCTCGGGGGGCACCGCCAATCTGCTTCCATCTCTTGAAAAAGTCCTCAGCAGTCAACTCTGCCGGGTCCATAAATTTGTGTATAGACACGGGAAGCTTCAGAGTAAGTGCCTGCAGGGCACCAGCCAAGTAGCTGATGCGTACAGTCGGACTCTTCTCAAAGATCTTCTTTGCTTCGAACATAACAACTTGCTGGGACTGTCCACCTTGCACAATGGTACTATCAGGGAGGTTTTTTACGTCCCAGGTAAGGTTCTCTTTTTCGTTCTCGTCCAGATCCAATGTCGTTGTGAAGGAACTGATAGTTGCTGGTGTCTTATTCTTGAAGTATGTAATCAAGCAAGCCATCTGTCCACGATATTCTGATCGAACGCCGATCTGTAACTGGCCATCTTCGTATAGAACGCCGTCTGATCGAACAAGAAGTTTGTTGAATCCTTGCTCCCATCCGGGTGACAAATGAGCTGCACTGGCCAAGTTAGGTGCCTTGAGCATCTTTGGCTCAGATGGTGTAGGTGCGTTGAGATCGAGTCCAGCCAAATCGGCAACACCATTGCTATGACCGTTTGTACCAGTTGCAGCCTGGCCATTCGGTCTGCCGTTCAGTGGGACATTCGAGCTGAAAGTCCTCTTGAGTGCTCCAGTGCCCATGCTAAGTTCCCGGGCGTCCGCATTGGCATCCTTTCCTCCCACCACCCAGGTCCTTCGGTCGCTCGTATTAGCATGTTTCTGGTGTAGTCTTGAGAGAAGTGCAGACTGTCGTTCAGGGAAAGGAGGCATTTCGTCGCAAACTGTCCGAAGGAGGTCATCCGTTGGCATATTCACAAGGGTCAGGTATTCGCAAGCTCTCTGCTGAAGCTCGGAGTCCAGATTGTGGCTGTGAAACTCAAACACATGAACAAGCTGAGGCTTGATTTCCGGGAACAAGTTGACATATTTGACAAAGCATGACAGAATCATGGCACGAGTGCTCGAAGAGCATGCCGTCAGCTTACCCTGAAGAGCCATAAACTGTTCAATAGGGCTGCAACGGGGCTGGTCAGCGACCAAATGACCAAACTCTCCCAGTATATAGGCGCCAATCTTGACCAGAGTCTCGTGGCAGTGGTCGCCCTTGACATATTGTAACGCATTTTGAGCTGCGTAAACCTGTAGCTCCTCGTTGTTCGTCACAATTTGAATAACTCGCTGCCACACCTCATCGCTGACATGATCTCCAGCCATGGCGATAAGTCTGAGGGAGATATCAACGTACCACTGCACATCAGTAGCGTACTTTTCGGTAAGAATGGCGATCTTAAGGACCATTTCTTCCCGGATAGCGAAGTCGGCATTCTGTAGGTAGTGCAATAGCTCACCAACGATGACTTGGGCATTTGTGGCATCACACATGCTGTAGAGCAAGTCCAGACCCTTGCGACGAACGCTGATATCTCGATCTTTGAGCGAGCCAAGAATAATTTCCTGGTGTTGCTTGATGGGATCCAGAGTTTCAGCGCGTGCAGCCAGATGTGTCATAGCCTCCAAGCCTAGATATCTGACGTTGGTCTCCCGGCTCTGGATAAATTTGCCCAGTCTCGTTGAAATTTGCTTCATCAGGCCATGTTCAGTGTCTAAGTGGATAATAAGGTTGATGGCCTCAAAGAGCACGGCGTTTTGAGCGTTGTTCTGTTGAACGTTCTTATTGGTCTCCATGGCTAGGTTCAGGATCTTTTGCAAAGACTCGCGAATCATTTCCCGAACATGAGTATCCTCTGAGCATTGTGTCAGTAACTGCTCCCTGTGTAATTGCGCTACCACACTTACCTGCAGGTGGAAAGTATTGCAGAAGTCGAAGTAATTTGATCTGCAGCCAGGGGCAGGGGACTTTGTAGTAAAGGTAATCGGTCGTATACTCGCCGTCGATGAGAATTCGCTTCAGACGAGCCGCTGCTTTGGCATACGCTCCCTTGTATTGCTCTAGATTATCTTGAGCCAGTGTCATGACCAGCGACGTGACCGAAAGTGCAACGCCGAGGTCAGAGTCATCCATAAGGTGGATAATGCGCTCCGCCCATTGCGGCGATACGATATCTGGGTGCTTGCGGTATAACCGGAGGAGCGTCAGAGCGGCCTTCTTCTTGACGAACGATTTTGAAGTACTGCGTAACAGCGGTCAGTATGGTTCCTTCGCGCTAAAGGGGTAGGAGCGCATACGGAGAAATCAGGAGTCTATGAACCTCTCCATTTAAGGCTTCGCCCATCTCTCGACTTCCAACATTGGCAATCGCATGAAGAGCAAGACAATTGAAGAGCTCATTATGGTCGAGGAGATCCTTTCGGATGCTGTTGACGACTAGGTGCAGAAGCTCGTGCTTCTCATGGAGAAAGAGTGTCATTGCCAGATAACCTATCTGCTTCTCTGAGTATTTGTTTGCTGAGATCAGATTCACAGCCTCGAGGTGCCCAAAATCGACATTCCAGCCCAGGATGTAAATATATAGCAACTTGCAGACATATTTCTTCTTGTGGTAACCGCTGAGACTGCCGTCCTTGAACTTCTGTCGAATATTGGCCAGCTCCTTATTGATTCGCTTCTCCTCGAGTTCACGCGCTCTCGCATTTCTGAGATCAGCAATGAACTGAACCAATCCACGCATATTAGCATTGCTGCTACTCGAGCGGCCGAGAAAGCCTGTGCCTGAGCTCGACATTTTGGGCGGTGGTATGCAAAGGTATTCGTGCGGTCAAGTCGCTGAAGACCCCTGATTTTTGGAACGAAACGGGGGGGAGTCGGCTTAGATGGATTCGTAAGGTGTAAAGGTGATGTCAAAATATCTCCAAGACAGAGTATGGTCGCGCCTTATCGCAAGAATCGCATAGTCGACTCGAATTGTCCAGACGGCTCACGCGCCAGACATCGATTGTATGTCGATGTGATGGGAGATTGCTCGCTGGAGGGGCGAGCTAGACTGAAGATGCGGATGGAGATGCGGTGGCGGGCGGTGCTCTGTTGGTGCGGCCTAATGGTTTAGTTAGGAGTTGCGGAAGAGGCCCGTGGGCTGGGGAACGGATGAGTCGGGGAATGACAAGGGACACGACAGGCGAGAGGGGATTGTATTGTAAGCGCGTCAGTGATGAGAGAGTACTAGAGAGTCCCTGCAATAAACGACACAGAAGGCCTCAAGAAGAAAACGAAGATGTGTTTATTAACAGCAAAATTGGTGGAAGAGGTGGTGAGAAACGTGTTCATCTGTCATCCCATATTCAGGCCAGTGACTTCTAGCCTCTGAGATGCCTCCTGCCTCCTACCTCCTACGGGTGCAACAACGGCCAGAAAGGGTTTAACCGCTCATGGTTACGCGTGGTCCGTGCTTCGCTCACTTTATGCTTCCATAGAGCTATCAGATTCATCATGACTTCAATTGCGTCAATACTCGAGGGTTATCGTTACTCTACATAAACAAACTTCACATTCCTTTTCAAGCTCAAAGATAGCTTGATTGGATATAGCTTGCAATGTCATCTTGCACAGTTTCACGATTGGCAATGCGCTGTAGTCTACGGACTTTGTCGCGGCCAACCAATATCTATCGTCACATCCCAAATCTACGGTTCTATGCTGTTCAAGCTGCTGGAGCCCCTCGTTTCCAAGTTTTCAATCGCCACACAAAATGGCTACAGAAGGAGCGAGCTGGTGCCAACTCTGAACAAAGTCGGGAAGCTGATTACCTCAAGGATGAGGTTGCAATTCGAGTATCAGAAAGACTTCTAGTAAGTAACCATGTTCTGGAAGCAACACTCGTTTTCTCACATGCCAATAGGACATCAAACGCAGATTTCCTCGAGTGTTAGATCTCGGCGCAAATTCATGCAATATCGCACGAGCTTTGGTCCAGGATAATCCTGACCCTGACCCTAACACACCCGAGTCGCCACCACTGGCGACTCGTATCGACGAATTGGTTGCTGCTGATTCATCTCATTCACTGCTTCATCGTGATGTTGATCATGAGTTCAACAATAAGCTTAATATCACTCGGACGGTTGTGGACGACGAAGAAACGATTCCTTTCGAGCCTGCTTCTTTTGACCTAGTGATGAGCTCATTGAGTCTCCATTGGATTAACGATCTACCCGGCATCCTCACGCAGATCAACAATGTCCTCAAACCTGACTCTCCTTTCATCGGCGCTATGCTTGGTGGGGACACACTATTCGAGTTGAGAACGTCACTACAGCTGGCAGAGACAGAAAGACGAGGTGGCATGTCTCCTCACGTCTCTCCTTTGGCTGATGTCAAGGATATAGGTGGTCTGCTTCAGAAAGCCGGCTTCAAGATGTTGACTGTTGATATCGATGATATCATCGTTGATTACCCTGACACATTTGCTTTGATGCAGGATCTTCAGGCCATGGGCGAGGGTAATGCAGTCCTCGGAAGGGAGATGGGTGCGATTTCCCGCGATGTTCTCCTCGCTGGCGATGCCATCTATAAGGAACTTCACGGCAACCCAGATGGGTCTATTCCCGCGACTTTCCGAATCATTTATATGATCGGATGGCGCGAAGGTGAAAACCAGCCACAACCTCTGGCCAGAGGAAGTGGTGACATAAACTTGAAAGATGTCTTGGAGCAAAAATAGAGGGCAGATGATTTGTATAATGAAATAATGTAACACCAGAGCTATGTTCCGCGGACGGGGGTTTACTCTGCGGGTCAGGAATTGGATTCATGGCTATGTATTCTTGACCGCTCATCATCGCGAACACGTATCTGGGCCCTAAACCTTTCGCCAGTCGGTCATTGTTCGGCCGATGCATCCCAGACCAGCGACCTCAACGACCTTCTCGTGCCAGCTCAGGAGCACACTCATGGCTGCAGTGGCGGGCTCGTTCGAGCCAGGTCGCCCGGCGATCTGGCTGAAACCTCCCGTCGATTGAGGTGTAACCTTGTTTGGCGATCGCGAAGCTGTTCCAGGGTGAACCGTAGCCATTCCCTTGTAGCTATTACATCGTTAGGTTTGCGCACTTATACGCCCGTTCCATCATTAAACGTACATATACTTCATCAGGACATCCAGGCACTCGGGGCCGCCCTCAGATCCATAGATGCTCTTCAGTAAGGGGGACATGTCGCTTGCCTTGATCGACTGGAGGACCTCGATGATAGTGTGTAGATGAGCATCCTAAGAAGACACGTTGTGTTAGATTCCACATGTGTAGGGCCAATGTACGCTGCCGCATCTCGACTCTCCGCTGACGTACCTTGGCTGCATCGGTTCCGTTATATACTGGAGTTTCCAAGCTGCCCCTCAAAGCTCCCTCCGCATCACCGCCTCTCAGAAGCTGCCTGATCTGCCCAGAAAGCTGTCGCACTTCCGCCTCGTCGATCTCGGGCTGTGGGGGGTGCAGAGTCGAGGTGTCGAAGTTGACGCTGGAGTCTTCGTTGAAGGCGTCGATGTTGATGGTGCGCCATGCGTCACCGAGCGTCGCGCTCGTATGCTGCTGGATAATTGACATCTTGGTAGTCCGGTATTGTCAATTGGTGTCGGGTGATTTTCCGTGCGACTCAAGGTATTGGGAGTATTCCTGTATAAACTAGAAGCTATATCGGTGTCGGCTTGGGTGGACGTCCAAGCTGCGTCAGCGATGGCGGGGTGGAGGCGAGGCTGGAGTTGTGGCTTGTGGGGTCGTTACTTGCCCCATGAATGAGTGTACCTGAGCTTCAGTGGTGCGGCCCTGTTGTACAAGCCTACATCCTGCGAATATAGTGGGCTTTCGCTGTCCTTCAAACGGCTCGAGGTATTCCACTATCTACGAAGCTCTCCGTCAACGCTGATGTCTTGACTTTCACATTTGGCATGCAACACTTTTTGTATCACTGCTATGTAGTGTCTTATGATCTTAAGAGAATCGTGTCCTTGCATAAGGCATACTGAATTGCGTATCATGGTTTCCATAGTTTAAGATAGAATTGTTACATGCGCAATTGTCTTGGCATGTTCATATAAACGCATCCTTCTGAACCATACAATAGCTCAAAATAAGCAGCACGTATACGGTGGGGGAAAACATTGGCCGATTTCTATATGGAAGACTTAAAGCTCTAAATCAAGCAATTTAGAAGCATACCTAGGGAGTAAACGAATATCGAACCTCGGGTAGAGGAAATAGTTGTTAAAAATCATAGTTGAATTCAAACTACCCTAAATAAAGAGCACCTCCATGAAAATATAGTATACCTTCCCACCGCTTTACAGATAAATTTCAATGTACGTATTATAAACATGGCTACCTGTTGTCATCTTTTAGATGAAGAAAAAAAAGGGCACTACTTGCAATAGTTGGGATCTCTTTCTCTACAATACCCAAGCTACTACGGATATTATCACTTAGTCAAGAACAGCCTGACAATTGTTCTGGAGACGTCGTGCCGCACAACATGCTTCCCCAGACTGAGACGTTGCCACGATAGAGTGTTAGGGGTCAGCCTGTTCGAGTCAGTTATTGAGGCTCCGGCTCTACGCAATCAATGACCAGACTATTACGACTCATGGCTGAAATGAGGTGCATGGACAGGGACTTATTCGGACCTGTACCCAAGAGCTGGTGCGGTTGGGCACGATAGGTACTATCTCGATGAAGATCAACATCCGGGAGCGCGGCGGGCGGAAGGCGATGGATCTTTGCATCCATCCCATCAGAAGCTTGACTCGTGGCTTGCTTGGTGAGCCTTGGTCTATCGTTCGGATAGCATACCCGGCACGAACGACACACACACCACAACAAACGCTCCTCGCTGGCTTCATAGATCTTCCTTCCAGAAGCTTGCCTACATCGTCTAGCCAAGAGAGGCCTCTCACGTCCCCACACAAACAGCACAGGAACCATGAACGGACGGTTGGGACGAAAATTTTGAAATTACCTAGCGGATCCGGCACGGACGCACTACAATGCGGAAGTGGTTCCCCGGTGACACGAATACTATCATCTCAACGAACACGATTCAATCAAGCAGAAGAGTCTAAACTGACAACAGAGAGGTTGAAATTGAACAGCCACCAAGCCTGATCACATCGGCAGAGTGTTTGTGCATCTTTAGGATAGCACTACCCAGCGTTGGTGTGGAAGGGAAGCAAACAACCATAGCTTTACCCAGAAAACGCCTGCTAAATATAATGTGTCAGCATGTTCTATGCAGGCTCTTGTTAGGGCGTCTTCCTAAGCAAGACTCCAATTCTGATCTGCAACACCGTTCGTTCAGGCTTCTAGAAGGTGATAAGCGATCATCCAGGTTAGTGCGGTCTTCAGAGCGAAAATCCTTTAAATCCGATAGGTGGACTTTGATACTACCCCATCATATATGCCGCCACGAAAGGGTCCTAATCTCATCTTCGTCGCTGCTGGGTACGTTCTTTGTACCAGCGACAGCAACAAGCTCAGATACTGATGACATTTCCTTCTTGACTAGCTGCAATAGTCTGAAACCAAATGTCACTGGCTTGGACATGGCAGCTCGATCTACAAGCAGCTGCCGTGCTCGACAAGGTCAGTTGCGATAGTGTGATGGGATGAATCGATAGCACCATTCTTCATGGCACCAAGTTGGTCTGGACATACGATTACGGCTTCGTCGTAAGCCACGATAGCCATGTTCGCACATGTGTGGTGGCCTCGCCTCATCATCGTTTGTACAAAGCGGTATGGCAAACAAGCACCTGAGCCAGGGTTGCCTTAACGAATCTGGGGCTGATCAAAAAGGACCGGAAACAGGCTCATCTCAAACCAGGCGGGTTGCCTACGTCGTATGATATCTGTTCGCTTTCAAAGAACTCTTAGATGAAGGCATCGAAATGGTTGGAAGCTACGGAATAAACCAGCTACCACATGGCGAGTGGAGGGCTTGCAAATGTTAGTCAGAATCCTTTCAGCTGACATTTGCAGGCTGGAATTGTCACATGATATGCAAGCACCACAATTACATCTGGTATACCTTAGTTAGTTGGCTTGAGAGTACCTAAACCGATCGACTGGGAGAATCTGATACTGGGAACGGTCATCCATGGTAATGCGCCATAGGAATACTTTTTAGCGGTTGATGAAGGCTGGAACAAGTAGTAAACGACCCCTGTTTCAAATATCAATGGCCTTTGGAAATTTGGCTAATGCAGGAACACCGAAGTCCTGGGGCTTCCATGCGGCGCTACGGCAATGCGCAAACCGCCACCACGTATAGCTGGTCACGCTAACTCGGATGTGTGCAGTGATACCCCTGAACTTGCAGCACGGGAGTTGGCAGTTCATCCCAACCCACCATCCTCCCCCATAGGAGGACTTACAAAATTGCACGGTCAGGTGGAGCTAGGTCGAGAAGGAGGCTACTAATGGGAGACATTACAAGAGATGACACGCCATAAATCTCCAGCACAGTGTTCTGTCACCGCATGTTGCTGCTGACACTGTGGGAAAGTATCTTGCATAGAGCTTTCTGCTGTGGAGCTCCGCCGGTTGACAGGCTTCTGGAAGCTTTCTACGAAGCCCCATCGGCCCACTTTGACTTCAACAAATCGCCGCAAGAACTATAGGTGTGACATTCCAGAAATTCGTCACAGGTGTTTAAAGAAAGGTCCTGGACATTGAGCTACAACAAAATACGCGACCCGCTTCGCAATACTCGTGATTACTTACGTGCGGCCGTGGAGATTGTAGCCTTCGTCGTTGGTTGTTGATAAAGAGTCTGACGATACTTTACACGGTTCCTCGGCGAATTATGGTGATTTGGCACACAACATTGACCTGCCAATCTAAGAGACGTTAACCCAGTGTTAGGCGAGCCCGGCAATACCTCCGCTGCATTAAGTTCAATACGCATGGATAGGGCTTCTCGTGACGCATGGGTTTCCTAGGATTCAAACACTTTACGACGTCTCATTTGGCAACAGCTGAATGTGAAACAGTTTTATTACCTTTGTGCTCAATTTTTTTCTTGATACCTAATTTCGCAAACGAACACAAGACTGGGATTCTCAGAGGCAAGAGATTTCCGTACTGTCATCGTTACTCACCAGAGCGTCTCTAATCCATATATATGTGTGTACCATCACTGTGCAACGTTCGCTGTTGCAACAGATGACCCAAGGCTTAACCAACATACTGGCTAGCCGAGATGCCCCAGCTGTTCTGTGTCCTTGGAATTCGTATTCGATATCATAGCGGGGTGGCATAGTTTTGAGCTTGAGAAGCAACAGTTGTCTCCTTGGGCTGAGGAACTTCCACCTTACATGACCATAAACTGTTCTGGTACAAGGGGCTACTCCAGCGATATCCGTTCTCGTCTTCGTTTGTTTCTGAACTGCCATGCACTTTCCGCACGTGAGAAAGAAACCTGCGAGAGCTTGGGTACCCAAGACTACCACATACTACTAAGGTATACTAGGAGCATAGACAGCCTTGATGACGACTTGTCCTCTGGCAACCAAACCCAAGCTCTGTAGCCGACCTGTCGCAACCCGCCAGCTCGGAACCATATGGCTACGACTGAGCCCATCGATCAATCGCCAGTCGCTAATTTTGGATCGCGCATAGTTCGAGATCAGGCCTCCTTGTCATATAGGCAAGGACCACTTCATTTTGCCAAGTGACAGCTGTCACAAGTATCGTTACCAATACACGGAAACAAAAAAGAAGGACAGGAAGGCTTCAGTGTAGTTTCACATGCAGTAATGGGATTCACTCATAACATGTATGGGCTATTTATAGCTCTGGAATCCAAGTCCTACAACTTGAGGTTCTTCGAACAAGCGGATAGTGATCAGAGAGCCACTTGAGCTGCCCCTAGTACCATCTGACAAGATATTTATCAATATGTACCGACGATACTTCATCTCTCGCGAGGAGTTTGCGATACTGGGATGGAGTTATGTACTACTGCATGCATGACTTCTAGGTCGAGAAATTATGCGCTCCTAAAAGACGCCATAGGTGCGACAAACGTTCCTATGTGCCACTTGGTATCACTGACGCATTATGCTGCTGCGTTCTGATAACACCTTGTAATGCCCCAACAAGATGAGACACTGAGCGTGTGGCCTGTGAAGACCTTCTTGTTCTAAGGAGCATCGACTTCCATTGGAGGAGCTTCTATAAGCATCAGAGGCCTACAAAAGATTACAGAGGTCATGAATTAGGATGTCCGATGCAACTGGTGTCATGTCCACAACAATTTTCCCCATAGCCCCTACGACGCAGAGGCTAACTATATCAGAAGGAAAGCAGGGACAAGAAACAAGTCAAACATCAGGTTGCAAAGGGAAATCAAACTGGCGGGATGGCAATTGCTGGAACAATCAAGCCTGGGTCTGGAGCTACGACGAAAGGGTACTGGGGGAACCGAGAGAATGGAGGACCCTGGCTATGTCATGGAAGAGGAGGCCGATTCGACAACTTCGTTCCTGACTACTAAAAGATGTACCCCATGATCTAGCAAGACTGTACTACACAGTGCAGCAACACGGCCCGGAGTACCGTTTTAACGCTGAGCTTGACGCCGGTCGCATCTCCTCTCAATTACCACCGTCCTGGGTTGTCCTCGCAGCCCAGGGCATTGGGGCCAGTTTTGGATCCACTACGGGGCGCCGGGAAACCATCGATTCTTTGAAGGGCTTACTCGTCCACTTCAGCGTGCGCGTGGCTACCTGCCTTGCCTAGCAAAAGACGTTGGATGGAGAAGGTTTACTGGGAGCTATAAAGCACAAACATGGGTTACACACAGCCATTTTATGTGCTCTAGGTTGGAAGCGGACTCTAACGGGCTGTCAACGTCACGACCAACAAGCTAACGCTCTAACATGCCCAGTTACAGAAGGAGAGCACTGTTTCCTGCAAGATGGATGTGGGTGCCTGCCAAGGGATGGACCAGAGGATCTGGGGGTGTGGTGAGTGCATTGGGGCGTGAGAAAAGGGTCTGAGAGGGTCATGGCTAAGTTGCAACGACTTTCCAACCACCCGGAGACATTGCACGCCCTGCAGCAAAAAGTAGATCCCAGCGGCTTACGACCCCTGCGACCCGGTGGCCTGGGTGTCCCAGAGAGGCGAGAGTGAGAGTCAGTGTCGCTGGCAAAGTGAATGTACACTGCAAGGTACAGATGGTACCATAACGCATGCCCAATACACGGGTGGGTGCCTTTCGGATCAGCGCTTCTTGGGGAGTCAAGGCCCTGGATGCCGGAAGGACTACTCGTAGAACCCATGCTGATAGCAAGCGAGAGAAGGTTGAGAGAAGCGCGCCCTGAGTTTTGGAAGCCTGAGCTCTCTCTTTGACCCTAACCGGCCATGGACGGATCCCTCGTGGAGACATGCATAGGCCCTGGAAGAAAAGTCATGAAACATGGTCCAGCCAGGTATCGCTCTGTTCTCTCCTTTCTTTGCTTTGGAACGATGGGGACGTGGCTCACAGTTTTTTTGTCACCCCCTTCTGGTACGCCCCCCTGCCCCCCTGGAGCCTGGGCCGCTAGGGAAATTTCACAGCAATTTTGATGAGGTTCATTCTCAGGCAAGGCAATAATGATTGACTGACTGACTGACTGACTGAATGAATGAACGGCACATTGAGGACACCCCTTGCCTGGTCTGGTCTTTGCGCTGCAAGCCTCACCTCGTCATGGATGAGTATTGAGATTTTCCTTATTACTTCTTCCTCCGATCAGTGTGCTCTGTACAAAAGCGTCTTGCTTCCCACTTCCTCCCTCCATTCGGAACTTCACTTCACGTCTCCCTTTGGAACAAACTCTCTTAAGTCCACTCTCTCAGCCGCCCACCTCGTCGGATCAAGACTTGTGTCCTCCTACTCGATCCTCTTATACATCTCTGAGAGCCCAGTGAATCACTTACACATACACACACGCTTACTCGCAATTAAGCGAACGATATCGACGACTTTGACTACCTAAGGTAGTTATAAAACTAGCCTAACTTGACGACTGGACACTCATCAGCAACCTCATCTCGCCCTACCTCATTCATCAGGTCACATCACCTCTTGGAAGCAAGTCTTAGTCTCGAACTAGCCCAGGCCAGGACCAGCAAAAAAAGGGAAATACACCCCCCTCGTAATAATCGGCCCCGTTCGTCTGACCCACACTCATTCGACCATCCGACCGGCGCCACTGCAGCGTGCCTTGTGCCTGAGCTCAACTACGAGCTGAGAAAGCTACGCTACGCTACCGTATTACGGCAGCGATCCGTCCATCCCCATCCCCATCCCCATACATCCCATCCCCTTGAAGGAAAGCCAAGCTCGAGTCACCCCAAATAATAAAAAAAGGTTTCCCCTTATTGGATCTTGTTACTTATTTGGACTGTTGCGCAAAAAGCATAACTTTCTCTCGCATCCGCCCATAACGAGCCCCCTTTCTCTCACTCACTCCTCAAGAGACGCACCTGTCCGCCCTTCGTTCATCTACAATACAATACCAATACGTCTGCGACATCATCTCTCGCTCGTGTTGCCTATTCCAACGTTCCGGTGTCGACGTCTCTCGCCAAACTCAACCATCACTTACCACCACTCCTTTACCTGTCCGAAACACACTCCAATTATATTGGTGACGCTCGCATCTTGAATACCATTCGGCTTCCTGTTTCTCTGTCGCTTCATTCTTTTAGCCAATCCGCGCTTACACTCGCTCAATACTCTTTGTACACTCTGTCGCACCAAGACGAGTATTCCTTGTAAGTCAAAATCGCTTACCAAAATCACTTCAAGTCCTCCCCTGGTGCCTCTCTCTTCGTCTTCCTTTGAGATGCCGACAACAGCCTGCCTCCTTCATCCCATTGTCCTATATATACTTCCATGATTCCGCCTTTTTAATTATACATGGCACACCTCATTCACACCCACAGCATGACTGACCAGCAACACAGCAGAAACAACAACAACAACGACTCATTCATTTACACGTTCTCGCAACAGACAACATGATTGAAGGTTCATCAACACCCTCTAACATGGGCCGAGGAGCCTATGACACAACCGGCTGCCCCAAGCCCCCGCCCCGCCCCAGACCTTCATAAGAGGCCATCTCGCTTGGATTGTTGGATAAACTCTACGTGTATCCCAACCTAATGCGACTGACGACCACGCCAAAGCCGGGCCACGCTGGCGTTTAGGCCTGTCCGGCGATGACACGACACTACGACTGTAGTGTAACAAACATGCACTTCTCACCCTTCCGCCTGTCTTCCCTTCAACTCTAAGCGATTTTTATAATTACGACATCCTTTTAATCACTTCCAGCAGCCAAGGAGCCGAATAGCTCCCGGCGCTTAATGCGTTCCGAATACACTTTTTAATACACATTCCTGTCGAAAACCATATACACAACGGCTCGGAGCCATCCCTTGCTTCCCAGCAGCAAGCGGAAATTTCAAGGGAAGGTCTTTTTTCTTGGGGACGAATGCACTCATTGATTTGTATGAGTGCCGATTTCTTTATTTTCACACTGCCTGATTCGTGGCGACGCGAAGTTTGTTTTATCATATTGGGCTCAGCAACGCGGCGTTTGAACATAGATGGGAACCAAAAAACGGGATTTGTTTTATCTTCTTGTCTTCGAGTTTCATCATTCACAGCAACGTCCCTGTCGGCTCAGGTCTCGAGTCGTCCTTCGGTATCCACATTCTCTCCCTCGACAACCAATCTGAACTTGCAGCACCCACTCACGTCAGGGCGTTCTGAGTCGGAATGCAGATCTGGCTGGGTTGGGAATGTCTCAGATCGGCTCCAGCGCAGCAAGACAAGGGTTGGCGAGCATACTTGGAGAGGAAGCAGATGACCGAAACCGAGTCTCTAGAGACAACAACGACAAGGAAGACCTGACGACATAGCCAAGAAGATCGAATGCCACGAGGACATTTTGGAGTTTAATTCGAGCGAGGGTTTCGGATAGGGATCACAAAAATTGGGACTGGATGGGAAAAGATGTTGATTTTGCATATAGACTTTGGGGACTTTTGCCTTTTTTTTTTTTTTTTTCCCCTTCCTCCGCTTACTCTTGGTCCCCCCTTGCTTGCACAGTTTCCATCTGGCCAGCTTCTCTCGTTTCTTATTTTTTTGTCTCTTGTACTGTTACTCTTTACTATCACTGGATTGGACCGCTGTTTTGGTTAGGGCTCCCTCGCGGGAGGACCAACAGCGGAGGGATATGTTGCTGTATTCCTGTGTACTATTTCTGTATTGGTGTACAAGACACGGCAAGACTATTGGAAGAGGATTGAGGAAGGGGAAGAGGAAAGCGATCGATGCTCTAGCCGTGTTGAGAGAGCACTTGGGCTGGACTCAGGATTGATAGAAGATACCCCCCTACTACGCGCTTCCCCCCCTCGAGGCCTCTAGACTGTATAGTATTATTTTATAGGGCGGAAGACATTTAGCTACACAGCGCATGGAGACTACGAGGAGAGAAATACAAATAATGGAAGTATTCAATAACTATCATTGGCCTCGAATGCAGCATGTGACTTAAATAGAATGAATGTATTGTAATGTTACGGTATGGTATCGCAAGAAATCTATTTTCAGTATTGGACAAGATAATCGTTGGTGAGTTATCGTATACTCGCTGCGTTTACCTCGTTTGGGAACGTCGATGCGAGGAGAAGATGGAAATCACTTGGTCGAGAGATTGTTTGCTATGCTCGAAGCCGTAGTTTGTGTGACGAGCGGGCAGTGGATGACGAACCGGGGAGAAGATCCCGCGGGTTTGGGGTATGTACGTTTGTTTGTCACCTTAGCAAGGTACATATGTACGTATGCACATACAAAGTGATCAGACGCGGACTTTCTTTTAGTTTTACCAAGGGAACAGCAACTACGTGCTTATTACAGAAAGAGATTGGTTAGGGTGACGCGCGCGTACAAAGTACCTTTATCCATCTATACCTTAGTGTAAGGAAGGGACTTTACTTGGGTTGGGCTGGAATGTGATGGATGTCTACGTTTTAGAATGGGAAAGCACCATTACTACGCAACGCAAGGTACGGAATGAATGGCCAATACTCTCAAGTCTAGAGAATGGGTTGAATACGAAGAGACAGCCCAGTCTAGAGTCGTACCAATGTGGTCTATCGGGAAGGAGAGTAAAATGTGTAATTAACACGTTAATTAAAAATGTAATTAATGGATTGGATGCCACTGTAAGTGCTACAAGGTTGAAGCATCGTTGTTGGGTTAATACTCCTCTAGTACCTGACCGTGGGCTATTTAGCATAAACGCACCTTGTGCGAGATTAAGACAACAAGGGGCCGGCATTGACATTTACGACAGAGACGAGTCAGTAAAATGTTGCCTAAAAGGTTCAGAGAATTTCCGCCCAAGAATACATACTTTTTCGCAGTCGAAACAAGGTCCGACCTTGGGTTTGGCGTTTGGGCAATGAATGAATGGTAGCTTGTGGATTGACTTTCAGGGGGGTGCCTTGACACACAATGACTCAGCTATGATGACGAGGGGAGGACTACGGACGGATGGCTGATTCCGGCGCTTGGAAAGTCAAAGCAACAGAGGTCAAGAATCAGAGGGAGAATAAAGTATTTCGTCACAATCGGAGGGGAAACAGTTGTTGGATGGCGGCTAAGCTTTTGGTGATGGAGATCTTTGCCCTGGACGTGTTTGAATCCAGCCGCCCGTTTCAGAACCGTAGAAGCAGAGCAAATGATTGTGACCAAGTCTCAGGTGATGTTTGTTGGTTGCCCTCAGAAACGAAAACGAATACATCGACGACAGGATCTTAAAAGATAAGGTAGAGCAGCCATCGCCCGATAAGAAACAGGTCCAGATTCAATCATGGGCTAATAGAGACTGATTAACATGCCACCTACTACATTCAGTAAGAAATTCACAGGTTCAACCCAAGACTCGCGCTCGGTGACACAAGCAGAAGCAGAAAGATTATCAGCCGAGGCTGATTCGTTCTACGTACAGTATCCGTACCTTACTGTCACGAACTCGTCTCACAGCACATGCAGTACTCCGTACTTGTCAAACAATCAATCGGTGTCTTGTCTCGGTGACAAATCGGAAAGAAAGAGACGACGGTGGCCAGGGTACAGACAGATACGAGTCGCAACGAGACAACAAAAGAAGCAACTCATGAGAGAAG
Source organism: Fusarium gaditjirri (assembly GCA_013266175.1). NCBI lineage: Eukaryota > Fungi > Ascomycota > Sordariomycetes > Hypocreales > Nectriaceae > Fusarium > Fusarium gaditjirri. The sequence continues at coordinate 182,190 of JABFAI010000114.1, read as the reverse complement.
AGTCTCGATTGATTGGGTTGGGTTGACAGTTTGTTTGCGAGGTTATTGACTACGAGAATAGAAAAGTTTGCATGAAAACAATCAGGTATTGTATGTACTGTTTGACTCAGAATATGCAATGATGATGAACGAGAGAACAAAGCCAACAACCATTAATGGATAAACAAGACAACCACGAACCAACCCAACCCAACAAGACGAGACGAGACAGAGACAAAAAGGTTAATTACGGCACCTTGCATAAAGTGGGTGCATGAGGCGTCATAATGAGAAAACATATTCACTCAGTTAAAAAAGAAAGGAAGAACAGCTGAGACATGAAAAGCAATATTCCAGAGCGGCACCAGAAGCTAAGACAAGGAAAGGCGTTATTTCTTCTTTTTTTTCTCTTTTTAGTCTGTGCCATAAATAAGAATGAGTGACCTCTTCACTGACTAAGGTAAACAACTCAGCTAGAGATGCTAAAAAAGAAGTGAGTCTAAGTCGATTAACCCTGAAAATGATAAATAGGCTAATGCAAGATGACATTGACAGCTTCCTCCTCTAGGCTGGGGGTACAGAACCTTCTCATCCCAAGTCTGTGTCATGTACCGGTACGTACCGACTGTACATGAGCCTTTGCCGTTTTGGTCATGGTGAAACCGGGCTAATGCAGCCTGGCTCCCGGGACCGAAGCGTTGGGAAGGTGAGGTGGAGAATGGGATTTTCTCGGGCAGGTGCAGAAAGAAGCAGCAGAAGCGAAAGAAAGGTGCAAGGGCTTCAAGGGGGGAGGAGGGTGTGAGACGAAAGGAAAAACACGAGAAGGAAAAAGGAAGGAAAGAAAAAAAAAAAAAAGGAATCACCTACTGTGCATATTAATTAATCAAAGAGGCGAGACGGGAATCTTGCATGGACATGGAATATCGACAAGGAAGGAGTAGGGGTAGGGACAGGGAGTCAATGAGGTGTGTCTCTAACAAACACACAGTAAGTACGTACCATCCATATTCATAGCACCCCGACCTCATGTTCGGTGATGGTATCAATCAAGTGGATACATCAAAGCGTTTATCTAGGTTTGTTTCTCCTGCGGCTTTGGAAAGGATGAGGCTGTATCATTCAACCTCGAAGCTCAAGAATAGCGGAAAGAAGAAAACTCAGTCATCAAAAGAAAAAAAAAGACTAGGGATACAATACGATAAAAACTAGTCCCAATCAAAGACAAGATTGAGTTAATGATGATCTCGATGGTCTACCCAAAAACTATGGCTCGGCATATGCTTCCGTTACAACCGCATTGGGTACTAAGACAGCCACTTCAACATCTTTAAGTTCAATAGTATTAGCCAGGAAAACATGATGCAAGACACCTATATTTACACAGTGATATAGAACAAATCAGCCTTGTATTGCGTTACAGCGCGTATCATCCCAACGGAATACCGCCCCGAAATGCCTTCTCCAAACCTAACCCGCAACAAAAACAAAAACAAATCGTTTCACAATGAGGCTGGAGACCGAGAAAAATTTTGCTTTCTCTCTACCGAACCCAACAACTTGGTAACATCGAAGACCAGGCTGCAACGTCGCAGCACTAAGCGCAAACACCAAGAGCTGAGACCACGAGTTGCTGGCAAAGTTGCCTAACATGTCAGTAGCGAAAGGGGGCTCGTGCAAGAAGAAGAAAGAGAAAACTTCTTTTCTGCTTCTATGGAGACATGCTGACCCGAGGCTATAGACTACAGTCTCCTCAGAAGTGGAAGTGGTCAAAGTTGACAGATCGTCATCTCGGCATTGTTTTTGCCTCCTTCTTCCGTTACTGTTCAAAACAACCCCATATCCATGCTATATCCTTACCCATGCCTGACGAAAGAAGAAAAGTCTAAACAAAAGAATTCTTGCAACTGGGCGTTTATTTCAGCCTGTCTTCTTCTCAACCCTTGTTCTTCTACCGTTCGCCTAGACAGTTCGTCTCTGCCAGGTCAACAACATGGATATGGTCATGTCTCTCTCGGAGCCAGATACCCTTGCTCGCCGTCCCAGCCACCCGGGACTTATTGATGTACAGTGCAGTACCGATCCATTCTGTCGGTCCTGATTCTTACGGGGCTGAGCCTTGGTTTGGCTTTGGTCATGGTCAATCTCTCTTATGCGGGAGCTGGGATGTGATTCCCCGTTTCTTCGGCGAGTGCCGTACTCTGGAAGGGTCCAAGCCTCAAGCCTCAAGCCTCAAGGGAAGACGATATCGCTTGAGCCTCAGGTGGCAATGACAGATGTCCCTCGCATGCTAAACCGCAATGGTCCACCAGTGGAAATCTTAATAAACCTGTCTCACTTCAGGCTCTCAGGGTTCATAACTGTTTGATTAGGGTATTCCAAAGAATCAGATTAGATTTTCGGTTGGTTGAGTGTTTCTGCGTGTGCCCCGATTCAGTCAGCTGATTAGAGGGACTACAATACTCATGTTGTCAGCATCTTATGTTTTTACTATTACAGAACATAAGTTGCATTGGCTGTAATGAACTTTGGAACAGCAGCTGAGAAATAGTCGAAAATTTGTACATATGAAACACCATTTAGTACTTCGCGGGCTAAGCCGTATCTTAATTGCGGGCTCTTTAGCAAAAGACGATAGATAGGAGGTCTGTATCCATATCATTTTGTAGAAAACACTTTCCAATAGCCCAGTACTTGGGCAAATGGCCGCAGAGAGGCTTCACATCTTCGCCCACTGCCTGGTTATGGCTCTCTATCGATTACGCTATCTATGCTGTTATAAATCTAATATAGTCTACCTGTCTTGGTTACAGCTCAGGATAAACATCACTGCAACTGTTAGCATAGGTTGAACCCACAAACGACGAATCAACTCACATTCGCCTCTGAAGAGGCATCTCCCTCCTAACCTTCTCCAAATGCTCAAGGTCGACATCAACAAACCCAATTTCACCCTCCGCGCCATCCTCAGCAGTCCCCTGAGGCTCTCCCTCTTTCACGCCCTTCAACTTCAGGACTACATTCCCCCATGGATCAGCAACAATACTCTGTCCCCAACTAGCTCGCTTCTCGTTATGTCTTCCAACTTGTGCTGCTGCAATGACATAGCTCTGTGTTTCAATGGCCCTGGCTCGGAGAAGAGTCTCCCAATGTGCTGCACCTGTTCGAAGGGTGAATGCACTTGGGTATGTGATGATCTGTGCTGGCTTGTTCTTCCATGCGCTGTGAGGTCCTGGCTGTGCGAGTGCTAATCCTGCCTCAGGGAATCGCAAGTCAAAGCAGATGAGGCTTCCGATGTGGCCTACGGGGGATTCAAACGGTGCTGTAAGGCTTGATCCAGGCTGCACTGTTGCACTCTCCCTGAGGTTACCATAGTCGAATACGTGAAGCTTGTCATATGTTGCCGCATCGTTTATGTCCCCGTTGGCAGTGATATACAGCGCACGGTTGAGAATCCTCTTTGATTGGTCTTGCCCCTCTTCACGATGGTGAATACCCACATGGATAGCGACATTGTGCTCACGAGCTGCCTCCTGGAGACCCTTTACGAAAGGGGACGTCGACTGTGGCACCGCAAGTTGAAGTGATGTCTGTCCATCTGGGGCGATATAGTCTGAAGCCTCAGGGAGGAAGAGTACCTGGCATCGCTGCATGTAAGTATACCGTGTGCGCAAGATCAAAAGCTACCCGAAGAGAAGTATCGCCATTTTGGGTGTACGCTGAGACATATTCCAACCGACGTAAAGAGGTCTTACAGCTTGGGCCCTTGATCATGTCTCACGGTTCCACGAGCCGACTGACCCCTCGAATCCAGATCATGTGTCTCCTTACGACAACTGACAAGTCGAATCGCTAGTGTCCATCGCGATTGAGGGATATAGAGATTCCTTGAGACTAGACACCTCGTCCATGCCCAACAAGACCCAACGAGATTCAATGAGATTCAACTCACTTTTGCTTGACCCCGCGCCGCACTCGCCACCAACTTGACACATTGTTCCAGATTACCCTTGATCGACGCCGTTGAGCAGATCTGGCCGATTGCCTAGGCCCATACCGTCAGATAGTCCATACCGGCTTGAAGCAAGGGATCTCTGAGTAGCAAGACTAGAGTGAGGAACTCTGGGAACCAACCGCGATTGCCATGATGATCGCCTCCCGGATCGCAAAGAGCACAAATCCTCCCGAACGGGTATGCGATCTAGTTATTGGGCGCTTAATTAGTCTCCCATTCTCCCTTGTGGCTGTGACTGAATGGGGAAGTACTTCGAGACTTGAAGTGAGGGCGTGTTTGTCTTGAACTCAACAGAATGTGGCGTTATCTATGTTTCTTTGTGACAGGTCGATCTGGTCCGTTTTAAGGAATCACTTAAATTGTAGAGACAAAAAGAATCGACCCTTTTCAGTTGTTGATGAAGGGAGGGGAAATGGCGATTCCGTAATAGTTGATAGTCCCACTTTTCCAAGCACATGAGATAGACGAAGCATTTGTAATTGAAAGGCACCTTACCTAAGGTATCACAAAGTTCAAAGAGCCATTTCTCCCTTGATTCAACTTAGGAATGTCTCCGTCACCCAACAAAATACTCATCACGAGATCAACTTAAGGTTCAAGTTCATGTCAGGCCAGGTCAGGCAAAGTTCATAAGGGGTCTATTCTTTCATCTCTCTGTAGAAGAATTTTATCCCTTCACTTCTCCCCAAACTATAGCCCTTTTCGCTGAGCTCCAAGCTTCAGAAAAGTAGGGTAGAAATGGCTGAAAGAAAGGCCTAAGAAATACATGGCGCACCCATGTTCCTATAGTGTACGCCTAAGCAGCATTGTCGAGTCGAATCCCCTCAGCCTCAAGAATCCCCATCCTTCATGCCATCAAAGTCTCCCCTCTCCCATTCGATTTCCTGTAGTGCATGCCAAAAAAAAAAAAAAAAAAAAAGAACTGCCTTTCCCCAAGTCATGTCTTTAGCAAGGAAAAAAAAAAAACATAAAACGCCGTGCTAAATAAAATCAAGCCATGCACGCTGCGCAGGGTATCTTCTTCACTAGCTGATCATCCCTAGCCCTGGCCGCGTCACGAAATCTCATCTCACATCTTCCTTATCCCATTACCTCGCCGTATTTTGATAGTTATAGTATGTTGTGCAGTGCTGTGCTTATTTGGGGTTCGATGCGTCCAGATAAAGGTATGCTTTTTGAAGCGCCTTGCCTTCTCTTCCATCCCTTTCTAATACTGAAACCCAATCGCGAAGCTGGATATTTCGCCCCTTTTCTTTATCCTCTCTCCATGTGCCGAGTCGGTTGCGGCCCTCGGTAGTCATGGCCATGTTTGCAGGTGCCGGCACCGCTCCCAACCCTCCGGGCCCTTTTCCAGCACCCGGAACGTTTCTGGTCGGCGTGCTGGTTCCGCTACCTCGAGTCATCCAGTCATATGTCTTGCCAGCCTTCTTTTTACCGAACAGTCCACTCTTACCTCCGAAGCCAGCAAAGAGGCTACTCGTGGTGTTTTGGCTCTGATGACTGTCAATCTCAGCAGCTTTCATCTGCTGGTTCTTCTTCATCTCCTTCTTCGTCATTGCTTTTGGAGCTTCTGGCGCGACAGCACCAGGAGTGCCAGGCGCCACGCTACCAGCACGTGATATCGTGGCTCCCGAGTCTGGTATACCATCCTTGCGCTTTTGACGCTTGCGGAGTCGTGCCTCTTCCCAGTCGCGCTCTTGTCTAGCAAGGTCCCGCATCGTCGTTGTCATATACGACGACACTTTAGGCAGCTTGAGTGGAGGCGCGACGTTGGTCAATCCAGCTGCATCGCTGGAGCCTGTCGAGTGTGAGTTAAAACTGAATACGCGCTGCCGGTTCTACTTACGCTTCAATGGATTCGTGCTATCCCCATTCGCACTCTCCACAGGGGCCCCTTCGACACCGTTGACTGCTTCCGCTGGCGTCTCAATGGGCTCCAGAGGCTCAGCATTCATAGGAGCTGCCGCTGGAGTCCATTCCTCAGGTATATCGCCATGAGATGTTTTTTGCCTATTCGTTGCCACTACATGTGCATCTTCTACTAATTCTCGGAGTCGTTGCTTTGTGGCAATAGACATCAATGCCAACTGATCAACTAGAAAAGCATCGTGTGGGATGTATGAGCCGGTTGTATGAACCATGGTCGAATCTGGGCCTGGAGTCACCTTAACAGTCACCTTTGGCGCAGGGAATTGTTCCGGAAGCCTCATCTTTCCCATGGTTTGACTGTTGTTCTTCAGATCCAAGTTCAGCGCCAGGTGATGTTCTCGTGAGATCTTATCCGCGCGTCGATGCAGCAAGGCGACCAGCAAAAAAGGATCACTTATCTCCTGTGTCCGCTGGAGTGCAAGTCGCATCGACGACTCTGACCAAGCCCTCTCCGCTTGCTGTGCAGCAAAATGATCCTGTGGTTGATCCGGAACAGACTGGGCAGGCTGGTTTACTGGCCCGGCACCGTAGAAGCTCGACTTTGGCCCCGGTGGCTGGTGGGCAAAGCCCGTCCGCGCTTCGTCGAAACCGGTCGCGTAGAGGTCGTTCATGTACTGTTCCTCAGCTCGAAGATCGATGCCAGTACCAGCAAGTGAATCTGTCACATCGTATTCATAATCCTTGGTTGGCCGCTCTGCTGGCCTCTGCGGAGGCCCCATGACTACGGGGCCAGGAGTTGGGGTCATTAGCTGACCAGGAGTAGGTACAGGAACAGGTGTCATTGTAGCATTAGTATATTGAGTTATAGGCTGCTGCAGCTGCTGGGTCTGCTGGATCGGAGGTGTTGAATTCGGTCGTACGTCTGGGAGATTAAGGCCAGGCGTTGTGTGTCCGTTGGTGTAGGGTGTGGCATATGGTTGCGGCAGAGCTGGGCTTTGCGCAAACGCAGGAGATCCAGACCCAGCAGGCGGCGTAGCTGTAGCGCCTGGAGTGGCACCTGGACTCGCGGCGTAAGGGGATGCAGCATATGGCGATTCGGGTTGCGAGGATGGTCCGTCGGTTCGAGCTCGTTTCTGCGGTGGGAGGGCGAAGCTGGACTGCGACGCGGCAGGCGAGGGTGAATGCTGCGGTGGAGAGAATGCGCGAGGCGGCGCTTGCACCTGCGTCTGAGGCTGAGGTTGAGCCATGATGAGTTTTCCTGTTCGTGATTGCTTTGTCGGTCGAGAGGCGAGCCCAGGTCGAGGATAAAGAGAGCTGGAAGAAATGCGTGAGTTGAGTGTGTTAGCTCAGCAGGCAGATGAGCCTGTCAAATCAATCGCGACGCCTCCCATCCGACGCGCTTAATCTCGGCGGGGCACTCGGAAAAGCTGTAAAAATGTTCGGCAGGTGAGAGATTCGCTATCAGAAAGCGCCCTAGCTTCGTTTCGAGATGGATGCGCTGGATATCGTCGTTGGGCGAAGGTGTGAGCTCGCTGGGGGTTGGCTATGAAGGAGGCAGCTTCGCCTGTAAAACGGAGGTCGCGTAGTTTTAACGTCACGTGCGCAGAGCCTCCTCCCGTAAAATACGTAGGTAGCTAGGTAGCCAATTTTTTTTTTTTTTTGAAAGCCACCACCTCAAGCAAGCTACCGTCAAACAAACGCCGGCTTTTATCCGTTTATTGTTCAAAGAAACGCGTCTGCCTCGTTTTTGCCCGTGCTGCCCGCCCATATCATTCATTCATTCATCCATCCATCCATTAATTAATATAGTGATCTGATTTCTTTGTTATCCCTGAGGCCAGTTGCTGTCATTAGCTGTGAACAAGCAGCCTTCTACCGGAGAGCTTGTGGCCCAAGGCTGCTTCTACTAATAATCTATATAGAAACTCGACGTCGAATGTGACCAGGACCATAGCTCGGCGGATCTACAACAATGGCATCCAAACGAAAGGCTTCTGCCATGAACGCGGCTGCGGCGGAGGAGCCAGTAGATCCTTCAGATGAACTTATGTTTCTTTGTCTGGGAGGAGGAAACGAGGTGGGAAGGTCATGTCATATTATTCAATACAAGGGAAAGACGGTCATGGTAAGAATATGCCGATAAGTCCATCGCATACTTGTCTAATTCCCTTTATCAGCTTGACGCCGGCCAACATCCCGCATACGATGGACTCGCTGCACTGCCCTTCTACGACGATTTCGATCTTAGCACCGTCGATGTGCTTCTCATCAGCCAGTAAGCGACCCCCTCTTTCCACTCCCGCGACGATGTACATAGGCTGGACAGGGCGAGGGACGACTTTGTGTTTTGATATTATGTGATATGATAGAACGGATGGTACAGAACCGCCTCATATTGCGCTGTGCTATCGCGGCCTGTATCGTGCTCGCGTGATGACGACATCCACGACTTTGCTTTCTTGTATGCCAGATCAATACAATACAGTTTGCCCGTTTCCCTTACCTTACACCCTTGCTGTTCGTCCTTGTGATGCCGTCCTGTCCTGAATCGCCAGTCGCCAATATCATCTCTAGATAGTCAGATGCCACAGAGGATTCCAGCTAACCAGCCATAGTTTTCATATCGACCACGCAGCATCGTTACCATATGTTCTCGCAAAGACGAACTTCAGGGGTCGTGTCTTTATGACCCATCCCACAAAGGCCATCTACAAGTGGCTTATCCAGGACAGTGTTCGAGTGGGCAATACCTCATCGAATCCTACTACACAGCCAGTGTATACTGAGCAAGACCATCTAAACACATTTCCTCAGATCGAGGCCATTGACTACCACACAACTCATACAATCTCCTCCATCAGAATCACCCCTTACCCTGCCGGCCATGTTCTTGGCGCTGCCATGTTCCTTATCGAGATTGGTGGCCTCAACATCTTCTTCACAGGTGACTACTCTCGCGAACAAGATCGACATTTGGTCTCAGCAGAGGTTCCCCAGGGTGTCAAGATTGATGTTCTTATCACCGAATCCACCTACGGCATTGCTTCTCATGTCCCTCGCCTCGAGAGAGAACAGGCCCTTATGAAGTCCATCACAAGTATCCTCAACCGAGGCGGTCGTGTCCTCATGCCAGTCTTCGCCCTCGGACGAGCTCAGGAGCTACTCTTGATTCTCGACGAATACTGGGGCAAGCATGCTGACTTCCAGAAGTACCCCATCTACTATGCCAGTAACCTTGCCAGGAAGTGTATGCTTATCTACCAGACCTACGTTGGTGCCATGAACGATAATATCAAACGCTTGTTCCGTGAGCGAATGGCCGAGGCCGAGGCGTCTGGCGACGGAGCTGGTAAGGGCGGACCGTGGGACTTTAAGTACATACGCTCTCTCAAGAACTTGGACAGGTTCGACGATGTTGGCGGTTGCGTTATGCTTGCCAGTCCTGGTATGCTTCAGAATGGTGTCAGTCGTGAGCTACTAGAACGGTGGGCGCCCAGCGAGAAGAATGGTGTGATCATCACAGGCTACAGCGTCGAAGGCACAATGGCTAAGCAAATCATGCAAGAACCTGATCAGATCCAGGCAGTTATGTCCCGTAGTATGGCGGGCGCTCGTCGAATGCCCGGAGGTGATGGCGAGAAAGTCCTCATTCCTCGAAGATGTAGTGTTCAGGAATACTCGTTCGCGGCTCACGTTGATGGCGTTGAGAACCGTGAATTTATCGAAGAAGTTGCAGCTCCTGTCGTTGTACGTCTGCCTCCTCTCTCTGTCATCACCAAACAGTGTGCTAACGTTTGTGATAGATTCTTGTTCATGGCGAACAGCACAACATGATGCGTCTCAAATCCAAACTCCTCTCTCTCAACGCAAACAAAACGGCAAAGGTTAAAGTCTACTCACCCCGCAACTGTGAGGAGCTTCGGATCCCCTTCAAGGCCGATAAGACTGCCAAGGTTGTTGGAAAACTTGCGTCGATCCAGCCTCCTCAGAGCATTCATCCTGATCAAAGTTTTGCACCTCCTCTCGTCACTGGCGTACTCGTCCAGAACGACTTCAAGCTTTCTCTCATGGCGCCCGAGGATCTCCGCGAGTACGCGGGTCTAAACACAACCACCATCACCTGCAAGCAGCGCCTGACCCTCAGTGCTGCAGGTGTCGACCTCGTAAAGTGGGCTCTCGAGGGCACGTTTGGCAACATTGAAGAACTACCCGAGATGCGCCGTGGAAAGAATGGTCAAAGCAATGGACATGGCGATCATATGATCACGGATGGCGAGGAAATGAAGCAGGAGGATGCTGATGAAGAGGTTGCTAGCCTCGTTGCGGCTTACCTCGTCATGGGATGTGTCTCAGTCCGATACCGCACAAACGGCGAGGTTGAGCTTGAGTGGGAAGGCAATATGCTCAACGACGGCATCGCCGACTCCGTCATGGCTGTTCTCTTCTCCGTGGAGAGTTCTCCTGCTGCTGTCAAGCGATCCTCCTCTAAGCACTCACACTCGCATGAGCTACCCGATGTAAACCCTCACCACTCTGCTTCCCCAGAGGAGCGCCTTGAGCGTCTTCTCTGGTTTCTCGAAGCTCAGTTTGGTCAGGACAACGTTGCTCCAGTCACGATCCCTAAATTACCAACTGTAGAGGACACCGAAGAGAAGATCAACAAGGACGAGGCCGATGATGCCATGAAGACAGAGGAGGATGGTGAGGATACACAACTCCAGGAGAGACAACAGAAGGAGATTGACAGGCTGCACAAGATTGGTATTCCTGTGCCAGGGGTGTCAATCAAGGTGGACAGGATGAATGCTACGATTTGGTTGGAAGACCTCGAGGTCGAGTCTAACAATAAGGTTTTTGCAGACAGAGTGAGGGCAGTGGTGGAGAGAGCTGTCGAGGTGACGGCACCTCTATGGGGATGACGAGGATTCAGCTCCAGAAACGTTCACGGACATGTACGAGAAGGCTTGATTCTATAGTTGCAAGGGGTGGGAATCGGCATTGGGTCTGATTATCAGACAGCTTGACTGCTAAGTCAGGAAGCTTGGTAAAAGCCCAGAGTTTCTATTGTTGCACTATGTTACCTATGATACAATAAAAATACCACTGTCTACTGCTATAAGAAAAAGGCAACCTATACGCGAACCGTTCCAATTAACCCAAGTAATCCTTGAGCTCTTCCGACTCTTCCAGCAGGGTGTTAAACGAGAAAGGTGCAAACGGCCAACCCGCAAACTCTGCGAACTTGGAGAACGACTCGACCCAAGCGAGACGAAGGGAGTGCAACATGGCACTGGTACCCTCCATACAAACGAGAATAGCAATGGCTGGTATGTGTTAGTGAACAATCAAGATATAAGGGATTGGCAAGGCTTACTCAAGAAGAACCACATAGTAAAACACACAACAATCATAATGACACCGACAACGCCGCTCATTTTGAGGGCAGGACCAAGAGTCATAGACCAAAGCACAATACTCAGCTGTTGATGAGCGAGAGACAAAGCCCAAAGTCGGAGGTACGAGGCAGTGTGAGAGACACAGTTCAGACAGAACTCTATATATTTGTTAACGAAGTGCAATGCCATTGTAGATTGAGATAAACTTACCAATTGTGTGAATGACCTGGTGGATCATAACCTCACTGAACTCGAACTCCTCATGCTCCTCACTAATGTTCTGAGAGATCATAGCAACTCCCTCCCCATCTTCGTCGAAGCTGTTGCCGTGGCCATTGGCATCTTCATCATCGCCGTCCAAAGCACTAACTCGGGAGGTTTCACCTATGCTACGGTAACCCTTGGCGCGAGCGCGGCTATTCTCCCATCGAAGATAGAAAGGCTTGAGGAAGAGGAGGATGGGGACTTGGGCGAAAGCCAAGAGCAACAGAATGACTTGGACGACAGACTGTCCAGCATAAAGCTCTTCGCCCTCAGGGATAGTTCCAGGCTGGAGGAACATGTAAATAAGCATGTTGAGCAGTCCAGGAGGTTGGCGGCCAGTGCCCAGCCAATCAACAGACCACTTGTAAACAATGCAAATTACAAGGTAGCCAAAGATGGACTGGAAGAAGATCATGCCAGGGATGAAGTTACCCCAAATGTCGATGGGCTTCTTGAAGTGGCGAGCATTGATGTAAGAGAAGCAGAGCGAGTAGGTCATGTGTGCCCACCCCAGAAGGATACTCATCTTCATCTTCAAACTGTTGCTGAAGAGGAGATCATTCTCACTTCCGTGCCACGCATAATCCAAACCGAACGGGTAACGGTGACCATCTTCCCTCAAGGTGGCAACGATGCTTGTAGTGTTGGTATAGTTCTCGGGCTTCTTAAACTCCCAAGCACTCTCGAACAGAGTCATGGACATAGAAAAGACATCATTGTAGATGAGACCGGTAAAGACGGAGAAAACAGCCATGACCAGGGCAATATATCGGCCGTAGAAGATCATGGCAAACAGCTCGAAGCTGACCTTCTTCAAGGACTTCTCCCAGTAAATCATGGCGAGAGCAGCTGAAAGCATGATGATGGCATGGCCAAAATCACCGAACATGACAGCGAATAGGAAAGGGAAGGTAACAAAAACAGGAATGGCCGGGTTGACCTCCTGGTACGTGGCGGTACCATAAGCATTGACGATGGTCTGGAAACCTTCGGTGATCTTGTTGGTCTTCAGGTAAGTAGGCGGCGTCTTGTTGGTCTGAATCTTATTGATAATAGAAGGGACGGAGAGACCAGCTCTGTTAGTAACATCTTGAAGGGTCGTCCTGATCAGGGGAAGATCATTGGTAGGTACCCAGGCTTCGGCAATGAGAGTTCGCCGAGCACTATCATAGGAGAAGTTGTTGAGTGTGTTATACACGGCCTTTTCCTTGGCGATAAGAACCATCCAGGCAGAAAGCGACTGAGAGATCTGATTAAGCTCTGCCTGAAGAGTAGCCTGGGTGTTTTGTAGAACGTTCTGGACATCCTCCAGGCGGTTGTTGACCTCGTGGATCTGGTCACGTCGAAGATCGCTGTTCTCGTCGACGTTGTAAACATCAGCGCCCATGGACTCGGAAATCTTACGGATCTTGTTGAGAATCTCCTTGCCATGAGCGAAAATAACGAAGACGTTCTTGTTGATGGCCTCGTTATTGGTAGGATCGATCAAAGGCTCGGGAATCTCAGACTGGTTCATGTAGAGGTTACCGCGCAGAGTTCGCCAGAGGATCCGCTCGAAGGAGGCGACTCTGTCTCTAGCAATGACACCAGCGACGAAGCCAATGTTCATGCCAGAGAAAGAACGCTCAGCATCGGGGCCACCCTGGTTTTGCTCAATGTCAGACAGAAGAGGAGCATCATCGTTGTCAGTAGAAGCTCGGATCTCCTCGACATTTCCGTGAGCACGGTCGAAGAAGCTACCAGCCTCACGCAGAACCCATCGCCACTCGGTCAAGTCGCCCTCGCGCTTCTTCAAAGTCTCGTAACTCTCATTCAGGGCAGAAACTCGCTGTTCCAGCTTCTGGCTTCGCTCGGCAAGCTCATCGATTTCGGAAGTTGAGGGTGATGCAAGTCGCTCGACGTCGAGGTCCAGCTTTCGGAGCGGGATTCCGATCTTGTCCATCTGAGCGTAGAAGTATCCTGCAATGTGTTAGATTGGTGTGTTCTGGTGGATCCCTTCGGATGACGTACGAAGCTGTCGCTCAACATTGTCGAGTCGTCGAATCTCCTGAGTAAAAGTGCGTTGGAATGCGCTGACATCCTCATTGAGCTGCATGGTGCATCGATGGATTAGCCTCAGTTCTTGATGAAAGAATTGATGTATTGTTGCCTACATCGCGGAATTGGCAGAGGCCAAGCTCGCCGAGGGCCGTAACAACTTCGCGACCGATTTCATTGGAGACATAGAGTTGTACCATGCTCATGTCCGCAGAGCGGAACGGGGTATCTGGTTTGGGAGCCATGATGCCGTCGAGCACCAAAGCTGTATGTGTCGTTGGAGTTGGAGCTTATTCAAGGAGCAAGCTGCAAGGCACGCTTTGGCGCGGTTACGTCGCAGGAGGCTGTTCTTGCCACGGCCCCTGGTTGTTCCGGTTTGGGTGCCACGTGATCTCCTTCAGCCACCGACGCCCAGGCGCCACATTAAGCTTTATGCTACACGGGAAAGCTGCGAGACTGGTTTGAGGTAAAAAAGAATAGTTAGGCAGTTTTATCGGTATCGATATTATCCCTACCTACCTAGACCAAAGATAAGATCGATGGTAACTTCCGGATAATAAATTACATAGTCTCGAAATAGTTGAGCATGCATAGTCTAAATTCTGATAGGCTGTGGTCTGAGTGTGACTTCTTACTGCGTACAGTAGACAAGCAGATACGACCATGCATAATACTAGAAAAGCAGCAACAGAAGTTATTTGCTTACACAAGTCATACTTTTACAGTTATACCAATCAATATTCAAGATTCATCATTTCATGAAAGTCATTATTGATTATCTACACGTTTTTCCTTCGTCATATCCATGCTTCAGAACGCTTTCTTCCATCAAAATAACCTTGCTTTTATCGCTAATTTTGACCGCCGTGCGCCGGGATATCAAATCAAGATGCAACCCAAATCTACCCACATGAATATCAAACCATAACTCCTTAACAAATGATGGAGAGTAGAGAGATTCGTACGACTGGTGTCGGAGATTGGCATTTTACAGCCTTCGGCCGAACATGAACGTGCCATACATGCCTCCGACGTCGGCCTCCGCAACCGGGATCTTCCTCATGCCCCAGCTCTCAGCGCCCAGCTTCCACCACCGGGCGCCGCTGTCGAGTGAGGCTACGTCGGTGTTCAAGCGGACTAGCCAGTAACGGCTGCCAAACTCCTTGGGGGTCCATCCTGCACGTTCAAGGTTCTTCTTAGCCTTGGCCGCTCGCTCGTATGCGCGCTCTTCGAGCTCGATAACCTGCAGCGGGGCGGAGGCGGGGGTAAGAAGTGCGCTGGCACTACCGATGATAGTGTCTAGGTCGGAGATATCGAGGTATCGGAGACTGTGAGGAATCCATTCCTGGGCTTGGTACAGGAGCTGGTGGATGTCACGGAGATCGAGGCCTCGGCCGATAGCAAGCTCCTCCAGATGCTGGACCAGAGGGGTGAGAAGAGGGATCTGGGAAGGATCCATTCTGCTACCCTTGAGGCTCAGCGATCGAAGGGTAGGGGGCAGTCGGGGAAGAATGGCATCAACATCCGCCTTGCCCAGCAGGAGGTGGCTGCTGGCATTAGTAGCAAGGCTCAGGACAGTGATGGTCTGAATGATCGCGGGATGAGTTGTGACAAACTTGACAACAACTTCAGAGGTCAACTCCCGGCACTTGGCCAAGTTCAGGTGTGTGAGTCTCGCCGTCTCGGGCAAGCTCTGCAACGCCTTGTCGGTCACTCTGGTTCCAGCGAGATCGAGGTGAGTAGCTCGTTCGAGTCGAGGTAGGATGGCCTCAAAGACGGAGCCTGGCAAGTTCAGGCACTTGTGGAACGAAATACGGGTAAGAGTCAAAGAATCGGGCCATTGAGCCTGGAGGAGACTAGTGAACGAATTCTTGAAAGAAGGAGAGGAGCAGCCGCAAAAGTCGATGGCTTGGAGCCGGGGCATTTCGAAGAAGAGCTTCTTGATAACATCAGGTCCAAGATCCTCATCGATGTACTCTTGCGCCAGAAACTCCTGCAGGTATGGGGTTAGCTCGAGACATTTGTAGAGTGTCTCGGAAGTCAGGTTTCGAGTCTGGGCTCTCTCGCTTGCAGTAGAGAAGATGGTGGAGGGGTTAAAGTGACTGAAGTCGAGCCGCCGCACAATAGATGCGAGCGCGGGATACTCAGTGATGGTTGCGAGGAACTTTCGGAAGATACGAGAGTGAGGAATCGTAATGTGACGGTAGAGTGTGTTGAGAGTCGCAGCATGAATAGATCGCGAAGTAAGGAGAAGAGCCATAAGGTCGGCATTTCGTGGTGTAAGGCCATTGGGAGGGATCTCGATGACGAGAAGGTCTATAATGGCACCTGAGATCGACATGTTAGTACAAGGTATGACATTTAATTGGGACCGGGGTTCAGCAGGGTTTATGGCTGAGGAAGTCTTTGGCATGCGATGCGCACAAGTTTACGTACCCAAAACTTCGCTGGGGAGTCTCTCGAGAGGAGAAGTTCCGGTCTGGTAGCTACTGGGTGAAGCCTTCTCAGCAACGGCGGGAGGTGCTGGAGAGCTCCATGTCATGGAGAGCTTGTGAAGGTCCTCGCAGCTGCGGCTGGCGGATTTGCCCTTGATGGGGATCTGCTTCCATCCGCGAAAGTTGTCCGCGGGGTACCAGAAGCCATGAAGCCTACTGTGAGGCTGCGTCAGAGGAGCCTGAAAAGACGGCTGTGCAATCTCAACGGAGGGTGAGGGTGATTCATCGAATACCTCTTCCAGCCCTTGAGTGTAGGAGGAAATCTTTGAGCGGGTGAAAGTCTGGGCTAGGCCATCATCGTTCTCTCGGACAGACGAGAAGGACGATCGAGCAGTCTTGTCGCTGTTGCTGTTGGGAGATTCGGGGCGCGACATTTTGGCCTTGAGCAGAGCAGAAAGGTCAAACTGAGGCACCGCGTGGTGCGTGGGGCTAAGAGGGAGGGCCATTCAATTTAAGATATAAAGAAATGCAATGGCCGACCTCAGCGAGAGAGGACGGAAAGGTCAGGTGAGAATAGGCTAGGTAGGAATGAGATCGCCAACCAAACGGTTGGCAAAAATCTCAGGTTCGAATAAAAAGAATATTCACGAAATAGCAGTGGCGTTCTATGAGCCACCGGATCCGGAGTCTTCTTGTTAGATGATGCTGTTTGTCTGTATTTATTAAGCTTAGGCCGATAGAGGGCGGCGAGAAGCGATGACGAAATGGTTTGCGATATTCGGAGAGGATATGACCAAGAGATAAGATCTGAAGGTCAGAGGATTCTTTCTTATGTTCAAAATAGTCTGGAATTAAAAAGGAAGAAACAAAGCGACTCGCGCATCGGGGCTTGGGGGGCTTGGGGATAGTTATAAACGAACGAACAACTCCACGAGGCAACTCCATGAAGTTTAGTCTATTACAACGACCATTTGTTATGACTAGGACTAGGACTAGGAATGGACAATGGAACTAGGGACGGGACCTCAATGGGGATCTCATGACGGAGACCGGAGGGTCCAAACGCCAGTGAAAGGGACCCAAGACAAGGAAAGGAAAGGAAAGGAAAGGCAAGATTCAAGGCGAACCCCGAACGATGAGCAACAGCAAAGTAAGAAAAGAAGCTAAGGAGCGGTGCCACTGGGGCCAGTCCAGGGACGTTGGTGTTGGTGTTTGGCACCTCATACTCATGCACGGGGCATTTGTTTAGCTTGGGATCGCACAATATTGGGTAATAGAAATCAAAGACTGGATGGACTTTTCGGGTCGGGAGACGTCAGGTGAGCATTCGACACGACACCATGGCTTGTCTGTCACAGTTGATGCCATGCCCATCCATCATGAAATCTCGGTCAGTCAAGGATGAATGTCGCAGCTCACCAAGTATCCATCCATTCTATCAAGAACCGCCCAATGATGAATTATTAGCGAGTAATGAGATGTCAAAAGCCGTTGCCGCTCAGAAATCCAATGTCCAAACAGAGAAAAGAATTTTGCTATAACCGCTGACGCCGGATCGGCCTAAAAAAGAGGTGTGCCACTCGATTGGATGAAACAAGTCGAGATTTGGTAATGAGAACGACCTCGCTGAGAAGCCAAGACTAACAGAAAAAATCAACTCCCCAACTGCTTTTGCTTGTCCGTCTGCTAATTTTGTCAAACCTCGTCTTGGCAACAACACGTCAAATTGCACATCATCTTGCTGACCATCAGATGTTTCTGTCCGTACAGTGCAGTCATGTCCTTACCCCAGAATCTTGCATTACGTCTTCATGTATTCATTTGACGTATATGCTGTAGAACTTGCAACAAGGCCATGTCACTTATACGAACTTGCACTATAAACTCCGCGGACAAGGCTCTTCCACCTAACCGTACTCCTCCTCTATGCGAGACAACCAGCCAGCCAGTGGATTCTTACAGTTCAACAAGAACCAAACGCAACGTAGCAAAACGTAATATAATGACATCCTTCGTCGACGGATGGACGGCTGCACCTGTAGAGTAATAGAAACAACACAACCCCGCCTTCGTTTCACAGGAATTGCATCAAAAAGCCCCAGATCTCGAAATTAATAAATCACATATTGACAGATTCGCCGAATCCTCGTGACCCAAAGAATGTCGGCCACGTCGGGAGTCCAGCAACGCGATTCGGCAATGGCCTTTTCTAAGCATCCGTTTCTTCTAGACCCGCACCCCCGAGCTAGAAGCCCTAAGAACGATAACTAGTTACGTGAGGGAGAAAAAAGACATTACTATAGCATACAATGACCACTCAGGTCACAAGGACAGTCTCAAAACAGTAGAGTTTGAGGCGCTGCATGCTCCTCGGTACGAAAAAAGCATCTTTGCCTCAAGATACCTAACCCGCTTCGCACCACCGGCTTATTACCACCCCCAAGTTCAACGCCGCAATCATGCTCTAACTGTCTCGAGAGACAGAGCCCGCCAGAGAAGACAAATTTGAGAAATTTTAAAAATACTAATGACACCAAAAAGAGAGGTATTTCCTTCGAGAACCGGCAAAGATGCCGGTCCCCAGATTTCAGATCCTCTAGAAGGGTTCTTTTCAAGTAAACATTACCCTCTACGGTGGGCATCGTCGTTACCGGCACCCCGTTTCCTCCGGCCCTAGTCAACGCCAACTGGAGCTTAAACACGCCAGGCCGAGACCGACCACGGAGACGAACACCGACTCCAGCCGCCAAGGGACCAGGCATGTCAGCCGGGGTCATATTATCAGTGGTAGCAGAGACCAATTACGCTAATATTGTATGTAGTATCCTCCCTTCCGAAACCTCATCTCAATATGAACAGCCTTGAACAACCCCCAAATGCTAAGCACAGACAGCCAAGAAACATACCACGTTCATGAATGACACTGACCATATGATATGCTATAGTACGACTAGCATCCTGGCAACGTGCGATTCAGCTGTTGCCGTGCCTCATAGTGTCTGACATGGATGAGATTGCTCAGCTCGTCCCCGGAATATCGTGTAATTAAGCTATCGGCTGTTTCTCCAGATAACATGGGAAAGACACCGCCTCATCAAACATGCACTCCAGACTGAGGCCCCTGAATGCCAGCCGAGATCAGGATGATTCAGGAAAGGAGGTTTACAATAGCATCATTGTGCAACATGTTTGTGCAACACCATTGCAGCTCCTTGGAAACATGATCGGATTTCGGCACCATCGTCAAGACTTTCCAGATCTGTGCTTGATTACGAATATATCATCATGAGAGTGTAATAACGTGATCTCCTCTCCGCGCCAGCGGACTCGGAGCGCGGCCGGAACACTTACAGCTTATAGGCGCCGTGTACCCGCAGCCGCACCCCCCGGAGCCTATCACCGAAGGTAAAAGGGAGAAGACGGGAGCAGACAGAAAAAAGACACCGGCCATTAAGAGGGACAGATTTACCCCGGATTTTCCTAAACGTCATGACCTAGCCTGTCACTTTGACTTTCCATCACTCTTCCAACGTGTCACTTGACTTCCACTGTCTCTCTAATAACCAACCCCCTTCCAAATTCCGAACCCCCGGAACATCCATCTCCGGATGATACTGTTGAGCTCGAAGCCTTTCTAAACACCTTCTCTTCTCTCTCCCCTTACTTTCCTTACATAGCCTAGTTCCTTGCTCCTCAACAAGTTGCGCATCCTAGCTTCGCTACCACGGACTAGGAGCACTTGCAAGCCTCACCAAGTTCACAATCACCAGAATAAAAGAAGCTCCCCCTTGTCACCCTCTGCCGTTGGTCAATGCCTCATGCTACCCCTTGCACTCTGGAGGCTCAGAAATCAATTACCTAACATTTTTCTCTTAGCGGTCTGCATCGTGAACCTCGTGACCACGGCTAGACCACCTTCGAACCTTGGTGTCAAGCTCGGCTGGGGTGGCTGTAATCTCAGCACTGAGCACAACCTAACCACCATCAGCTCTGGCTCCAGCTCAAACATCGTGACTTTTCCTCTCCTCTCTTCGCCTCTTCTCATCGGGTCATCACTAACACATTTCAAGCAAGTGCTTCCATTGGTCAAATCCAACAGTGTATTCATTCCGCCTAGGTGTTAGATGAAAAGGAAAGGCTTGATAGAATTAAGTCTAGCCTGGAAGAAAGGGGACTAATTATACTAGTTCCTGAGATGATTGCTTCTATAAGTATCATCAGTTTGTCCTTAGGTACTGCCTAGATAGGCTATATGCATATTAGGTAGCAAGGCAAACAGCAAATAACTATAAACATACCTAAGTATACCTAGGCAAACCTAAGGTAGCTAACACTAGGCAGGGGCCAATGTAAGTAATGCAATGCAATATACGGAGTACACCCCTCAACTCCCCCGCAGTTTGCCCCTGACAATCCATCCATATTCATCTTCGCCTGCTACATACACCATAACGCTTTCTATAGAATTGAGAATAACGCCTGGACGAATAGTCCCAGTCCCTATACAGCATCTGCACGTCCAGATGAGAACTTGATAACATAACCCTCGGTTCAACAAAACCTCCCTCAACCATTTGAGAACATCAGAAACAAAGAACGGGTACTGTATGACCGCGTCCGCCGCCATCGCATGAAACAAAGGAAACGCCATGTGTGTCTGTTGTATACATTCGCCCATTCAGTCCATGGAAAGTGCAATTCGTTTTAGAACCAATCGTCGATTTCAAAATGAGGCCATCGTGACTGGCCTGTGACTCGTGTCACACAAAAGTCGCCTGAGCTTTATCGACCATTGGCCTTTTTACCTCCCGCTTTGAGGCGTTCCTTGCAGTCCTCGCAATACCATTTCGCTACACCAAGTTAGCATTTAGTTCGTCTGATAGTTCAGTCCTCTTTGCAACAACTTACCTGTTGATGTCGGTGCGACTTTGAGTCCAACGCACTCCAGATGGAACCATTCGCGAGGACACTCAACAGCATCGCAGGCTACCATCTCGCCGTAGGAAACCCCATTACAGTAACAGTATGTTGGCTCATCAGCATCAACATCACCGTCATCTTCGTCGCCTTGCATGCTGCTGTTCGTATCTTCCTCGGCCAGTTGAGCAGCAACAGCTGCATGAATGGTAGGTGCAACTTTCTTCTGATTCTTCTTTCCAGTACCAGTCCCATCATTGTTCCTCGATGAGCGTGCTCGGGGCTGCGCTGCTTCTTGAAACGTTGCCAATGCTGGCGTTGATGGTTTACTAGCGCGCCCACTCTTTGTTGTGACTGTGGACGTCTGTGGTACTGGTGGTAGTGATTCGCTCTTGCGATCGTTCTCATCGGGCTTTTTGATTTCCTTCTTGTTGCCAGTCGTAGCAGCGGTGGTGGTTGCGGCTGTAGTAGTGGTGGAGATGGTGGCAGTGGTGGTAGGAGTCAGGGCCGGAGGTGCTGATGCAGTTTCTATTTTCTCGGCTTCTTTCTTAGGATTCTCGGTCTTGATCTGCGCATTCGTCTCCTTCGGAGTCTTGGGTTCAGCACCGTTGCGAAGCACACTAGCTGCTGGGGCTCCAGCGGCTGGCGTGCTAGTTACATTACCATTGGGTTTATTAGAAGCCGATGATGTCGGCCTTGCCTTGTTGCTATCCGTATTTACAGTTTGTATCGAGTTCTGTCGCGAACGAGTCCGAGCCGGGTTTGGAGTAGGAACCGGTACTGGTGATGCGCGAACAGGGGGTAGCTTTGGCTCAGGTAGCTCGGTGATGACGGGCGACGAGTTGACCGAATTGGATAAACCAGTTACGCCGTTTCTGCTGCAGATCACCATGTTAGAACCTGCCTTGAGAGCATCACCTACTGATTCTGGGACGTACCTCTTCTTAGACTGGCCGCTTCCTGAAGGGAGAGCTTTTCTCTTCTTAGGTGCCTCGGGTGCGGGAGTTGCTCTAGGGCTTGTTGTCTTTGCCTTCGGTGCAGCATTTCCAAAAACTGAGCTCATTGCACGCTCTGTTGTCGCCGCAACACCATTAGTCGTCTTCTCAACTTTGCGTCGCTTCTGTGGCGGGTTGCCGTTATTAGTCGCAGCCGTAGAAATGCCCAGTCCAACGTTGGCCGTTTCCGTTGCTGTCGCTGTCTTCCGCGATTTGCCTGTCTTCTTTGAGGCTTCAGGTTTGTGCTTGCCATCATGGTCATCTCCCTCCGAATCGTGGTTATGGGCATTAGTGTGATTATGATTGTTGTTGTGATTTCTTGAGTTCTTCTTTGCTTGTACAGCTTGCTTGCGAGCATCGCTTCTAGCGGCTGCCTCGTCAGCAAGGGCTTGCGCAGCTGCAGATATGGCTGCGGCACCGTCGCGCCGTGTTCGATCGACATGAGAGGCCTTGGAGAAGCGATTTTCAGGATATGCCCAATGTGTGGTGCTTCCCCATTTGGCCTCGTCACTGAATTCGCCTTCTAGGTGAGGCCAGACATCTTCAATCCGAGTGAGCTGGGCCTGGAGTGCTTCGTTGGCTGTCGAGATAACGTGGTTCTTTTCTTCGAGGGAGACAAGCATTTCTTGGATCTTGAGCGCGGTCTGGCGAAAGAGGTGCCGACGAGGAAGATTGGATGGGTCGAAAACAGCATCTCTGTTCGATTCATCGACTGAAGGTACGCTCTGGACGCTATTGTTGAATGCAATACCGCTTGAGCTATTCTGCGCACTCATTGGCGCCGAACCAGGAGCATTGGCGCTGGATGCCTCGTTGTTCGGACGTGCCTCGGAAACAGGAGCGTTGGTGGCAGCTTCAACAAGTCGGAAGAGCTGATCTTCGGGGGTGAAAAGTTTGGCATCAACCTCCTTGAGGAGTGTAAAATGCCGAACGAGTTCTTTTGGGAGTGCAGTAATGGCATCGGCAAAATGTGTAATCGCAGGGAAAATGTCGATGGGTTGCTCGGCACCTCCGATTAAGTCTCTGCCAGCACCACCAGAACGGCCCAAGTTCGCGATGCTTCGCGGAGGGTTCGTACGAGTCTGACGGACGGGCTGCGACCGGCGGTGCGACGGGTTCTCCGTTGCGGGCGCCTTGGCCGACTTCATGGTGGAAAACGCGAGAGAGTAGAGAGGACTGAGGCGGCTCGGTCGATCAGTTCGAGATTAGACGGCGGGACGAAGCTGGCGGCAGAAAGTTTGAATCGAGAGAGAGAGGTATGATGTGGACGAGAAGTAAATAGGCAAGTAACAGTTGGTATAGGCCAGGTAGAAAACAAAAGGCTAGGTCATTTTGCGCTCTGGTGCCATAAGTGGTGAGAAGAATCTGTGTATAATGAGAAGGGGAGAAAAGAGAGCACGCGTAGTAGCAGAAACGAAAGCGGGATGGGATATGGATTGGATGGCTGTCTGTCTGTCTTCCACTCCCATTCGATTTTGGATACTCAGCGCTGCGAATGCCGCGGCGCCCACTGTACACGCTGTAACTCAGCGACTCACAGGACGACCCAACCCGCAGCCCCGGAGAAACGAGCCCCCGATGACGGAGTAGGTATCTTCACGAAAAAGGCACATGCGACTGAGATTAATGTTGACTTTTAACCAGATTAGTCTCCAAGTTAACAATTACATCAAATCCAAAGAGAATGCCTGTCTTCCACAATCTCAACTCCATGTTTGAATATAATGTCCGAGTCTTTAGCGGTTAATCAGATATTATTGATCACGGAGAAATGTCCTACTGCCGCGTGGGGTATAACATATCGATAGCCATTTCGTCATAACCTCAAATCCGTTGGCGATCAAAGATACTATTTACAAAGAACCAGTGATTGAACCAGTACAGAACCAACGCAAACAAGCTTATCTTGTACAACTAAGGAAATGGTATTATGAGCGTATTAAAGTCTATCGCTCACTAACCCCAGCAAAACTAACACCAAGATCTTCAAATTCACACACCTTTCTCAGCCAACCCAAGACTGCTTATGATGAAAGCTGTTTGGATTTTCTACTCAACTAGGGTATCACTGCCACCAGAATCAAATCACGCTATAACAGAAGAAGGCCGAACCACTGCCTCGTCGCGGTCCTTCTGCTTCTGCCTCCATTGCCACTCGAGCAAAATCCATATGAAGTCCTTGAGGTCGAAGTCGGGCCACAAAGTGTCGATGAAGAATATCTGTGTATCCTGATGGCATTGCCAGAGCATGAAGTCGCTGAGGCGTTCTACTCCGCTGGTTCGTACAAAGATGTCAAGGGGCGGGTCGTTTGCAGTGTACATGTGCTTGTCCAAGGTCTCGGCTGTAATTGTTTCAGGGTTTGGTAAGCCCGAAAGGCTGGCAGCGCTGTTTCTAGCGCGCAGACGGGGAGGAGGGGAGTCGGGCTGCAGTGTAGGCGATGAGGAATCTCCATCGCTGTCCTTCTTGGCATCATCTCCATCTAATGGTTCGACCTCTTCGGGGAGGACATCCGGGATTGTAGGTAGCCCCTCGCGACCATCCAGCTGGCGCGAAAGGATCTTCTGTCGAATTCGAGATGGAGAGAAGGGTGTGCTTCGAGGAGGCGTGGGGGCGAGAAACTCTTGCACTGTTGATTTCACTGCGGATGTGATCTCGGCTCGCGAGGTGTATGGGAAGCAAATGTTCAGAACGGCCCTGGATGCGCGTTAGCAATTGGTTCGCTTCTTCGGGTACGATGGACTGACTTGTTGTTGTGCTTGGTTCTCGCGACAGCTTTGTCGACCACTTCAAGAACGTCGCTTCGGATCATCTCGCGCTGGCCCAAGACGCGCACACGGGCACCGTAACGGTCGAGAATATGACCGTATTTTGTCAACTGCTCCAGCTTGATCTTGGCCAGCTCCATCAGACCCTCCACTTCGTATTTCGGCCGATTGAAGTTCTCAATACTGAAGGCGTATACAGTCACTACCTTAACTCCGGACTTGTAGCAAATTTCCATGATCTAGATATTGCACGTTAGCACGCGAGCAATTGCGGGATCGCGGACGACATACCCTAGCCAGCGCCTCAAATCCTCGGTGATGACCCTCTACGGTCTCCATTCTGTGGTTTCGAGCATATCGTCGGTTGCCGTCCATCTCAAAAGAAACATGTTGAGGGATAGGGCCTTGCTTCAGGGCGCCAATGAGAAGCTCGCGAAGCTGGCGCATAGCCCATTCTCCAGGAGGAGATTCGACAATTACCCTCCGGAGAAATGATGATATAGCATCAGACATTGTGTTCGTTTTGTGTCCGAGACTTAATTTTAGAGGATAATAGAGAAAGGAAAAAAGTGTCGGGTGGAATAGTGAACGTGTTATCGAGTGTCGCTAGCTTAATTCAGATGGATGTATGTATAACCTAAGTTAGGCGGTATGAGACGGATTTCGGAATTCGAGCAAAGCATATGAAAATGGTATAATTGAGAACCAGCTTTAATAATTGATATGGAAAAACGATCGCCAGATGGCAAATAAACGAAGGTGACGACAAATTGACAAGACAGCCACGAAGCCTATGGTGGCGGAGTAGACAACATCTGACGCTGGGGATGAGGCGTGTTGAGGCGTAGGTTGGGTACGTTTGGAACAGGTTGGCACAAGCTTGGCGATTTTTGAAGCAGGGCAGCTCTTCAGTACCTGGGCTGAGTTTTTAGGTGCCACCAGGGATGGTCCTTGTCCAATGGTTTCTCTCTCGACACAGATGGCTTAACGTTCTGTTCAGGAACAGGCGCTGTGTCATTTATAACGGCACAGCTGACTGGGTATGTCTTCCACGAGGCTACTGCAATTAACCGTGGCCTGAGGTTCAAAAGGATCGGGTTTTTCGGGAGAGAGAGGTCCTCATGAGTTGGGTGATTCAGCCCCTAGCAGGGGATCATGGGAGATCGTGTTAGTGGATTGTCTACCCTGGAACCTCAAGATTTTGATGCCGTTCCGAAATTGAGTCTTTTTTCATGTGATTGCAGTTGTCTTCGGGAATAAAGATCGATTCGAAAATTTAATTGGTTCCATCGTACATAATAAATTGATGAGGCTGAAGCTGTGGCTTCAGATTCTATCAACATAATAGGTTCAAGCACTAGGTGTTTTTGATATCCTCAGTTTCATTCAGTGCTTCTCTCTGCATATAACCACAAACAATAAGTCTCTATGTACTCTCTTTCTCGTTTAGTGTAACTCGCAATTGTTGCGCCTCTCAACTTCTCAATATAGGGTATTCGGTAACACAAAGCAGTGTAGCAAGTGAAACACATAGAGGTTAATGATTAGACCTAAAGTTTGGTCGCTGCGTTTATTTTGAACCAGTGAGCAAGCCATTCGCCTAGTATCCATTCAGTACCCCAGGAGAGGAAGTAACATGATAACTCCAGCGTCTCAAAGACAGCTTCCCTCCGGAAAGTAATCATCCCATCCATCAGGCTCCAACACGTCTATAAGAGCATCGAACCTCTCGATAGTGAGTTAGAATCATCCCTAGCAAAAAGTTAACTGCCATGAATTTGTATTAAAGCTCAATCGAGAACAGCCAGTATATATATTGAGTTTATATGTGCTGCCTCAACGTTGTTGTTTTTGTTGTTATTATGATATGACCCATATCGATGGCAGGGAACACGTCTCCGACATGCTCGCATCTGCGGCTGGGCAACACGTATGTACGGGGCACAAGTTTGGAGACGACAAGGATAAGACGAGAGAATCCTGACCTTCCCCGGCCAAGATTTCCCCAGCTGGGTAAACCGAAAAAACTCTACCCGCATCCTATTGGTATCTCTTGATTTTGTGGATTTTATCGATTTCCCTCGACTCGAGTCTACCAAAAATAGGACTTGTCACATTCTGTTTTCATGAGAGAACATGGTCCAGAACCTTGATTTTGACAACAGCGCTCAACTTTTTTTTCCTTTGCTAGAAATACGTCATTACCGCATTAAAAAAAACCTCAGGAAGCTTTTTAGCGTTGCGGATTAGGCACTTTGAAACGCCACCGTGCATACGCCATGCTTCACCGGCATGTAAAAGCTGTATCTGCAGTGAACGCTTCACGACTCTCGTAAAAGAGAAATTATGTGTGACATGACATGATTGTCTCTCTCTTGTATATCATGCAGTGTTCCTCTTATTGACAGAGCATTGCCATACCAGAGAAGACTGTAATGCACTTATCCAACTGTGAGCCCGCCGAGTGATGGCCGATGATGGTGTTCTTGGTGGAGTTGAATAGCCAGGTTCATGTCTAACCGCCTGTTGCTAACCGTAGAGTTCAATGTCACTCTACTGCAAGAGCTGGTAGGTCTAGTACCAATTCAGAGACAGCTACCATGTTTGGAGAATGGCGGAGGATATGCAGCGGCCGCTGATACAATCGGTTGGTCAGCGATCCTCGTTGAACCATGTGCCATGTGCTATCCTTGGGTTATCAGTAAAGCCAGGAACAAAAACCAACTCCAACAAGACTGGAGGAAGCCACAACAGACAGCAAATACAGCTAAACTAGCCCAAGCCTCAGGCACAACCGAGACTATCATTCTTGATCCTACCCACCATCGTCGATCCCGTGTGTCTTGTCTGTCTCCCTTTTTAGCAAGGTGTAGACTAAGGTAGGACCAGGACCAGTAGGTAGCTAACGTTTGAGAGCTGTTTTTCTTACTCGGTCTCTCTTCTTCTAACCTCTCACCTCCTCTTCCTCCTCTTCCTCTTCTCTTCATCCTCTCCTCACCAGAGGAGACTCACCTACACTCTTGAAACTTCTCGCTATCATCCCTCATCTTTTACTCTGTGATTCTTCCCCTCTCCGCTTCCCCACACGCTCCAACTGACCTCATCATCCCCCACCAAAGAAAACCGTTGCTACCCCTCGTCGATCGTCGCCCGTGCTTCCCGCCCCTCGTTGAGCTCTCGTTGGGCTTCATTCTGAGCCATGGTTGTCCATGACGGTCACGAGTACCTCACTGAGGAAGAAAGACGCCTCAAGGAGGATCGTGATCGCACCAAGTACTGGAAGAAATGGGGTCCTTACGTTGCTGAGAGACAATGGGCCACAGGCATGTGATTCTGACAGTGGTCAACCAGGACCAGTCATGATAAGTCAATTGCTAACCAACGCAAAGTCCGAGAGGATTACAGCCACGATGGAGACGCCTGGAGTCGTAAGTAAACCATTTTTAATGGCGCATCTCATCACCGGCACTAACAAGTTACGTCAGACTTCCCTCACGACCACGCTCGATCGCGCGCATTCCGTTGGGGCGAAGACGGTATCGCTGGTGTATGCGATACCCACGGCTACCAAAACATTGGCTTCAGCTTCTGGAACGAAGAAGAGTTGGTTAAATGTCACTGTAGGATAACGAACCATGATTGCTAATGAGTCTACAGTGAATTCCTCAAGGAGCGTCTCTTTGGCCTCTCAAATCCCCAGGGCAACCATGGCGAGAGTGTAAAAGAGGCTCACTTCCATGTCGATAATACTCCTGTCAGGCACCTTCGCATCTTGATTTCACTGAATTGGCCTGCTAACGATTTAATTAGACTGTGATCCACCCACTTCCTCAAACTCACTCTAAGCTGACCAGTCATGATAGCACTCGTACATGAAATTCCTTTACAAATATCCACAGAAAAAGTTCCCTTACAAAGATCTGATCGACGAAAACGCTCGACGAGGAAAGGAAGACAAAGAATACCAGATCATTGATACCGGCGTTTTTGACGAGGACAGATACTGGGATATCTTCATTGAGACTGCGAAAGAGACCGATGACCCCGATGAGATCCTCTTCCGAGTTACTGCCTGGAATCGAGGCCCTGATCCTGCTCCTCTCCACATCATTCCCCAGGTTTGGTTTCGCAATACCTGGAGCTGGGGTCGAGAGTCAGAGGAGAGGAAGCCTTCAATTAAATACGTCGACGAGAATGTGGCCAAGTCTAATCACTGGAGTTTGGGTGAGCGACACTTCTTGTGCTCCCCCTCACCCGGCGTTGGTTCCAGCGGCGACGATGTGATGCCCCAATTCATGTTCACTGAAAACGATACCAACTTCAAGGCTCTCTATGACCAAAAGAACAAGCAGCCCTATGTCAAGGATGCATTCCACCGATACATCGTCGACGGAGAGAAGGAGGCCGTTAACCCTGCCAAGATTGGCACAAAGTGTGCTGCATGGTTCAACTTCAACGAAGACGGTGGTGTTAACCCTGGCGAATGTGCTGGTAAGTATTATTAATTTCAAGCTACAAAATTTGCGACTAACTCCTGATTTAGTCGTTCGATTCCGCTTTACCAGGAGAGACGACAACTACCTCGACGAGGAAGACTTTGATGATGTTATTGAGAGCCGTAAGGAGGAGGCCGATGAATTCTACTACAGACTTAGTCCTCTTCCCATGGCAGATGATTTGCGCAACATCCAGCGACAAGCTTTCTCCGGCATGATGTGGACTAAGCAACATTATCACTTCATCTGGGACCACTGGGCGAATGGTGATCCTACTATGCCGCCTCCTCCAGCTTCCCGGAAAGACATAAGAAACTCGGCCTGGAAGCATATGCACTGCGACGACATTCTATCCATGCCCGATTCATGGGAGTATCCTTTCTTTGCTGCTTGGGATAGTGCCTTTCACTGTATTCCGTTGGCCATGATTGATCCCGACTTTGCCAAGAAGCAGCTTGATTTGTTCACTCGAGAGTGGTACTGTCATCCTAATGGACAGTTGCCGGCGTAAGTGACTTGCTCTGCCCGATCCCTAGCTCATCATGTGCTAACATTTCTCCAGATACGAATGGAACTTTGGTGATGTGAACCCCCCAGTTCATGCATGGGCGACTTTCAGAACGT
The DNA here is from genome assembly GCA_013266175.1 of Fusarium gaditjirri. Taxonomy (NCBI): domain Eukaryota; kingdom Fungi; phylum Ascomycota; class Sordariomycetes; order Hypocreales; family Nectriaceae; genus Fusarium; species Fusarium gaditjirri. Next base: position 152,400 of record JABFAI010000114.1, on the reverse strand, counting down.
TCAAGATTGAGCGCAAGATGTATGGTCGTCAGGACTTGGACTTCCTAGAGCGAGTATTCCAGAAGCTACTCCTTAACTTCACCTGGTGGGTAAACCGTAAGGATGCTGATGGCAAGAACGTGTTCGAGGGAGGTTTCTTGGGTCTAGACAACATTGGATTGTTCAACCGTTCAGAGCCTCTGCCCACTGGCGGTGTCTTAGAGCAAGCCGACAGTACTGGATGGATGGCGTTTTACTGTCTTTCTATGCTCAACATTGCTCTTGAGCTGGCCAAGCATCGCAGAATCTACGAGGATATCGCATCCAAGTTCTTTGAACACTTCATCTTCATTAGTGATGCGATGACCTTCAGAACCGGCCACAAAGACGAAAAGTCCTTATGGAATGAGGAGGATGGCTTCTACTATGATGCTATTTCCTGGGGCGGCCCTTGGATCCAGCAGCTGCCCGTGCGATCGCTTGTGGGCTTGATCCCTCTTTATGCGACCATTACTCTGGAACCAGAGTTGATCAACAGGCTCCCTTCTTTCAAGAAGAGAGTTGACTGGTTCATTGAGAACCGATGCGATCTGGCTGAGAGAAACATGGCCAGCATCCGAAAGCGAGGCAAGGGCAATCGTATCCTGTTGTCCATCGTGAGCAAGGACCGATTGGAGAAGATCCTCAAGCGCATGCTCGACGAGGACGAATTCTTCAGTGACCACGGCATTCGCTCCCTCTCCAAGTTTCACAAGGAGAACCCATTCTCCATGGACGTAAACGGCCAGAAGTTCTGTGTTGGATACGTGCCAGGTGACTCAGATAGTGGTCTCTTTGGCGGCAACAGTAACTGGAGAGGACCTATTTGGCTCTGTGTCAACTTCCTGCTTGTGGAATCTCTGCAACGGTTCTTCCTCTTCTACGGACCAGACTTCCAGGTCGAGTGCCCGACTGGTAGTGGTGATTACATGCACTTAGGCAAGGTATCTGAAGAGATCCAGCACCGTTTGCAGCACCTCTTCGCCCGTACCGATGACGGAAGACGCAGCATCAACGGCGGTGATGATCGTCTTGACTTTGATGAGCACTGGAAGGATTACCTTTGGTTCCATGAGTTTTTTGATGGCGATAACGGCCGTGGTTTGGGAGCTACTCACCAGTGTGGATGGACTGGACTGATTGCTCGCATGATTCATGATACTGGGTATGTTTTGTGTAATCCTCTGGTGATGAACAAGTTTGCTAACATGTATAGCGTCAACTGCCGCCTCCCTCATACTCCTCGCACACCTTCAATTGCCATGGGCCACTACTTTGACGACATCTTCCATCGAAGCGTCGAGACAGGTGTTCCTCACTCTGGTATGCCTCGCATCAGGCGGTCATCCACAGCTCGGTCAATTGGTGCCCGCAGTGACTTTGACGATGATACTCGTTCTGTGACCAACTCGATCTATCACGATGACCCAGATCGAGCCAGGGAGCGCACTGAAGCCGATGCTCACATGCACAGCTACGTTTCCGAGCAGCTTGAGAGGTACAAAGATGATAAGAAGGATGGCAACTATGACCATGATGACGAGTTCGAGACCAAAGCATAGGAGACTTGTACTATTGTTGTGTGAATTGAAAGATCGGCGCTGTCAAGAGGAGGAAATAGGTGATTGGGCGTTCTCAAAAGCAGACCTGGCCAATTGTGCCGTGTTCTGGAGTAGCAAGGTATCCTCAGTTTATGGGCTTGGACATATCATTCAGCAATCCAAGTAGTCATGATACAGGAGAGTTGTTCTTTCTTATTGTTGTCTGTGATGAATATCCAATGACATCACATTGTATCAATAGATTATAAATATGTTCAAGTCACTGAAATTAGTTATTTAATTAGGGAGAAAATCTCGATTATATGAGAGCTTGCCTTCCAAGTTAGAGAGATTCATCATTGTTTTTTCTTTTTCTTTCTTTTTACAACACAGACGAACTGAAAGCCGTCACGCTTAACAAAGAGAATTCAATTGGGGAATTGCTTTATTGCACACCCTGTTCACACCCTCCTACACTATTCTTCCCATTCTTCTCCCCTAGCCCAGGGATACAACAGCAATTGGGCTTGGAGGACTCAAAAAGAAACCGGTGGAAGAGAAGCCCCAGAAGCCGACGGGCAAGCCGTTTAGAGCTAGCTTTGCGTGGTGACAGATCCCACGAGACGAGGCAAAGGAGATACTAAATAGAGTTTGTATACTATGATGGTGGTTTTACAGAGAGTCCGTGAGGAGCTTGTTCATCTTGGCGATGCGGGAAGAGACGCTGAGGTCGATGGTTCGGTCACCGATCTCAACGATGAGTCCACCAACAATCTCGGGGTTAACCTGGGGGAGGGTGTTAGGAGTTGAGTCGTGGTGATGTTATGATCTAGACATACCTCGTTGGTGACCTTGAGCTTCTGGCCCTGGCCGACGTAGGCAGACTTGGAGACAGCAGTCTCCAATCGGTTGAGAGTTCGCTTGTCGAGAGCCTAGAGACGACAATATCAGTCCATTGTCTTTTATGTTCCATACCATGATATCCATCTATTCATCCATCCTTGTCGTATCCCCAGTATATATGCTGTGACGTAGCTTCCGACTCCCAACCCATGTCGATTGATATATCTCCAAACGTACCTGAGCGCTGGTAACAGTGAGCTCAACCTCACCGCGGGCGGCCGAGATGATGGTAGAGAACTTGTCAACGACACCGGGGATGAGTCCAAGTCGGTTGTTCTCGGCGAGTGTGGCGAGGAAGTTCTTGACGGTTTCGTCCTTGGTGTTGATCTGCTTCTCGAGCTCCTGGACGATGGCCTTCTTGTCGGCTACGGTGAGGGTAGGGGCGGACAGGACGGCGGCGAGCTTGGGGTCTTTCTCGATGAGAGCGCCGAGTTTGTTCAGGGCATCGGCAGCGGCATCAATGCTCGAGGTCTTGACGGCGGCAGTGTACTAAATTGACGCAAAAGAAAAAATTGCGTGTCAGCGACAACGCGATTCCAATTGGGGTTTCTGTGCCATGACGAGGGGAGTGCAATTGGCCTACGAAGCCAATTGACGCATGAATGGTTCGAGGGACGATCTTTTCTTCATTGTAGGTGGTGCATTATTACCAGAGCAGTAGCATATGTGCCATCAACGCCGAAGACGGAAATCGGGGGCTTGACTTCGGTCGAGGCAGCGGCAGCGAAGGATCGGACGGGGGCGGCTCGGAGGGCGAGGGCTCGCTGAGGAGCGGCGACTCGGGCGGCGCGGAGAACCTGTCGCGAGAACATGACGGCGGCTGCTTTGGCGAGGACGAGAAGGAGGGAGATGAGAAGAAGGGTGTGATGGTTGATGTTCGGCTTCGATTCACTTGGAGGTTGTTGCTAGCCTGGGGTCTCGGCAATTTTCGGGCGCTTGATGCCTTACGTCCGTTCCAGGCATCCACTTTCTGATTACATAACTCAATATGAACTATCAAATATCAGACGTTTGCAACTCTTGGCTCATGAGTTTCTACCAGAGAAGGTCAATCGGTTCATGGAATACTAAAAGAAGAGTCATGTTGATTCCTCAGGACTCATTCTTGTAAATGCACATGCAAGTTATTATAGTAAGGAACCCCAATGGCACGGAACGACTAACAACCTGCTCCCTATCAATCATGATCATACAGCCAAACAGCTTCTTACACTCTAGAACCGTTCCTCAAACGCCCAAAACTCCCAATTGCTAAGTGTCAGTACCTGCACCAGTTCCTTCACTCTCAAATTTCTCCTAGTCGCTCTTGAGCATGCTGTCCACCAAATCACCAAGAGGACCCCAGTAGTCTCTGCCACTCGCCAGGCCGTGCTCATCAACAAACAGCACGTACTGCTTGAAGCTTGTGTTGAGGTGTGGCTCGAGCCCGAGCTCACGAATCACGGGGTAATGGTGGCAGTAGATGTGTGCATATACACGGTACATGCGTTTGAAGATCTGGCGAACCAGCGCTGGGAATGATTTGGGGAAGGGTACGCCTGGTGACTATTAGTGTAAGTTCCCGAGACTATCAGCCGATCCAATGCCTACCGATCTTGCTGGGCAAGACTTGTTCGTTGTCAATATTCGCCTGCACCCATGACATGAGTTGTTCAATGTATGCTGGCGCAGGCATCTTGGTCGGGCGCTTGTAGTTCTCATTGTCTTGCCACAAATACTCGAACCTAGTCCTGTCAGTTTCTGAGTTATCCTTGGCTTAGGGGATATTACTCATCAGTAGCCTTCATTTCAGGGCATGACTGTGGCGAGCAAAACTCGGTAATGGCACCGTAGAGAAGGTTGATCTGGTTATAGAAGTCCACCACTGAGCCATCAAATTAGCTACGCCTCGTCACAAAGCTCAGCTTTGGCAAACTTACTGTTGACAGCTAACCATTCGTTCTCATCCTCGCCTTCTGGAAGCTTGACAACCTTGCGCAAACTGCCACCGCCGAGCGTCACCTCAGCATATTGCCGCAACTGATAACTGGCCGAGCCGCCTTTGCCCACGCGCGGACGGAACTGGTTTCTCGTCCGCTGGTTACTATTCACCAAAGTTCCCGGGTTAGCAAGTGTCAACTCATCCACAAACATTAGAGGTTCTCCCGATAGGGAGACGGGTATAATGGTCGTTTCCAACTGCTGCATCGTCAAGAGCGACTTTGGGTTCAAGTATCGAAACATGCTGGCGGTGTGCGGCGGCGAACACGGGGACTCCATGGTGACGATGTTTGGGAGTAATGTAGAGAGACTAACACGGTAGTTAAGAAGGCTTGAGCCATTGTGACCGGCGATTTCGACGAGGTCTCAAAAGGTCAAGTTGCGATGCTATTGCATTCCAGCGGTTAGCGGGGCAATAAATCATGGGTTATAGTGAGGGGGGACAAACAAGGCTGGGTAAATGAGACAGATGCCTCTAATCTTTCTCGTGAATAATTAGAAGCGATATTGCAGAATCATAAACTGCTAGGATGTTGCTTTGTGTATTGTTTTGGTGAGGGGTTGCAGCTGAACCTTATTGTTGAGGGTGATAGGGCAAAGATGCAATAGGTAAGATTGAGTTGTACGTTATCGATGGCGAAGGACAGTTGCACTGTTTACTCTATTTCCTGATTGGTTTGGTTGCTACGGAGCCCTGGTCATCCCACGAACCCCACCATCCACTTTAGCTTGATGGCAGTCTAGCCCGTGCTTTTGACGACTGAAACTCACAGCTACTCAAACTTTGATTATTATGACACTATTCGTTACGACTTTTTAGAAGACGGTTTGCAAATATCCATATCAAAGTTGAATCCTTTAAACTATATGCCGTAGCCGTTGACGGTTCTACTGAGGCAGATGCTTGTAGATGCCCGTACCCTTCCTTCGTCGCCTTCTGATGGAAGATTAGGGATGGCTGTGCTCTAATATTTGTAATCGCCTACACCCATTCATATATAAAAACTTCAATTCCATCACCATCTTCCTCTACGGCCTCTCCCTTGCCCTCTTCCTCGTCCTCTACTGCCTCCACGACCTCTGCCACGACTAGAGAATCGTTGATCGGTTTTGGGTGGCCCCTGTGCTTTCCTTCGTCGCCTCTCTGTATCTGTGGCATCCCATAGATTCGCAAGTCCCATAAGTTCACAGAAAGCCGTCGTCTGAGGGCTGGTGTACTCCTCTGGCTGCTCGTTAACAACTTCTGGAGCACCTGGTACGTGAGGCGGTGCTGTGATCTCAAAGTTGTAAGGAACATCTAACTTTCCACTCTTGACAACATTTTCCTCGACCCATTCTGTCTCTTTTTCGATGAGGGGCAGATAATGCTCTTCCCCGAGATCAGGAGGCGCCTGTACACTTCGGTCACCAACAATCAAGAAGTCATGAAAGACGCGAGTGATTGCGAGCCATTCTGGATCGTATTGCAGCTTCCAGCGGGGTGATTCCTGGGATGGGGGATACTCAGAACTCGTCTCTGGCTTGAAAGGTTGAATCTCGCACAGCTGTAAGTAGTGTCTATGCCCTTCACACTTGTCCAGAGCAAGAAATCGAACCTCTTTGTTCGTGATCTCAGGAGGTACTGGTTGACCTGGTGTTTTCTTTGGTTGAGGGCGAGAAAACGATGCTGGAAGCTGCGCCCTTAGCTCATCCGACACTTCATTTGACGCCTCTGGAGCTTCTTTCGTCTCAGCTCCGCTCTTCTTTACTTCAACAACAGGTTCAGCCTTGGAACCCTCGTCGTCATCGTCGTCCATATCCAAGTCTATTTCGTCAGGATTGGCATCGGTAGCTGGGACAGGAGCAGGAACGAGAAGTTCCTTGCTCTCTTGGACCACAGGTTTGGCGTCTTTGTATACCTTGACCGCAGCGAACTTGACATGCATGTGGGCCGAGAACCAGTAAGGAGGTCGCAGGCGGTCCATGACATACTCTGCTGCCACGTTACCGAGGGTACCATCTATGGACTCCTGTTTGAAGAAAGGTTTCTTTCTAAAGAGTTCTGCATGATCCCCATGCCACTCAACTGCACGTGGCCAGTCGTGGCTAAGGCCGACGTCCACCTGAGTCCTTACTTGAAGCATTTTTCGGACGTCGAATTCTCGAACATGGTACCAGGACTTAACATCATCACCGCTGAACGGAAGTCTCTCGTGATGCGGCTTTCGATAGTCAAACCCCTTCCAGATACCAGACAATCCAGCGATGCGTAGTGGGCCGAAGCGCAAGATATTGGCAGCACCCATGTAGTAGATATTGGGTGCTACCCAGCCTCCATAATAAAGCTCCCAGAGATGCGAACTGGCTTCGTGGTTTCCAGCAATGAATATTGTTAGATAGGGTGCTTTTTGTTCACCAGAGTAGTACTTGGGAAAATCTCCTAGGCGACGGTACTTGACAGGGCAAGACATGATGCTCAAATCTGCAGCATTTCGTACGGACTGTAACGCGGTGTGAGCAAACCAACAGAAAGGACATTGAAGTTCAACGTGAGCTGAAAATACCTGAAAATCGCCTCCAATGATGAGAATATCGATGCTATCCCACCCACGTTGCTTACAAGACTCTTCCACTGAGGCGTAGATTGCATCTAACGTGCCATGACCCTTGGGTTGTTAATGCCATATCGATTTCTGTGTTACTTGAAGAAACTCACACATCCTTCTATTGCAACTCGGACGCCCTGCGTCTCAAATGTGTTTGCAGCCATTTTTCGTGCTGATGTGAAATTGTAGTTGTAGATGGAAAGTTGAGGCAGAGTGGGTTCACACGGAAGCTGGTTTCCTTTATGGGCAAGCAACTGCTTAAAGCGACAGCACCAAACTGGATCATTCAGTCCCACGCTTTCCTGCCTAAAACAATGACTCAAATATTGAAATGAGACAAACGTTTATATCACATAAGCTTAATCCTTCATAGTAATTTTTTCCTATTCGAGGTATGGCAGCGCTACCAATTAGTCCTAGGTCTCCATGCTGAGATGTAGTACCAAGCACAAGGATACCTAGTCTCTTGATGTGAGTCCGTGAATTAAGGTCGAGTCTTTGCTTGCGGCAATGGCCATTCAGTGGTCATGCTTGATCATGAGCCAAAATATCCTTGTCTTTCATGCCGTATCCATCAGGTTAAGTGAGTCTTATGTATGATGGACTATCTCCCTTGCCTTCTATGAGATTACTCCGAGAGAGCATCAAGTACAGAATATTGATGACGTAATTTAAAAGTGTGACTTGTAACAAATTTATAATCAAAAAATGTTGCCCTTCAGAAAAAGCGAAAGCTCAATGCGTCAACTGAGTCACGCAGAGTGAGAGGGTTACTTTAATCTTCCATCTCCAATAGACGTTCGACCCACGGAGGAGTGAAGAGAAGAACGCATATGCTGAAATGGTGACAAGTCACGGCTGGGCATGTTGGCATCGGAATCAAGAAACTGGATATGTTCTGGTTCGATGTGTAATAGTCTCTAGTGTGAGTCCATTGCCATCATTCGCAAGAACAAAGATAAACTGTGAGGTCTGAAGATAGATGCACAAGACCGACTGAACCTTACCATACCAACTCCAAAACGCCGTCATTAAATGCCGAGATTAGGGCATACTTTTCATGCCCATATCTGAGTTAGGATCTCGTAGCTCCTCACTTCATGCCCATATTTGCCCTGGATGAGATTAGTACCAAGGAATCGGTTGTAGCAATGCATGGCTGGGCTGCATACTGGTCCAGGCCCAGGTAATCTGCCGCGGCTAAGAGTTCGAGGCAGAGCTCAACCGGGATCTCCATGTCGGGAACATCCTCGCTGTTGCGGTAGCGGTACCAGTAGTGGAAGTATTCGACAACCTTATCAAGGACCATGGCGCTGTTGATAGAATCATCATCAGCGTCTAGCTCTTCCAGGTTTGAAATGGTTCAGCAGAGACAGAGCACAACCAGGCTTGGTGTGCGTGTGGTCAGGTCAAGTGTAGTGAGTAGTCATGTAGCCCAACTGAGAGATCTCGGTTGTTCTATCTGGAAAGCATGATGAAGTGTCATCAATCCACGGTGCAGGCCATCTGGAGAAGATGGCATGTCGATGGTATCAACCTACCTCATCTCTTGGAAGACACAACGGGCCTCTTTGGCTTCAGCGAACTGGCTCCTCACGTCGAGCATGCCCTTGATGATTGGACTGACAAGAGCAGCATCGCGTAGAACGACAAACTCGAAGCCATCGCCAGAAACGAGAGTGATGTATTTGCTAGGTGTCTTCCAGTCCATGTCCGAATGTTCTTGCTGCGTTGTTGGCAAGAAGTTTACAGGAGAAAAGAAAGGAACAGGGAAGAGAATTTGTTGAGAGGAGAAGAAGAAACAGGCAGAGATTGAATGGAAACACGCGCTAGTAGCAGGACCTTGTCGTGAACAAAGAAGCGAGAAAGCGAGTGGCCTTGGCTTGGAAATTTTCTCGTGAGCAAGCACGTGCACGGACCAATCATCTCCGTCATTTTCAGCTCCGATGCATGAAGTAACCCCCCGGATAAAGATAGCAGTTGCCCTGTCAACATGTTTACTCGGGTAACTTGGTGGTGCAACAAAGCCACACTTGAGACTTGACTCCCCATAGTCCTTCCACTCTTTGGTCTTGAAGCAACTAAGTTTAAACTTGCAGCAAACAAACAACTCAAAGCCGAGTCAACACAAGCAAAGGAGCTCTATCAGACGAGAAATCATCTTTCAAAGGATCCATTTAGCCTCAGACATCTCAACTCAAGTTAGGGCCCTAATCGTCTTCCTTTTCGTCTTTATCTCGTCCTCGCCCTCCTCCACTTCACTCCTCTCCCCCATTTGCTCCATCGGATTAAACGCTCGATTGCTTTGTCTCTCTTCCACCCCGCACCATCACGAGCACTATACAGCCGAACATTCTTCATTCCTCAGAAGCGCATTCTTAAGGCGATCTCTACTAGAGGCCAAGCAACCCTCAAAAAGACTTGCGCTTGAGCCTGCACTCCCGACCCTGCAGCACAGCCTTGCGCCCAAGCATGGCATCATCGCATCAATATCGTGCTTCGTACTTTGACACCAACGAGCAGATCCGACGTCAACAGCGCACGCGCTCCAGTGAGGGTACCGTCAGCACCACTATGAGCTCGTCGACGGGCCGCGAGTCGGCAGCGACTCACGTCACAGACGCGCCCACTTTTTCCAAGAAGATTGTCGTTGTCGGTGATGGTGGTTGCGGCAAGACCTGCTTGCTTATTAGCTACAGCCAAGGTTACTTCCCAGAGGTAAGCAGCTGTCTCTAGCTACTCTCAGTGTACCGACACTAACAATTACAGAAATATGTGCCTACTGTCTTTGAAAACTACATCACCTATCCTATCCACTCAGCCACTGGTAAGACTGTGGAACTTGCATTGTGGGATACAGCCGGCCAAGAGGAATATGACCGTCTCCGACCGCTCTCATACCCTGAGACCGACTTGATCTTTGTATGCTTTGCTATCGACTGTCCGAACTCACTTGACAACGTTCTTGATAAGGTATGATCATACATCCCCTCTCAGTGTTTCTTATACTAAACACTCTTCTATAGTGGTACCCCGAGGTTCTACACTTCTGCCCATACACTCCTCTGGTTCTTGTGGGTCTCAAGTCAGATCTTCGCTACAAGAAGACTTGCATTGATATGCTCAAGACGCAAGGTCTTACTCCGGTCACTACGGAGCAAGGCATGGCCGTTGCGAAGAAGATGAACGCGCAGTACATGGAGTGCAGTAGCAAGGAAATGTCAGGTGTCGACGAGATTTTTGAGCAGGCTATCAACACTGTCGTCGCTAATGACCGGAAAACCATCGAGGCGGCAGCAGCCTCAGGTTCTTCCAAGGAGAGCAAGTCATCAACACCTGGGGTGGGACAGATTAAGAGGAAGAAGAGAAGGTGTCCAATCCTCTAGAGGCGCTCACGACCAGAGATGGATGAAAGATTGTTTTCTTGGATCGAGGAACTTTTCTACCCATCATTGTCTTGCAAAACCTCCCTTGTCATCTTCTCCTGGGGAGGGGAGGCCCGGAAGGCCACATAAAGAAAAGGCAGCTCGATGGGCCAGCATTAAAAGAGTTGTAATGACCATCGCATGAACATTGTTTCTTATAACGATTCACATTTACGTTATTTCTTTACCTTCATTGCTGTTTTAACACTGATAAGGAACTCACTCGTGGTAGGTAAACAGGCCCAGAGAGAGGACATCGCAGGCGTTCACCTACACAAGAGATGTATCTCGGAGGGATAGGGGGACATAGTCCGGGATCGAAAGTATGACATGGCATGGGAGGAAGCGCGCACATTTGTATTTGCTTTTTTTTTTTATCTGAAAGTGACTTATGAGATAGGGGAGCAACTAGAGTTGCAGGCTGTTTTTTATATGTATCCTACCGTTGGCACCAGGCAAGTTGAGGTGCTGGGTGTTTTGATGGCCTTCCTTTTGTTAGTGTTTTGGTACGCGGTTGTACTGAGTTGATAGGATTGCTGGAATCAAAGTTTACAACTAAATGAGTGTGTTGCCTAGGGTGTGATATATGCTATTGATGACTCGTATAGTAAATTGCTAAGTTGGATATCAACTAAGTGAATACACACTGAGTTATACTTTCGAGTGCAAACTTCGACTTGTGAACCCTGATAAATATATCTTCGCCTCAACGGCACCGGTGAGATTGATTAACAGTCAGTTCATAATGTCTTTCTTTCTGGGTTTATTTCACCATTCTATGACTACATTGTGACTATCTTTTGCACATGCCTGCTTCACATGCTTCATCATTATACCTGAGTTACCAGCTTAGGTATTCACTTTTACCTCAGGACATCATCGATCATGACTTAAAAAGACCCTCTTAGGTCGACTATACCGCCCAGTTGCCCCCACTGTTATACAAGTACGTCTTGTTGTTTACGTACAAATGTCCCAGCTCTTTTCAAACTTTTCTCCTGTCCAAGCCTCTGTACCCATCATACAAGCTGAAAAAATGTCCATCATGAGGGGAGCATTATACATAGAGCCAACGCCAACCGATATAACATCGTCTAAAAATACACGCAAGATGCGATTGAGTATGGAGATGCCATCAAAACACATATCTCCGTCATTATGAAAGAACGATATACTTATTTGTTCTTGACAACACCGACCTTGGCGGCGCGCAGCACCCGGCCGTTAAGCTTGAAGCCCTTCTGTTGAACAAAGAAAACAGTGCCGTCTTCCTTATCGGGCTGGGGAGTCATGAAAGTGGCCTCCTGCTCGTTGGGGTTGAATTTCTCGCCCTCGGGATTGAGTCGCTCGAGACCATGCTTCTTGAGTGTGTTCATGAGGATATCTTCGGTCATCTTGAGACCTTCATACAGGTTGGCGAGATCCTCGAGGCCCTCAGGTCGGTCTGGGGCGTTGAGCTTATCCTTGGGGACCATTCCAAGGGCGCGGTCGAGGTTGTCGACGCTGTCGACGAGATCCTTGGCGAATTTCTGGATGGCGAAATCTTTGGCGGCCTTGACCTCACGTGTGGTGCGCTCTTGGAGGTTGCGGAAATCGGCGACGGTGCGCATACACTTATCCTACGAGAGTGTCAGTTTTCCCATGCCAAATTGTACATTTAGTTATCACAGACCTTCCAGTCCTTAACCTCGTTCTCCTTGGCTGAAAGCTCCTTCTTGAGCTCAGCGAGAGGATCGCTCTCTTTCTCGTCCTCAGCGGGCTTTCCCTCCGTTTTGGCCTCCTCGGCAGGCTTCGCCTCAGCCTCCTTAGCGTCACTGTACCATCTCGACACGGCGGGCTGAACGGATCTGAGAGCAAAGGCGGGCGCAGCCTGGAATTGCGACTGAATGAAAGGTCGGGGGACGGCGACCTTGGGAACAGCTCGCAGAGCGCGGGATGAGGTAGCAATGGCCTGGCGGAACATTATGAGGTATATGAGGAATTATATTATAGATTTTGGTGGGAACAAAATAAATAAAGAGGAAGACTCGGCTGATGCACTTAAGTAAGTGTACAGTGGCTCTGGTGGGTAGGTAGGTAGTAGGTATCAGGAAGTTTGGAAGCTCCGAGTTAGGACTGAAATTTTAGCCGTCGGCATGATTGATTCGCTTCGCATTTAGAAGGGTCGCGCCGGCTTCTCTTCCGGAGACGGGAAGCTTCCATTCGGCGGGCAACAGCAGGGCAAGGGCCACATCTAGGTCAGACACGTACCTACCTGGAAGTACCTAGGTATGAATTGGTAGGTAGCTACGCGGATCAACAAAAGCCCGTCACTACATCATTGATCCAATTGCTGCCCTGGGCTGTTTCCTGGGCTGTTTCCTTGAGGCTGTAGGACCCACTCTTTTACTGGCCTACGTCGTGCTCTGGCAACCTGGAGTTAGGGTAGGTAGCTGCTCGCTATGCTATTGCTTCAACATCCAATACATCTAACTAAACAACTTCAAGATAACAACCACTACTCTCCAGCGCCCCGACACCTCGTCTCCGCCTCAATAGCCTATAACCTATCACCCAAGATCATATCCAGCGACACGCGCAAACACATCCTTCACAATGGCGGCCGAATCGGCGAGGGTCCAGGAAGCGCAGAAGCTCGCCAAGTCCGACCCTCGAAAGGCTGAGGCCATCTACAAGGACATCATCTCCAAGGCTCCCAGTACCACATCTGATGCTGCTACTCGCGAGTACGAGACTGCTCTGATCAGCTTAGGAGAGCTGTATCGAGACGAGAAGTGCGCACTCTCCAACACCGCTGTTCCTGTGCCCCGCTAACAAACATGATAGGAATACCCAAGAGTTGGTGACCCTGGTCAAGGAGAGCAGAACGGTCTTCTCTTCTTTCGCAAAGGCCAAGTCAGCAAAGCTTGGTATGATCTCACCACCTCTTGATCCTGCCTCGAAGTGTAACAGCCAGCTAACGCGGTGATGTAGTCCGCCAACTGCTCGACCTCATCAAGGAAATCCCCGATAGCACCGATATCGAAATCTCCGTCACCAAGGACTGTATAGAATGGGCCACCGCCGAGCGCCGCGCGTTTCAGCGACAGGACCTCGAAGTCCGCCTTGTCACTCTCCAGATGGCAAAGCAATCCTACTACGAAGCACTCGGTCTCATTAACAACCTTCTTCGCGAGCTCAAGCGTCTCGACGACAAGCTCCGACTCGTTGAAGTTCAGCTCCTCGAGTCGAGAGTTTACCACGCCCTTGGCAACATCCCAAAGTCCCGTGCCGCTCTTACCAGCGCACGAACAAGCGCCGCCAGCGTATACACCCCTCCGATGCTACAGGCTAACCTCGACATGCAGAGCGGTATGCTTCATGCTGAGGACAAGGACTTCAACACCGCTTTCTCTTACTTCATTGAGGCCCTCGATGGCTACCACTCTCAAGATGAGAGCACCCGAGCCCAGGCTGCTCTCCAGTACATGCTTCTTTGCAAGATCATGCTCAACCTTGTTGACGATGTCAACAACCTAATGACTTCCAAGCAAGCCCTGAAGTACGCTGGCAAGAACCTAGAGGCCATGAAGGCAATTGCTCGCGCACACTCGAATCGATCTCTGGAGGAGTATGAGCGAGCACTTTCTTCTTACCGATATGAGCTCGGTAGCGACGCTTTCATCCGCAACCACCTTCGCCGCCTCTACGACGCTATGTTGGAGCAGAACCTCATCAAAGTCATCGAGCCATTCTCACGCGTCGAAATCGACCACATTGCCAAGATGGTTGGTCTCGACACTCAGCAGGTTGAGCGGAAACTGTCTCAGATGATCTTGGATAAGGTTATTATTGGTGTTTTGGACCAGGGCGCTGGTTGTCTCATCATCTTTGACGAGACACACCGAGATGAGTCCTATGATGCAGCTCTGGCAACAATCGAGAAGCTGAGCAGTGTGGTGGATGTACTTTACACAAACCAAGCTTCCATGCTGGAATAGATTAGCAATGAGAGGCACATCAGTTGTTGTATTCAATATACCTCACGCTTTTAGACTAGACGTTTCAAGAGGGAACAGGATCGTCTATGCTGAGCGCATGCATGCGTTCTTTTGCTTGCACAGCCATATGTGAAACGAATAAACAGAACTATATATATGCTGATGCTTCCAACAGACTGCGCCGTGAGACAAGGGTATGTAATCATATGCAAAGAAAGCATAAAGGATACAACAAGCGGTATCTGGTATCTCCAAACAACAATAACAGCCACTTACTTATGAAATAGAACGCCTCATGAAATGCTAACTATGCCATATTCGTGACTCTAAAAAAAAAAAAAAAAAAAAAAAACCAAAGCCTTTTACAAAAACAGGATTCTTTCATGTCGTTTAGTGAAACATAACTCGCGCTGGTTTACCAGCTCCTCGGTTCCTCTTCTCCTCGCCCAGAATTAAGGCAAATAATCTTTTGACTAGTGCAGCCTCATCCCAGTCGCCGACTTGTGCTTTGAAAGCGTCGACGCAGTCCAAGTGCCAACGCTCCAGCGTCATTGACTCGCCATGGCTTGCGACCGTATGTCCAAGATATTGGTCTGAATAGCGTTCAAAATGAAGCCTGAAGGGGCCCTGACGTCGCTGCTGAAGAAGATCATCCAAGAGCAGCCAGTGTCTTCGTGTCCAGACCGTTTGGGAGAGTGGTTCAGAGTGGGTTTGCTTTATTGGAAGTTTCTCGTTGCATATAGGAATTTGTGGGATAGTGTTGTTCTCTTTATTGGCAGTTTGATGTGGTAGTGCTCTTGCACGCGGACGCTGGGCACCTGTGCTTGACTGAGATGCTGCTGAGGAGTTGGATAGTCGGCGTTGGTGTCGAACCTTGGCTTGCTCGATGGGAGATAGGACGCTACTAGTAAACTCAACCACACGGCCAGGAGTGTGAGGTTTAAGTGGGGAACGAAGACTTGATTTGATCGGGGAAGCGTCCTTGGGAGGTAATGGACGGAGGAGAGTGCTAGCTGAGGGTCGCTCAGGAGAATCTTCACTTGCATTGGAGGTTTGCTGCTGCCACTTTTGTATATCGGCATGAGTGAGCTGCATCCTCGGTGGCGTAGTGGCACTACTACTCGGGATGGGGCCAGGATCAGGGGCAGGAGCCTGAGTTGAAGCCATGAAGAAACTCTGGCTAGGAGTTCTCCGCTGCGGAGTAAAGTTCATCTTCTGAGGCACTGAAGGCAGTGGCTCAGGTACTTGATCTTCTTCTTCTTCTTCTTCAAGTACCTCGGTGCCCTCCTCGTCGAGCTCTTTCTGCTGTCCACTCTCATTTTGTTGCTCGGATGTTTCCTGCATGGAAGCGTTGTGCTTGTCTTGTCTCGGGGAAGCCGTTGCCTGTCGACTTGACGATGACATGTTCGATCGTGAATCTGATCGAGAATATTCATCATTTTCAGGTTCTTCAGACAGGTCTCGCCTCGCCAGGGGCTGAATAGGGCGTATAGGAGAGAAGAAGCCTGCTCTTGGCTGTCCTCGAGGTACAAGTTCCTGTTGTGGCAACTGTGGGAACATGGAGCTTGTCGGGAGGTTGTGAGCTGTCTCCATCGGCTCATGCTCAGTCTCAGTGGGTCGTGCTCCAAAGACGGACATCTTCTTAAGAGGAGAGAGCTTGCCAACCAACATACCTGGGATCGCGGCCGGTGAAGAGAAGAAGGTCGAGAGGTCGAAACGGTTCGCTTTGGCGGTAGCAGGAGCCTTATCAGGTTCTTGGGGAACCTCCCTTTCAGTAACAAGAGAATACTCCTCTGCTTGGGATGGTTCATCCTGCGCAACATCCATACTATCCGGTCGAGGTGCGGTCTCTTCTTCCAAGTGTTCTTCATTCTCTTCCAGTTCATTCCTCGTGTGATCTGCAGTTGTTGGAGGCCGTTGCGTTCCCCTGTTGGCCTGCCTTTTCCAAGGGCTCGGGAGTGTGCTTCGTCTGGGAAGGGGTGGCTCCGGCTTCCTCGCTGGTGAAGGCTGGCGGGCTGTATGAGTGCTAGACCTTTGAGCCTCAAACTCCCACAGATCCATATCATCGCCGGCATCTTCAGTTTCGTCGTCTGCGTCATCCACCGTTCCGTCGAATTGACCATGAGGAATGGACTGCTGCTCGGAAGGTCTGGCTATTGATTGTGCAAAAGCCTCAAGGGGTACATCTCCTCTAAGGTTGTCGCTTATAGGGCCTTCTCTGTCGACCCAACTCATTCCACCCTCACTGGGGGCCTGGAAATGCGTGGAGCTTGCTGCAGATTCCCTGGACATTGTTCGGCGATGGCGTGGTGACGAACCAGCACTTCTCCTCTCAAGAGCTTCCATAAAGCTAGCCTGGCCCGTGTGTCTGGTGTTTGGTCCAAAGGGGTCGTCATACACTTCATCACCTTTGGGGATCTGGGTAGTTTCAATGAATGGACGGGACTTCCCAGGGCTCGCGTTCGCCCGTAGATTTGGCTGAGTTACCCTTGGACCCAGCTCTCTAGAAGCAGATCGCCTGAAAGGGCTTCGTAGATGATGGTCGCGGGCCTCCGGTGTTGGAGGATCCGAGGTCACGCTCTGCAAAGCTCTCCCCGCCCGCATAATGGGGGACAATGTAGGACGTCTGCCTCTCTCTGGTGGCACATCTGGCAACGATTGAGGTTCCTGGATAGGCGATGTAAGTTGATTTAGTGGCGTGGCTTCTGGCTGCTGCATTTCGGCCTCTAAGGACAAACGGGGTTGCTGAGGTACAACGATTTCAGGAATCTCTTGGGCCTCTTCAGGTTCCTCTTCGAACGGGGCTTCCATAATGGTCTCTTCCAAGGGCTGGTCATCAGGTTCAGGCATAATAGTCATATCCATGATAGGTTCGTCGTCGTCGTCGGCTAGTTCTTCGACTTCAACAATAGCTCTGTCGGTGGCTTCCCCGGTAGTTTCAACAGCTTGATCAACAACTTCGTCTTCAACCTCTATAGTTTCAGGTGATACCTGGGCTTGGGTGGCGGGCGCAGGTGATGAATTCCTCGGCGGTGAATCTCTGGAAGATGCAGACTTAGCTGGACTCTGTGATACGCTTGTGGACTTCGGGGCATTATTGTTTCCGAAATCGATATTTGGAGGTGTGTCGTCAGGGGTGGGGAGGCGCCCGCCATCCGAACGAGAGATAGTGCTTCCAACCGAAGTTGCTGGAGGTTCCTGTTGTTCTTGCTCTTCGACTGTCTCCTGTTCTTCTTTTGCACCTTGTTCTTCAGCCGCTTGCTCTTGTTGCTGTGTCTCTGCTTGCTGGGGCTCATCTTCAAACTGGATAAGGCCCGCATCCCCCATTTCAACATCCTCTGTCTCCAATGGTGCCTTCTTGGCCATGGCTCGAGGACGGCGGGGAGTGGCTGCCTCAAGTACTGCATCAGGTATCTCTGAGAATGAGTCATCGTACAAGTTTGAATTATCGATTTCGAGATCTGAGGAGTCTTGCCGTTGTGTTGCCAGAGGAGATCCGCGATATTCAGCATCCGGATTGTCACGCGCGTTTGACTGCAACACTTGCCGTCGCAATGGAGAAGAACCCATTCTTCGCGGAGTTTGACGCCATATGGAAGATAATTTGCGGTTAGGTGAAAAGGTCATGGGTGGGCGAATAGTAGATTGTCGGAGTTCATCTCGAGACTCAGCGGGAGCGGATGCCGATGGTTGGGGACCCTTGTCTTGCTCAGCGGTTTCCTTGTTCACGTTAGGTCTGTCGCGATCCTGCAGAGACTGCCGTAGAGACTCCAAAGTGTTGTTAATAATTAGGCTGGTTTCCTCGCCAATGTCGTTTTCGGCGATCTCTCGAACAGAGCTGCGCATACTGGCTTGTAGCGAGGGGAGCGAGTCCATGAATATCATACTAAAGTCTTCACCCGCTGCGACTGTATCTTCGTTCTCAGGACGGGTGTCGCTTCGAGGTTCGTCTGCAGAAGATACGTCGCTTCCAGCTGGTCCAAAGCCATAATCTCCAAAATCTGAGGAATCATCTGCTCGTCCATGATTTGGACTTGAAGGAGCAGGCGAATTTTGGGTTGCGCGACTCCCCGGCCGCGGCGTTGGCTCATCGTCTAATGTTGCCATCCAAATATCTGAGTCGGGTTCCGACTGCCGAGTAGGCGCGCTATTATTCGCGGTTCGGTTGGCGCGTAATTGATTTGCCTCAGCTTCTGACGGCGTAATGACCAGAGTCACATCGTTGTCCGCTTGTGAGTCGTCGGCGCGGAGAGAGGGCAAGTCGGGTGCATCGCCAGCATCCTGAATCTTATCTAGAGCTTGACTTTCTGATCCGTCACTCGTTTCTGAAATCCCCCTCGCGTTCTGTTCGTCCTTTGTGGCATCTGGTGAGTCAGTAGGACGGTTCTTCGGTGGTCGACCCCGTCTTTTTGTTCCTGGCGTTGCCTGCGCATTACTGTCTGCTGTTTTATTTGGTGTATTTGTGTCTTTTGTCGTGCGTTGTCTTCTCCGGGGGCTCCCATGCATCGGTGTTATTGACTTTCTCTTGGTGCCTGCACTGGGTAGCGGTGTGCCATTTGTTTTTCTCGGTCGTCCTCGTTTCCTAGGAGTCGCGTTGGTATCGTCCTCGATGGCCCCCTTTAGCGGCACAGTTGTCGTGGTCGTCGCCATTTCTCTGCGTCGTGATATCGGTAGGTAAGGGCTGTCTTGAAATAGTTTTCGTCGCGCGCTGCTGGGGCCTGCAGTCGCGCTTGGTTCCTCTGTCTCGACCGTAACTAGTAATTTCTGGGGCGCTTTATTATCTCCAACCTCGAGTTCGAAAGTCTGTTTCCTAGGAGAGGTTCCTAAGCCCATGGAGGAGAAGCGGCTGGACCGTTGGCTGCTGCGGACGACACGGCGCGTGGATGGAGGGGGCACGGCACTTTGTTCAACGGTATCGTTTAGAGGATCGGGTGACGACATAATATCCGCGCTGGGTGTGTTCATATCGGCAAAAGAATGCCAGCGAACGGCAAAAGAGTCGTTGTCAACGCCTAAACTTTTGCGTTTTGGCATTGACGAATGGTGGTTTCGTTAATCATTCATGGAATGTATAATGCCAAATTCAAAATAGTCATGGTATATGCAAACACTACCGTCGTCCATCCGTTGCAAAGCCAAAACCAACCCGCGGTGTGCTTGTGCTTTGTTGGATTTTGACAGGGATAGACGTGGCGGCATGGGTCCAGCCAGTGTTTACTTTGTCCCTGATGAGGCAAGTGGGGACAAAAGCGTGAACTTTGCCCGCATCTTCTGTTTCTCCTTGACTCCGTGGCTTGGATCTTGGACTGTTGTCTTGTGCCCAAATAGGGACTGGCGCCAAACGGTAAAGATCTCAAGTCACCGACCCAGAGCCTTGTCCCTTTTCCCCACATCACATGCAGGGAAGTGACCTCATATTCAGATGCGGAACAGAGGCCGACTTTTAGGGAAGTTTTACTCGGTATCAACTCCCGTCCCGACCTCGGTACGGTATTTAAGGAGAGGGGCCTGCCTGAGATACCTAGGCCTTCCAGTTGACGCCCTCCAGTTCTCGAGTCAAGTCATTGCCGATCCCGAGATACAAGTCTCCCTCTCCAATACATTTCCTTACAAAGCTTTAAATACAAGTACTGTATCTTGGCACCTGTAATCGAGCACGGCCCCGCGCGACTTGTAAGCTTCCCTTCCCTAGGTTTTTAATTCTGTTCAATTCCCATCAATTCAATTCGATCCATTTCTGTCCAACATAAACATCGCTTACACGCGCCTCGCTTAAGCTTAAACTTGTATATTACCTCAACCATTTCCAAAGACATCATGTCAGACAACGCCGAAAAGGAGACCACTCCTCAGATCGATACGCCCGTGACAAAGGTCGAGATCACTCCTACCAAGGTCGAGATCAGCACGGCGCCTGAGACTCAAGCAATCCCTCAGAACGACAATGTCGCCCACGCTCTTGCTGGCGCTGGAGGTGGTCTTCTGTCCATGATCCTGACGTAAGGCTTGCGAACACCCCAATGACGCATTACAGTGCGCTGATGATATCTCAAGCTACCCTCTTATTACCCTCTCCACACGCGCTCAGGTCGAGTCTAAGAAGGCCGAGAGCAAGTTCAGCGAGGCTGTTGGCAACATCATCGCCCGCGAGGGTATCTCTGGTCTCTACTCCGGTATTAACTCGGCCCTCTTCGGCATCAGCGTCACCAACTTTGTCTACTACTACTGGTACGAATGGACTCGCGGTTTCTTCGAGAAGGCTGCTGCCAAGGCTGGTCGCGCTGGCGCCAAGCTCACCACCGTTGAGTCCATGATCGCTGGTGCTATCGCTGGTTCGGCCACCGTCATCATCACGAACCCTATCTGGGTCGTCAACACCCGAGTCACCACTCGCCAGCAGGAGAAGAAGCAGGATGTCGAGGCTGGCGAGTCTAAGCCTGCCAAGGCTCCCAGCACCATCGGCACTCTGCTGCTGCTCCTCAAGAACGAGGGTCCTCAGGCTCTCTTCTCTGGTGTCATCCCGGCTCTTGTCCTCGTTATCAACCCTATTCTTCAGTACACTCTCTTTGAGCAACTCAAGAACACAGTTGAGAAGCGTCGCAAGGTGACTCCTACTATCGCCTTCTTCCTCGGCGCCCTTGGCAAGCTGTTTGCTACTGCCATCACCTACCCTTACATCACCGTCAAGTCTCAGATGCACGTACAGGGCAGCGGTAAGAAGGAGGGTTCCCTTAGCGCTCTGTCTCGCATCGTCCGTGAGAGTGGTTACTCTGGTCTCTACCGAGGTAACATATCAAGTCGCTTTTTCGTTTAGCAATTCACTGACTCTTACCAACAGGCATCGGCCCTAAAGTCACCCAGAGTGTCCTCACTGCTGCGCTCCTCTTTGCCTTCAAGGACGTTCTTTATGAACAGACCGTTCGTCTCCGAATGGCCCAGGCCGCTCGCCGACGTGTCGCCGCTTGAGCTAGCTCAAGCACCAGTCCCACTAGGCCTGTCTTCTTATCAGAACCAGGATTGAAGATCCCCAATTATTCTCGGTATCTAATTCCGATTACCGAAAAGCATTTGAGATGAGGATGCGTTAGGTTTGTTATTGAAATTTTCACAATGGAAATGGCGTTGTATCTTATATCCCTAGTATTAGTTCATGTTCTGTTTGATGTTTGAAACCAGGGCTGGTGACCAGGAATATTGGAAGAGGTTGTTGCTCTCATCTGGATACCCGAATACTCTAGGGCGGCTTTGATGTAACAACTCAATTTAAGCTCACTTTGTCATTATACATGGATTTCCTTCAACAAGCTTCAGACAGGAACCAGACGAGGTACAATCCACCAGTCATGATAACACTTATCAGGAGTTGGCACCTCAGCTCTGAGCTTCAGATTACTCGCATCTTCCTTTGATGCCTTCAGCACAGCCGTAATCGTGAGCCCTGTTGCAATACAGGCTTTGAGCGCGTTCTTCTTTGAAGCCTGCCATTTATCGTGAGAACCAACTGAGAACGAATCCGTCGCAGACAACTTGCTCAGAACCTCAAGCCCCTGCTTTGCGCCCTTCAGAGCTCTTTCTGCATATTGAAGAATATCCACCGTGGACGATTCTGGCTGCGTGGTTCCGAGAAAAAACTCTGAGAAGCCTGGGCAAGGCGGTAGACCAATAACGGCGAATGGTCTCATCCGCAGCTCAAAGCGGAGTTCGTCGTTACTACACGGTCGTGGAGGCACCTTGATCAACTCGAGCCGCATGAGAGCTGTGTAAAGACATGATAGCGCATCTGACAATTCCCATGTGACGGCGGCATCGAGAAGCATAAGCCGAATAAAGGCAAGGGATCGCTCAAGTTGGCGATCAACTGAAGGAATTCGCGATTGAGAAGGTGCGCGAGATTCCTCGACTCTTCGAATAATGAAGGACTTGAGCCTCTCTGTATGCTGGACTCTCCATTTGGCGAGGTAATTGAGATACCAATACATACCGGCAAGTTCGTCTGGTTGATAGACTTCCAGCTCGAAACCAAGTTGTACAATCCACTCCATCTGGCGAATCTTGTATAAGTATGTCCAAGACGATAGTGGGAGGGAGTAGGTGTCGATTGGTTGAGAATTTGCTCCTGCAAAATGCCTCATTGGCTTCTCGTTTAACTTCACCTGGATTATTTGATCAATCTCTTCAGCATCGAGCTGGAGATTATCCCAGTCCCTGATGATATGGCAGAGCGTGCGCCGCACACGACACCTGTTCTGACAAAAGGTCCTGAAGATGTCGAGAAATGATTGAGCCGCTCTTTGTCGAAACAGTTCCATTTGTTGCGCAACAATGAATCGCGGATCTTGGGGGAATTCGATCTCGTCGTTATTTCGATCAAGTTGGGCGCTGGCCGGCATCGACACGATAGAAAAGTCATCATCCATGATCTGCCGAATGCTCATTGAGCCTAGAACTTCCATCTCGTTAAAGAGGAAAGTCTGAAGTAGAGTCCGCACGAAAACCATTGGTTGAGGCTTCTTGGCTTGAAACTGCAAGACGAAGTTCTAAAAATGTTTAGCGTTGGCATTCTCTTAAGAACAATCTGATGCTTACTTGTAGACATTGGGAGTCGGTATAGTTTAGCACATCAATCAATTCAACACCATCCGTGAACAGCCTCGAAAGATGACCAAATGCATCCTCGAATTTCAACTGCACAATCGGTCTAGGGGGCATAGTGCTAGCAAGCTTTCTTTGGAGCTTGGCACTGAAGGCCTCGTCGACTGGTTTTCCCAATGTGTGAGATGACTTGATGGCTGGAAGAACCTTGAGTCCTTCAAGCCATGGCTTTCGTGCAACCTCGGGCTCTTTCACATGTTTGGGGCATTCTGTGGCTTCCAGAAAACACAATCTTAGCTGCAGTCGTTGGTCAAGTGCTTCTCGAAGATCACTGCTGACGCCGGTAGATAATGTGCTGAGTAGGTCTCTTGCTTCTTGGATAGCCTGCCGGATAGCCTGGGGTTGTATTTCAGCAAGTAAGGTGCGACTGTATGTATTTGTCACAAAATCTTCTTCCTTTAAGGTATGCGTCAGTTCAAGATAATCCATGTGTCATGGCATCGGTTCACACTTACTTCATAGTAGTGCTCTGATCTAATGCGCTCATTGACATAACCGCAAGCTTTGAGCAAACCAAGACAGTACGCTCTCAATATTTTAAGCATACCAGATTGCCCAGACGAATCATATGAACCGTTTCGAACGAAATGAGCGTCCTCAACAGATCGCGGGGTGGGTGTCAGGAGCGCCTCAGCGTATACACTAGTGAATAGAGTCTGTGAAAGGGGATATCCCTGATGCCATGCCATCTGAGCGACATTATTAGTTTGTATAGTTGCTTTGTTACTCAAACACTTACCTCGTGACAGAGAAGCTGGTCTATAATTCCCAGTACCTCTTCTGGGAGCAGTGGCCGCGCAACATCGTAAAGCTCTTCAAGCTCCTCTGCTGATTCAACACAGCCGCTATCCATTTTAGGATCCATGATCTAAGTATATCAGTATTGAACCCAGCTAACCTTCACGATAGACGAACCTCAAGTCCTGAAACGGACTCGAATAGGGTAAATGCACCATCTTTAACAAGTTCACCGGGTACAAGAGCTAGTTAGACTTCAGTCAACGGTGGGGTCACGAACGAACAAGCCAGCGACACAGAACTTACTCTTGACGGCTTCTGAGAATTTATCTGTGATGTCCACTGCAACTATGCCCGCAGTCAAAGTATTCGGAGGTGGCGGGGGTGGATGCTCATATTGGTGATCAAGCGATATTCTCGCGATATCTGTGCTCCCAAAGTCAGATTTTGACGACATTGGCAGCCGGGACCTCAGGGCAAGGCAGTATTGGGCACCCACCATCTTGTATTCCGTTGCCAATATCGTCCATAGTGACTGAATGGAGCGACAAGTTATCGCATTAAGTATTAATATTGCACGTTTGTGTGGTGGTTGTAGTGCTGAAATACAGCATTAAATGGATGTTTGATAGAAGATGATTGTGAGCAGGAAGAGAGATAGGACGATATATCCAATTATAACGATGGGTCCACTGCCACTTACAATGATTGAATGATGTGCTACCAAGTTTGGCTATTTTGTCAATAAAATCAATACAAAAGCCAGATTACAATAAAGTCTTACAGTAGAAAAGAGGCAGAAGTCACGATTTCATAGCCACCTGGTCATGTGTGTTGATACACATCATTAGCGGAGCCGTAGCTACTATTTCGGCTGTAGCCGGGTGTGACAGAAAGTAGAGATGCGGACATCCCACCGCGAGCGTCACAATAGAAATTATTTACATCGCAGCATTGATTCACCAGCGATTCCACTCTTGCATCCCATTACAGTCGTAGTTTTGAATTGGATTGATACATTGCAACAATCGTTATGATACAGTGGCTCCAGGTGTATGCATTCGGCTGGGGAATAAGTCCGCCTCATCAGAACCGAGCACCCTTTCAAGCGCCACGCTTCTATTATCCCACGCGCAGTCATGTCCAAATCGATCTGCTTAAGCAGCGTTCTCAGCGGCAATAGCGGCGTTGGCAGTGGCGAGGTTCTTGGGCTCGCCCTGCTTTCCGTTCTGTTGAGGTAATTACATGTTAGTCTGCGTCGCTTTCTTTTCGGTTCCGTATCGCCTTACCTGCCACTTGGAGAATCGCAAGTCCATCTCGCCTCGGCGCTCAGCAGCGATTCTCTTGTCCTCCTTCAAGCTTCGGCGGACAACGCGGGCGGCGATGGCCAGGTAGCGGTTGTAGCTATCGAAACGCAATGTTAGCTTCTCGATGTTTCGGTACGGTCGCCCGGCGGAAGACGTTGTAGTCGGGAGTGTCTAGGGGTTCAATTGACGTACGTAAGACCAGCGGCTCTCCACGCAGCAGTCATCTTGGCGGTGTTGGAGGTTGAGTTGGGAGGGATGGGTTTTGGTAATTGGTGATGGCTACTGATCTTTGTTCTGAATTACCGGGCAATGGCAGAGCTAGAATTGCGGCCTTAGGCAGAATCTTGTCATGAGCCGGGAAACAGCCGGAACATGTCGATCACGTGATTTGATCTTCCACCATTGGATGTGAGTACGTATAGCAGGAGGACGGACCCTTGCGTTCCTGGATCTACCTTAGTTAACTTAGTAATTTCCTCCGTAAGGTTAATGAATCCTTCCAAATTGATACTCTCGATGAAAGCCGATTCATAAGGCAACAGGTATCATCTCAATAATAAACACAATTATTTTCAATCACTTAGTCATGATGACTACGCACCCTGTTAAGCTTAAAATGAAAGACTTATGCTTATCCTAGGAGTGTCTCTTCGCAATGGATGGTTGTCCAGCTTCGCTTGCGGGGATCAATCAAATAAGCTGCGAGACACATCATCAAAAGCCAATGATAGCGGCATCGAGTTAGCAGGGGCCTGTGTGTTCAGAGTCGGCCGCCCAATGAGCTAAAGCCATTGACTCTGTGCTTATCTTGTAGCTTTTCAGCCCCTTCTCCTCATATAGTGTTGGCCTCGTCACTTTATTGGCATCCCAAACTCAATCAGTTGTGCTCAAATGTCATACATTGCCTCTGCTCGACGTCGGCGACCGCAGGAGTTCTTCCTGCCAAACGGTAAGAAGATCATCGCCTCTCTACCCGAAGATCTCGAATCTTTACGTGAAGAACATGGAAAGCGAAATGATGTTCAGGTCGAAGTTGTCATCCACGGATCACCAGAACATTGTGACTATCTAAGAGAGACCCGAGATCACCATGAGAGTCGCCGTGCTCTCTTTCGACAACGGCATGGCCCTGCCTTTGACGAGTGGGAAGATATGCAGAGTCAACTTGATATCGTCAACGGCCATTTGGAACGACTCTCTACCAACACGTCTGCTCTGAATGCCAATTTCGACAGGTTTGGTTATGGTGCTGAGTTGCGAACTTATGATGATGACGACCCCATACCAGCTGCTGACTCCAACATGTCAACTTCGGATACACTCTCAGTTGGCTCTGGAGGAGGTCAACCTCGACTAGGAGAAACTATCAAACTTTTTAAGAAACCAGTGGTCAAGCAATGGTTTCACAAGGGGTTATTGTGGCGTGCTTCAGAAAACACTGAGATCATGGCAATTGAGCTCTTCTTTGATCTTCTTTATGGTAAGAAACCCAAATCTGTTGCGATAACAAACTCTCACCGCTCGAAAAGTCGGCATCATTCATGTCAACGGCGAGCATGTCTGGGCTGAGCCGACCGGCAAAGAGCTGCTTCGCTTCACAATCACATTCATCATGTCATGGAAGATTTGGTCCGATATCACTCTGATCTTGAGTTGGTTTGAGACGGACGATGTCTTTACACGGCTTGAGATTCTGTTCGAGATTGCTTGTCTTCTGGGGTACGTTAGCAATAGTCAACAAGAATTCATCCATCTGACTTCTTAGGTTCTCGACCAACATGACATATGCATTTTATCCTGGCGAGCACAATACATACACTATGCTGGTATCATTCTATGTCGCAGCTCGTTTCAGAGGTGTCTTCCACTTCTTGTACACTGCGTACCTGCTGCCAATGGTACGAGGTGTTATGCTCTGTCAGGCTCTCAACATAATTGTGCCTGCAGCCCTATGGATCGCTAGTATTCATGTTGATATGCCTTCTCGTCTGGGACTCATCTGGGTTGCCATCACCTTGGATATGTGCGGCCAGAGTATCCTCACTGGAATTTACCAATACGGCCGAAAGGCTGCTCATGACAAAAGGATTGCCAAGTATCTCTCGGGGATCTTCGAGTTCTTTCCAGCCGTCAATATTGAGCATCGTGTTGAACGAACCAATGCCTTTGTCTCACTGGTGTTTGGATACTCTGTCATGGGACCAATGTTTCAGAGTCATGGAGGATATACCGTTGATGTATTCTTGGGAAAGGCTGTTCTGGGTCTTTGCCAGGCGTTTGTGTTTAACTGGATCTATTTTGATGTCGATGGCAGCAACATCAATATCCATGCTATTCGACGCTCTGTGATATCCTGTAAGTTATACAGGCTATGGTAATGACCCCTTACTAACCTACAAAGCGTCTGTATGGCACTACGCTCATCTCCCGTTCATCATGGGCTATATTCTCGCATCTGCTGGGCTATCTAAGCTCGTCTGGATAGCAGATACTCCGAATGCCAACCCTGAGCATCTTACGGAACACTATATCGAGCGTTCGGACCCTGAGATGGCTGACGGTATCCGGTACTTTTACTGCCAAGGCCTTGCTGTAGCTTTGTTCTTTATGGGGGTCATTTCAGTCACCCATGATCATCGCCATCCAGCAACTAGGCGCCTGTCTAAGAAGACGCGGTTGGCCAATAGACTTCTCGTCTGCCTCATCTTGTTTCTCTTGCCATTGGCTAAGAGCCTGAACTCCCTAAACCTGATATCCATCACTTTGGCTCTTTCTGTGTGGGTGTTGCTGCTGGAGTTGTTTGGCAAATCATGCCGCAACGACCCGTTTATTGGTGAGAAGCAGGGGTGCTCAGTGAGGTACAGGTGCAAGTGCAGTAAGAAGGATCTCGAGAATGCCAACTTGAATGAGAAGGAACAAATTGCATCAACTGAGGTGCTTGAGCTGGGACCCAGAGAGAAAACTGCGGTTCCTGATGTGCAATAAGTACCCCAATAGGTGATATGGGATATGATTTGGTGGTTAGCATTTATCCGGCCACAATTAACGAAACTGTCTCTTGAAAAGCAGAATGTCGGTTTCTATAACTAAAATATACGAACAGTCTATCACTAGTGTCAATCTCATTCGAGCACCATATTCGTCCCAACAGTCTAGGGTCCCCCAGAAGCACCTCCCATGATGGCCATAGTCTGATGCATTCTTCGCCTATCCACTTCTTTCTTCATCATGGACACACAACTCACCACAGCTAGAATTTCCATCTCAAATGCCTCGTTTTTCCGATCCAACCACTCACGCAAATCAAGCATAAGCCGTCCACCATTTCCAGCGGAACTCCTCCTAGAACCTGGAGTACGGAGTCCATCGCTACGCACGAATTGCCCAACTTTGCGTCTTTTCTCTTCTTGTTTTCCTCCTGCAACGGCCACTTTCATGACTCGTTCTAGAATGAGTAGACAATCGATTTCCTCGCCAATAGAGGCCTTTGCACTTCGACGTTCGGCGCGGGAACTATATCGCCATTCAAAAGTGCCGAGATGAGTGCGCATGATGGTGCTGCGAGTTAGAACACCTTTGCAGCTGACCTCTATCTCCTCTGCCTGGCGATTCTGCGATCCATCCTCAACAAAACGGATCTTGGGAGGCTTGCCTGGACCAAAGCGGTATGTGGTCGTGCAAAGAGCTGCTTGTGTAGGGTCGTTCGCCCTGGCAAGAAAGCAAGAGCCTGAGTTTCTTGTAGGCCGAATCGATACATACTCTGCATCATCAAGTTCTCCCGTTGCTGTGATATTGAAAACATAGATGGGATCTGGCTGGGGCGGTAGCGGAAGCCTAATAAGTGCAAACCCAGGAGCTTGGATCTGCAGTTGTTTTGTAGGATAAAATCCAAATGTTGAAGAGGACGATGCTGATTCTCCGTTTCCATTTTCGTATAGCGTCGTGTATTCTGGAAGGGAGTTTGTAGAAGACGTAGCTGGCGAGAGGCGTGATAGTTCTACAGCTTCAGTAGTCTCGTAGTCAGGAGGTGGAGCCAAGCGTCCAGAGGGACGATGGCCAAGTTCGAAGGATGAAGTTGACATTGTCTCAGTTTTTGTAGACATGTTTTATAACAGTGGCCTTGTCAAGAGAATTTTGGATACCTGGTTCTTCGACTGCAGCTTGGTGATGCTGATAAGTCGTTGGTGTAAGTCTTACTATGATGCTCGCTTTCAAACTTCTTGCATCTTGAAGGCGGACAGAGGGCCTATATATGCTCACGACCTCATATGATCTACCTCTTTATCCTGAGATCTTCCATTGGCTATTTGCCAAGCCCGAAGAATACGGCACAACAGGTTGCTCAATGACAGGGACAGCCCAAGGCATCCTTCAGCCCTGTGAGGGTTGTCCCCAAACATGATTGGCTTACATGGTGATCATCCCCCCACGCCCGACCCAATCGCGTGGAATACGATGAATGCGAGATTCAATAGTGGGGGGCTTTGCTGGGGCAGTGCCGAGACTAGCACCGGGAACGACACTTGACCTCGAGTCAGATGGGGGCTAAAAAACGACATTTCAAGAGCCCCCTTTTGAGTCATCTAGAATAGAGAGATTCCTAAATTAATCCTTAATTTCCTTATCTGAAGGGAAAGCCCTGACCTGACAGTAAGGAGTTTGGAAGGTGACGTTAACCTGGAACCAAGGTGACTTATCGGCTCTTCATTCCCTTCCTTCACGCTCTCCTCTTCGGTATCTGTCCCTCTTTTAGTCTTCTGCTATTGTTCCTTTCACGGCCACGAGCAAGAATCTTGAAGGGGTCTATCATCCAAAATGATATCCACATTCCCCTCAGGGGAACATAACTTGAACCGGTAGACAACACTCTCGTCGCCTGAGCTATCAAACCCATGGACACGATATATTTTCTCTGCTAGAAGATGTTCAGCTCGAAATCTTGCCACAACCTGCATGTTGAATGGCCAGATCTTCAGCTTCGCCGGACATTGAGGACCGGTAAGAGTGTAGTTGCGCATATAGTACCAGATGCTATCTCTCTTCCAAGGGAAATACTCAAGAGAGTTACTATGTCTGCACCCTATTCTGAGACACGTACAGTTCGCATTGCATCAAGATCACGATATCTTGGGTCGAGGTATCAGGTTGGGCGTACCAATCAACGTTCAAATCAACTGTCCATACATGCGACTATCAGACATAACAACAGCAAAAGTTGAGTCCGTTCATAATATGAGCCATGAATCGGCCTTGCATGAAGGGCATTGAGATATTCAAACTTCAATCACCTGTTTATATGCCAAATAACTGAGGATAAGCCTGTAATCAAGCCTTTCCAAAGAAAGTAATGTCATGATCCAACTGTTCCTCCACCCACATTGGCCACTGATTATAAATCTGGTGCTCAATGTCGATATTAGCATTGATATTTTTGAGCCATCGAGCAAAACCGGGATCAAGCTGTGGCTGGCCGTCTCTCTGTGGAGGATACTTCTCAGATACGTTTCGTTCTTGCCCACTGATAGGGGACATGATCTCGTTGATAGCGACCCAATGTGAGTGAAGCAGCATCATGGCCTGGTTATCGGGATCAATGAGAGCTTGGAAGGTGTCGTGTGGAAGTAACATCCACCAGCCGTATTGCGATGTGTATGCTTTATATGCTAGACCTAGTTAGCTGAGTGCCAGTGTTGTATGATGAGAGACTAACCATCCCACGAGTTGATGTAGAGCTTTTCGACGATTTTGACGAGATGCTGATGATACTCAACCTCGACTGGCCGCGTACACAGTGGTTTGAGATTCGTTAGAGCCTCCTTTGCAGAGTCTGTATAGCCCTTTGGAATTAGTGGGAGGCCCTGCATTAGGGGTTCAAGTAAGGCATCCTGATCCGGCTCCATCATATTCTCAAATATCGGTTTTATACCTCGGAACAACATTTGCATTCCCACAATCATGATGCCACGGATGAAGGTCAGATACTCCGCCAATCCATCATCCAAGCTTACGGACTGAAATGTAAGAGCGTAACAGGTGGCTACCATGGCGTTCGCTTCCTCATAGTCCATTGAGCTTCTGGCAGTCTCAGCCAGACTCTTCTTGATTGCTCTTATTGCCTTGATGCGGTGGTTCATGGCTGACGAAACAATACTGGCGTCATTCCTCATGAGTTCAGAGGCCGAGAAACCGAGGATTGCGTGCATGAGGTATTCATGCTAGAACGATCAGTAACTGCCTTGTTTCCTTTACTTGATGGGAATCCATACGTTGTGGGCAATGCATGGGATCTCATGGGTCCAGATATCCTCTTGCTTCAAGGGATGATGAGGGTAGCAATGCGTCAGAAAGTGCTGGAAGAAGCGCATATCCTGGAGACTAAATAGAGGAATCTGGTGATGCGGCTAGATACACGATCGTCAGTCGATACATTTGTTCAGCCTTGTCTCTTACGCACCTGATGTATGATCTGAGGCACAGATGGATACTCGCACTTCAGGCCCGTCTTGGTGCAGTGGCCACACGCAGGCCGAGTCTCCTGGCACTTCCTGGTGTTAGCCAGTCCGTCGAACTAGATCTTATAGTCTACATACCTTGATACGCCTTCTCTTGCAGTTGTAACAACCTCTTCGGCTCTTGGTATGGCCTCTTCGCTCAAGTCTTTGTTTCTGAGCTGAAGGCCGAGTAACAAGTTCGCTACTAGACCCTGATGTTGTGCTTGGTGGGGTAGCTTTGTCTGAGGAATCTGATAGCACTTGTTGTTGGGTCTGGGCAACCTCGCCAAACGTGATATCGTCAGTTTGGAGAAAGGCGGCGTAGTCAAACTCAGGCTGATCGGTGAATGACAGCATTCCTGTTGCGAATCCTTGATTTATGTCCATGGTGGGATTACTTTCTGGTGTGGACTGGGCGGTTCAGCTAGCTCCTTGCAGCTCCATAGATTGCACGTGGTAGAAGCGATCAGATTAAGAGTGATGATACTCGACGGCAGCCTTTGTCCTCGTACATCTAACTCGTCGTTAAGGATATATATTTCGTGTTTAAGGGGGTGAAGTTTTATAAACATGCCAAAGAACTCACGAGGCATCAATAGCTGGATAGCTTCCTCAACCCAACACGAGCAAATCAGCGTCTTACAATATCACGTGTTGAAACTGGTAGTGGATGGTCCTATCAAGTGGCTTGAGTCCTGCCACAACTAGCTGAACCAGTTGTTCTGTCATTCGCTGTAGTGGCAGTTCGTCCCTAACTAACGGGGCGGGATGACGGGTCATCATTCCGCCGCTTCTCGCGCTATCATCCCAATTTGGGTTTCGGTATTGGTAGGCAGTTTTATTATATGATAGTTATCAGTTGCGACTACGTCGTGAATTTATGGCTTTATGGAAGAGGCTGTGTTGACCTCCTGATGTACTAACCAACAGGGCAATGGTGAATTTCGCCACAGGCCCAGCCTTACTCACTAAGCTCTCAACGGGCTGCAGATTCTCCGTTACCTTATAGCGGGGCCCCAGTTTGATATCCGTTACAATCAATGCCTATTGTTGGCGTTTAAAAACCCCATAATCTTAATAAGACACCGGACCATATTTCAACAGCAAGCTCAAGTAAATGCCTGATCGGAGATGGCAATTTTGGTGTCGAAGTGTAATTAGCCAAATCACGGGAATAACAAGCGCGCGCCTGCGATCGTCCTCTAGTCCTTCGCCTCATTTCCCATCGTCGGGCGCTTCTGCAAATATCGCGATTCGCAGGTACCCTGGCGCCGATCCGGTTATTAGCTCACCTGAACTCTGGAGCCATGTTGTAGGATCTATTTTAAAAACTATGGCTTGTTTCGTTTGTTACGGTTTGTCTAGTTCACCTGTTCAAGTCTCAGGTTGTGGTTTGCTCACAACCTAGTACGAGACGAACACAAAGCACCTCAAACAAAACGCCAAAAGGTAGGTATCTAACCATACGTTGAAATCTGATAGGAAGGGGCACACAGAATACACATAGCATTGGTAAAGTGCGATAAAGCCATCATCAATGGGCCCTCTAGTTTGTTAAGTCTCGTGATGATGAAACAAGGGGTAAACAAAACAAACCTACCCCGTAGATGTGGAATTTATCATCATCTTTTGAATGGACACTGTCACTACCGCATTCTAGCTATCTCACCTGAAATGTCGTTCACGCTCCTTTTTAGGGAGGCCTCTTATCCCGAAAATCCCGCTGTTCTCACCATTGACATGTTGATTAACGGTACGCCTTGATCAACATCCACATCCCGCCAAGGGTGGGTCATATCCTCAAGCGTTCGTATACCACAACAACACTACATTAATAATTAACGTCCCGCTCAATGCATCGTACTCTGAAATTGAATACCTTGAACCGCGTTGCGGTATCGAATCATCAGCCCAGAGTCAACAGCCCATGGGCAGTAGAGAGCAAGAGCCATGCTCAAATTCTATTAAAAGACTCCAGGGACCCCCCGAAGCGATCTCGTGAGATAAGATGAGCGCCCCATAGGCCCATAAGTTATGGGCTGAATCAGGATTTCCCATACAGGCAGCAGCTCGTTGCTTGAGAGACTGCTTGAGTTGTTTACTCCGTACTCGACACTGTGATGTGAGTAAACGACACTGACCAGGGCGTGTTCTTCAACCGAGTCCCAAGCACTTGTTGGAGAAATTAGATAAAGAAAGTTGTACAAAGAAACTGCCTCAAAGGGTATTGAGTGTAACACGTCAGCTTGACCGCCACATGTCAATAGTTTAGGTGCCAAGCCGAGGAAGCAGAGTCCGTGACATTTAGCTTGTACAAAGCAAAGAGTGTTGAATGTGTTTCTTGGTGCTCGGTCATGGCTAGGTGCAGAAGATGCAACCCTCATCATGCAAAGTGATGGCAAAGACTTCCACGAAAACAGGACAGATGGTAAGGGTCTGAGTCAGAGCAACAAAATGCGGCATTGAGTTTTTTTTTCTTGTTCCAAGTTGTGAATGTCTCCTGTGGGGATGAGTGACAACCCTGCCATACTATGAGAATCAAGAACCAAGCTTTTCTATGCCAAAAATGGCTCAATAATGTCTCTGCTCCGTCCGTTTGCAGCGTCCATCCATTGTGGGCTGCGATGAGCATCCGATCCGGAATCCCGGCTAACAGGTTGTTCAGATATTGACAAGGGATATCATGGTTGTACGCGTGGAGCGCCCCGTGGCTGCGGATGTAATTTCGGACGGTGTTTCACACGGCGGATGCTAAGTGAGAATTGGGGTTAGCAGCCGACGTGGCCCTTTAGCAATGAGTTCAGGTTTGTCCCAAGAGGCTGGGATGCACCAAAAAGCCAAGACATTTAGAATTTTCGTCGGTGACAGCCTTTGTGCGCCGTGTTCTGAGTGCTTAACTTGAAGGTGTGTGCGTTGTCGTGGCCAGTTGTCGTGATGAGCGTCATATGATGCGTATCATGCGCCTCTGGTGTGAGAGAGTATTGGAATGACGAGAAGCCGGATGATGACGGTGATGCAGAAGTTGGTGGTCGTTAACCTCTGGCCTTGCATTCATGAAGCTGGCTGGGCTTGGCACCAGGATAAGCATCACATCAGCTGCCTTACCTATAGGCTACAGGGCATCCTGGGTAGGATCAGCTCAACGGAGTTAGGGCCAACGTTTACAACGGCCTTGTCCGATTACGTTAGTAGCTGGGAAGTGGGCGTTGAGGGTTCGAGAAGGCCAAGTACTGGCAGCAAATTCGGTCGTGTTCTCTGCTGTCTTGGGCCTAATCTCTCAGGACCGTCTAGGACCGTTTAGTTTCTTATACCAGGGTGGATACCAGAAGCTTGGATGTGGGATCATCGAGTCAGGAATTAGGGCGAACAAAGGCCCCAGTGCGTGAATCATTCCTTTGAAGACCACTAACACAATTGGGCCGTTTGCGGTCTTTTGCTTCCTCTTTTTTTTTGTGTGTGTGTGTGTGTTCCTGCAGAAGGGACCTGCAGTAGACCAAAGCCGGATGAAATAGCGCATGCATACCTAGTTGTTTCAGTTCAGGCACAGCGTGTGTGTGCCTCTGTGTGAGTGGTCGTGCATCTACTGCCACGTTAACCCATGTTTCTTTGCCCACTGTCGCTGTCGTTGACCTGTCGTTTAGGTTCTGAGAGGGAGGTGAGCTTGTCCAATCGGAAACTGCTTTGATGCTACCTGAGGTGGCTGCCCCTGACATACTACCCGCTTTTTGCCAGGGATGGCGTACCCGGCCTGGGACCCACTCTAGCACGGCGCCAGGAACAAGAGCGTCGGCCAATGGTATCGCAGAATGCCTCCAAGCATTTCACCTGAGTCCACCGAAAGCGCCCCAGAACGGCCCCTGCAAGCGGAGGCTCTCGATGGCCCAGGCGGGGGTCTTTCTTCCCAGTCTTTCCAGTCTTGGAAACAAAGATACCAGGTGTCAGGTGGAGATACGGGTATCTCCAACAACCGTCAGCAGGCAAAAAATACATTCCAGTCCACCTTACCACTTGTACTGTCGGTACTTCTGGATCATGTCCAAAACTACACCACTTGCCTGCCCTATTGCGAGGGACCTCCTTGCTCTTAAACCCTCTTTATCCCCCATGGTTTCGAACTTCCCTTCCCCTTCTCTCCTTCATCTCGTCAATATCAGCCCGTGTTTTCAACCCTCGTCTGGACTAGTCGTCGCCCTTCCTTATCTGCGTCTTTGATAGATCGCATACACACTCCCTACTCGGCCGTGCCGATCACATAACTACAACTATTGTCTCAGCCCCGATCTTTCGTTGTTGCTTTCACCTTGTCATCCCGACTGTGATCAACCCGAATATCAAGTGCAACTTCACATTCATTACATAAGTCGACTGCCGTCTCGGAAAACACTAGGTTTCATCGATCTTTGCCCAAATTGCCTTGATTAGGAAAACCAATCACACCAGTCAAGATGATTGCCAATAAGCTCACCATCCTTACCGCTACCGCCGCTCTTCTTGAGCCGGCTCTCGCTCTCAGCCACCGCCATGCTCACCACCAGCACGCCCAGAAGCGTGGTGACTGGGTCGTTGCTACCATCGACGGTCAGGTCGTCTCTTGGGAGAACAACTACTTCGGCCCCGGCGGTGCTGCTCCTGCTGCTACTCAGCCCGCTGCTGCTTCTCAACCCGAGGCACCTGCTGCTCCCGCTCCCGCTGCCCCTCAGCCTACCACCATTATCAAGGTCGCCAAGCCCTCTCAAGCTGCCAAGTCCGCCTATGAGCCCGCTCCCCAGCCCAAGAAGGAGGAGACTGCCGCCAAGGCTCCCCAGAAGGCTGCTATCAAGGAGAAGACTCAGTCCAAGGCCAAGACTAGCAGTACCCAGTCCAAGTCTAGCGGCTCGTCTTCTGGCGGCTCCGTCGGCTTCTCCCACAAGCGTGGTGTCTGCTACAACAACGTTGACCTCGCCAACACTTTCGCCGGTGACTGCAAGAACTGTGGCTGGGGTTACAACTGGGACTCCTCTTCTGGCGGTCTCAAGGGTCTCAACTTCATCCCTACCCTCTGGAACGATCAGCCTCTCCACACCGACCGCTTTTCCGACAACTGTGCCCAGGCCCTGAGTGATGGCGCCAAGGCTATCTTCAGTTTCAATGAGCCTGACAACGTTGGTCAGGCTGACATGACTCCTGCCTACGCTGCCAAGGCCCACGTTAAGTGGCTCAACCCCTATGCTGGAAAGGCCCTCATTGGTGCCCCTTCCATCAGCAACAGTGGTCTTCCCATGGAGGGTGTCGAGTGGCTCAAGAACTGGGTCTCTGAGTGCGAGAAGCTCGATGAGCAGTGCCACTATGACTTCTGCAACGTTCACTGGTACTCCGAGGTTGAGTACGGTAACACTCTCTTCGACCACCTCAAGGCTTCTCACGAAGCTTGCGGTGGAAAGCCCATCTGGCTCACCGAGTTCGCTCCTACAGGCTCTGATGAGGCCATTGCCGACTGGCTCAAGGACACCATCCCCAAGCTTGAGGGCCTTTCTTACCTTGATGCTTACTCCTACTTCAAGGTCGAGACTGGCATGCTCATGACCAGTGAGACTGCGCTCAGCTCCTACGGTAGTGTGTACGCTTCCGCTTAAGCTCGCGAAGGCCCATGGCAGATTTTGGCCACTCAGTTCGTCTTATAACTTCTTGTACACTCGCTAGGGAAATACCCAACCATTCAAAATTGGCTTTCGGGAGGAGGATAAACATTTTCGGTTCAAGGATGGCGCCTGTTGACTTATGTACATATTCTCCATTTAGGTGACCAGGCTCTAGCTCACAACATCCACGTTTATATCGCGGTCAACCTCTCACCTTTTCTTTTTCTTATCATCAATTCCGGGATATTACAAAATGGGACGACTTTGCAAATAGAAAAATTCCTGATCTTCGCAGTTTGATAGACTTCTTTCAGCGTGTAGATGCATCTACGAGCTACGATGACAATGAACAGCGATTTCACTGCCCCAACTACTGTTCCATCCGGTGACAGAACATCTCTACTGCTTGAATGACGACTTGCAGGACGACGTCAAGCTGTCACATGAGCCTCTAATTGAGGCTTTGAACCCTTGCATTCATCCTAGACCGTGATCACGCCGATGGCTTGATTGAGTTGTGTTGCAAGCTGAGGAATGTTGTGCCATGTGTATGAATGCGGGAGATCAACAACCTGACACCATTGAGTCATCCATCCATTCCGTTGGTGAGTGGGGAACGCCTTTGTCATGTTCAAGCGTCATATTAACTTATCCCAGAGAATAGATGCTCTTCCCTAGCCGTGAGGTAATAAGAATATGGTTAGCTGCATGGGTTTCTGCAGCTCTTAGTGATAATTAAAACTAGATATTGGGTATTTCCGCCCCCATCCATGTCAACTCCGGTCTTTTCAAATCTGCCTAGAACCCTCTTGTCCTTGTCCAAAGAATCTTTAACCTGAAAACGCCGATTTTTTTCTGAGCCAATATTCCAAGCAATTCCCTTCTAAAATAGTCTTATACTGTAAGTTTTACTTGTTCAACGGACGTGAGAACGAAGGGGCCTTAGCATGATGATGTGGCCTGGAGCCACCTTGGATTCGTGTTCGTGGTGGCTCTGCGACTTCTGTGTGGCCTGGAGCAAAAGCAACCGACCGCACCGGAAAGCCTCGGTCTGATTCAATCCCGATATCGTAGTCATCATCGCTGCTCTCCTTTCGTTCGGTTGTTGGCCTGCTCTGACGGTGAATTGTCGTCGTAACGATTACACCACTTGTAGCCCCTGAATGAACTTTGTTCATTTCGAAACCAGGGTCATCAGTCAAAGAGGTGAGGGTAGTATGCCCAACAAGAGAAGTCTCGTCGTCTACGTCGCGAGGAACGTTGGGAACATTGCAAGTATGCAGCGAGCTTCTTGGATGAGCTGATGAGGCGCGTCTGCCGATGTAGCTACCATCTGTAACAGCAGCCGAAGCCGGTTGACTGGAAGATCCAGCACTGTCGCGAGAAGTGACCCATTGAACGACAATGGCCGAAAAGAGGACTCCATACGGTCAGTTATATTCCAGACGCCTTGTTTAAGGTACATACCATCACTGTTGCAACACATTAGACACACCCAACCTGGCTCGCCATTGAGAACCATTAATACAGTCAAGTTTCTAGTTCATGTTAGGGGGATCCCAAACGCTAGAAATTAATGGACTTACACTATGCTGCTTGTCAAGGTACAGCAAGCACCAACGAAAGTACGGAAGGCCACATTGCGAAGGCGGGAGTTCGCATGGGTCTTTGGAAGATTCTTGAATGAATAGAGATCTGACGACTTATTAACGTATGTACGTGAGACTACCGAAAGTCGACTAACTTTTAAGAGGGATCAGAAAAAGAATGGTCAGGTAGACATTGACGACGGCATCGAAAGCGATAAGAGGAATCATAGAGATGTTCTTCATGCCAATGAAGCACTCTCCGTTTACAATTCTGGCAATGCGACTAGTACCGTTAATAAGCTGTTGGAAAACGAAAGTCAATGCTAGAAGGACCTACTAGATAAAGTTGAGAACGACAACCACTCCATAACCACCAAGAAGTGTGACCATGTTGAACAAGTAAAGTTTCGAGTTTCTTCTTCGAGTAGTAGAGCTTCGAATAACATGCTATATACTGTCAGACATGTTACTTCAATTCTCAAGCAACATATGAAACTCACGGCTTTCTCGACAAGAAAGACGTATATAAGCTATTATCGCATTAGTCAAAACCCTCCACAGCACAGTCGACAGCAGAGCCCACAATCTTGGTTGTTACATAGCAGATTAAGCAAAGTAAAATGGCGCCATGGCAGATGTTAAAGCTGCTGTTGACACCGAAGACCTGTTGGAGGATTGCAGAGGTGAAAACAAAACCATAGGAGTCGACGTATATGACCAGGACAACTATATCATACGTTTAGCCAACAAATTGAACCATATCCCCACATCAGCTCAAGAGACTTACGCCAAGCAACA
Source organism: Fusarium gaditjirri (assembly GCA_013266175.1). NCBI lineage: Eukaryota > Fungi > Ascomycota > Sordariomycetes > Hypocreales > Nectriaceae > Fusarium > Fusarium gaditjirri. The sequence goes on along the minus strand of JABFAI010000114.1, from coordinate 112,775 downwards.
AATGGTAACCTGGACCAGGATCTAACGGCAGTAATTCTCTGGACTATTCCATCGTGCGTGTCAGTTTTTAGTGTTAACATCATGAGGGTTTGCAAAGACTTACAAAGAAAGACAGCTAGTATTGAACAAGCAGCGAGGGAGACCATAACAGACAAAATATCCCCTCCTATAGGAACAGGTTTCGGTAGATATGCCTCGCGAGGCTCGAGAGAAGGCTTGGGAGCCATATCAGATGGTATTTGAGGACGCTCTGGTCGAAAAGGGTCCGAAAGAATAAGCATACCGAAGAGTTCTTGTCACTGTCTCTAGTGATAATAGGCAGATGTTCGATAGAAAGACGAAAATGATTTCTAGCCTCGATCAGAGGATTGCGTACGGTGATAGTTAAGGGGGAGGAAGACGGGAGAAAAACGGGCAATTGCCCAGACAGGTACAAAGTCAAAGCATAATTTGTGGCTATAGAGTAGAAAATCAAGCCAAGACACTCTACTGACTCTGCGGAAGCCTCAGATCTCTAGTTCTTCTGCCGACAACCTATCCAGTAGTCTGGAAACTAGGGGTCTTTAGCTCAACCCAACTAACGTCTTGAAAGCTGCTCATGGGTCCGTAAATGAAATAAGCCCCAAGACGAGCTAGAAACGGAAGTTCAGGCACCATGCAGAAACGCTTTGAGTGGCCGCAGGTACGAATGATACCGCAATACTGAGCAGCATAGCGGTTAAGCCAAGCACAATGATTCGGGGACCAACAAAGAGATTGGTACTTTGTTCCCCAAGAAATTCAGCGTAAAGGTACCAGCGATTTGAGGTGAATATCGAAATAAGGTTAGAGTGGCGTGGTCGTTACTTGATGGGTCACTGACGGTGGTGGACGGGAGTTTGATGATTATGGATGCTCTTTGTGGGCACCGTAAAGTAGTCTGGGATGGCGACGGAGGATCCGAATACCTAGCTGAATTCTTGGCGATGTCCCGGCCTCTGTTTGAGTATTTGATATGGATCACGAGTGGGGTATGCCACCCATTGTTAGACTTGGTTCTGGATGCAGGTAGAAGAAAATCATTGTATTTGAGATGGTACAATGTTCGTGAACGCTATTTAATTAATAGTATGTCATCCATTTCGAGTCACAAAAGGTTGTCTCGTAAAGCATTTGTTCGATCGATTTTCTAGAAGTCATCCCAATTCTTCATGATTGGTGACTGTATCAAGACTTAGGAATGAATGTCCAGTCAGGGTAAACTATGTTGGCCAACCCTGTTGCTTTGCCATTAAAACAATACCTGGGAGATCTGCTAATGATTATTAACCCCCGTCTCTTGCGGCATGGCGTTCGATCGATACGGCTGTGGCTATGGTAAAAAGAATAAGGACTGGAGATACCGACCCATTTCGGGTGGAAGTTCGATAGTAGGCGATAAATGAGAATAAACAGATCGACCACACCCTAGCCTCGATTGTTCGTCTGGTGGTGTAAGCCATTATCAACATGGATGTGCTCAAAGCCGTGGTATGGCTGGATGCTGTGCACTATTGAGTGCGCACTGACGGTGGCATTGATACCGGAGCAACGGAAAATTGCCCCGTGCAGTGTTGTCGATAGATCGTGGCTTGTGTTGGCTGTGATGGTGTTTTTTCGAGGCTTGAGCAAATTTGACGCTGCGAAGTGCTCAGATAATGTCTCTCCCTGAGCAAACTAGACGACAGGGAAGTTGCTATCCGTCTCGAATGTGGAGAGTTCTCCTGAGTCCTGACACCCTGTTTACTGGGTAGGAGGAAACAACTAGGTATGTGCTAGAGTGTATCCGTAAACAGGACGGGGACCAAATACAGCAGGCAAGTAGAGACTGGGAAAGGGGAACCTCCCAAACCCGTTCATGGTAAAGCCTTCTCAGCTTGAACAAATCCCTTACCTTCCCGAAAAATATCAAATTCTTCCCCTTATAAATGAAGAAAAGGAAAAAAAAAAAAACACTTATCCTTATTCAAATCCTCCCATCTTCTTGCTTATTCTATTGTTACTACTTAGACCCGGCTAGATCCGATCTATCCACCCCCGGATCAGCCAAGATCCTTCGCGCTAACCCCCTTGACGAGGTCCCGTTACGAAACTAACATAATCCGGACTGTGCCTCGACTCGAGATTGGTCGACCGACAGTAAATCAGCGCAGCTAGGGAAACTACACGCGTATGCGGTTCACCTGACTCGACAGGAATTGGAGATCCCAGGGCGGCATTGTGGTGGGTAGGTTCTCCCAAAGTCATGGTTCAGTAGTCGCCATCCCGCTTGGCAAAACAACTTTCTGACACCTGATGGCAAATAACCCCAGATATCTTCCCAGAAAGATCATTTCACGCTGAGGTTTCGCAGCTTGAGCACACCTCGCAGAATAGCATCCCCGATCTTGAGCATCAGATGTTCTTCAGCCCTCATTGATCAGCTAAGGCTGTGTGCAACGAAGGAGACATACGCTGAATATCAATGTCAGTATTGGTCGATCTAGACGCCCCTGCCTGTCACCCGGTGTCGATAGCTCAAAGCTTATTTGTTCCAAGACGACAATTTGCGCTGAAGACTGCCCTGCCTAGGGGAGGCAAGAAAACTCAGGTCCTTGATCCTAGGTGATAAAAAGATTTAGATAAGTTTAGCATAAACTTAGTGTGCCCTTTGCTGAGTTATTTTGACTCCCTATATCAAGGTCTGATGTTTTCTTTCTCCCCGGGGCCTGTTCTTCTGCTTCTGCAGTACCGTTGGTCTGGATATGGCCCGGGATTATAATTAATAAGCTTCCATCGCACCAGCGTATTCACGGTATCGGTTTTGAGATGTAATAAGCTGAAGAGGCTCTCGGGTTGCATTCTCCAGCTGACTCTGCAACTTTACCCTTCGCCTGTGGTGGGTGCCAGATCACTGGAGCCGAGTTCTTGGCTCGGATTCTAAACTGACTGAATCAGATCTTGTTATGATGCACAATACCGACACTGAGCGCGTGTTTGCAAACACCTTCAACTAACGGTGCTGCATATAGGCTTGTGTGAACATTGAAGGGCTGTCTATCATTGCTGGATTATAAAAGGTTCACTACCATACGCTGACATCCTAATCAAATCTTTTTTGGAGACTCCTGCTGTACAAGGTCTCGATTCCGTATAAGCGTGTATAAATCATCAAAGGTATCATATGTAAAGTAAGTATCTGCACTCTCGGATAAGCCGAAAGTGATCATCAACCACGATCGTCGTGAGCACGCCCTTATGTGCGATCGTCCAAAGAAAAACGCCTTGCCATGCTTCCCATGTGTATCATATTGAAACCCAAGTTGTCTCTCCTCAGCCCCAACGCCGATCCGAACATTCTTCTCCTTCAAAAAGGTTCACAAATGCATGCAAGAGACCCTTCAGCCCCTGATTGACTCCAAGTGTGAAGCCTTTCGATCCCCAGTTCTCAGCCCTAAACTCATATCGCTGGTAACATAAATACCCCAGTGCGTCCGTGCTATTGACTAGCACCTCCGTTGGCTTTCATGATCTTCGACGGCTTGAGCGCGTGTGCGGATTCTAAATTTATCCCGAAGCCTCGCCGCAAATCGTGCACTTTGGCCCTGCGACTCACCATCGGCCACTTCAGTAACTTCTGTTGTCTCTTGATTGTTATTTGCATTAGTTTCCACCCGCATCTGTCGTAATGCTTCCATTTGTTCTTCTACGGTCCCTTCTCGAAGGCGGTTAATATCGAAAAGTCTCGAGAGTCGGTTACGGTGAAAAGACTGAGGCGCGTCGTTCTCAGCACCGTCCATTGCCAAAGGCGGTGGTAGTGTGCTAGAGTCGCCAACATCCGTCTCCGCAGATGCATGACCCTTGCCTGGTCGTAAATCATAGCGGCTAATAACGTGTCAGTAAACATAAGTATCGGATCATTTCATAAGGCAGTAACAAACCACAATGGACATGTGCCAGATACGTTAATTAGCCATGGATCAACACATGCCGGATGGTACTGATGCTTGCAAGGCAACACTCTAACATCTTCACCAACCGTAAAGTCTTCCGTGCAGATAGAGCATCCTAAGTGGTCGCTCGTCTCGTCTTCGGCACTCTCGGGAGAAGAGGATGCCCTACTCGCGGCTGGCACGGCATTGGTCTCCCCACCTGGTGCCGGAGCCCCGTCAGATTGTCTGGCCTCACTGAGGCGTGATGCAGTTCGCTGTGTGGTGGCATCGTTCCCTTCCGTATTTTCCAATTCCAATTCGGGGTCTGGCTTTGTAGGCGTCTGGTTTCCAAATTTGACAATTGGGATCGTATCCAATACAGCCCGAGCAAGTCCCTTGGCCCGACTCTGCCGTGGCCGCCCTCCAAGTGCACCTCGTGGTCCGTATCTTTCAGGATATCGGTGGGCTCTCACAGCGCCTGTCGTAATGATGACCAAGAATAACAGAGTAATCAGACCGGTGATGGCGTACAAAACACTCATGGCAGCCGTGTTACTACCCCCTTTATTCTCATCCTTCGGTATCGTATTGTCCGTGTTGTTACCGAAGATGCTCGCTTTAACCACTTCACCACGGCTGGTGCCGTTCAAGAGATTCAGGGCTTGTGTGGCCTCACCTCCATCGGCCATAGACAAGATACTCGTAAAAGGAAGTTTTTCGACTGGGTCGATGGCACACCATGTGTTGGACGTAGAATATAGGACTATCGCCCTGATATGAGGATCAAGCTGCATCAATGTGTTAAGCATCTTCTTGGGGCTGAGAAAAGAGTCGCCTTTAGGTTCGTCGCATGACAGATAGGCGATATCGTCTTTATCAGTCACTTTGTTGTAATTTGAAGAGTCCGTCGCAATCATATTACCCGTGATATGAATAATCTTTCGAATAGTCATTAGCATTAACAAGGAGACAGTGTAGAGCCAAGACATACGTCTATCACTCGACCGGTGGAATCGTTCAGTCCCAGATTCGACGTAAGAGGGATTACAGCAAACTGCAGCCCAGGGTTCGCTGACAACGAGAGTTGCATGCCGTTGATAGTGGCCCATTCGGGAATTTCGGTTTCGGCCCAAGTAGAGACTTCAGTGTCATCGGAAAGAACGCTTGTAAGAGTGCAGGCCAGGATGGAGATGAAGAGTGCCATCCTGCCTGTGCTAGTTATCATCGAGAATCTCATGATTGTGGTTGTATAGTGGTGGTGTCGAGGGTAGGAGAGGTGAGAAATAACGCCGGCTGTGGGCGGTGGCGAGACGCAGACGGGCTTTATGCGTAAGGTATCGTGTGTAGTCGGCGATTTTGTATACGTAGGGGCAAGGCTGATACGATTGAAGTCATCGCCAGTTGACGTTTAGGCGGAAGCCGACATGTCGGTTCTGAATCGCACGGGCAGGTCGCAATTCTCCTGCACTACACTCGTCTCGTATTTGTATTGAGGTTCGAATTTCGGTAGGGGGTCCGCGGGCTGAGTTGAAAGGAGTTAAACTCAAGTTCAAGGCAAATTGATGACGGATGGAGAAACAGGAGCAGTCTTCAAATCCATCACATCCTGGCCATGATGGGCCCCGTCGGGTCCCGTATCGGGGTGGAGCCCCCCTCCCCGAAAAAGTTCCCGCGCCCGCTGACAAGCGACAACAGAGGGGAACGGCAACTTCCAACCACTGGAAACACAGCGTTTTGGCTCAACCAAGCCACTAAGAGCTCACTACTGTCACTACAAGCTTGGCAATTATTCAGAGCCAATTCTGCTTGAATCAGTGCCATCAGCATGGTTTTGTAGACGTTACTGAATGATGAAAACTTGCTTGTTTCAGGTGCTGATCGCTTGAGCTATCTATAAGATGAATACCTAAATAGGCAGTCAATTCCTTATATCATTGTGATTCCAATAAAGTATATCCATCTCTTCCGAAACTCTGAAAGCGTCTGTGTTGGTCGAGCTCTCGGCCAACATGATCGCGTGAGGGGAAGCCGCATGGATGATACTTTGGTCTTGTAGTCATATTATATGGAGATACCCTAAGTACGTATTCTTAATCTATAGGTCAGAGAAGGCAGTTAACGGCTATTATCTCTCATAAGATAATCTACATATTCTAAATAGAAAATATATCCCAATATCTGTTAAGGGACAATAGGAATCATTCTTAACAGTGCAAATATCTCCCTGATTAAATAAACTTCATCGTGGTTACTGTTGTGAAGCTATGAAGAGGAGATTAACTCACGCCCTTGAAGTTTTTTTTCTGAAATATTGACCATTATAGACAACTAGGGTCCCGTTGATATAGTGAAGGGCTTTTATGAGTTATTAGACCATTAGATCGACATATTTGAAGGCAATATCGTAAGCCAGAAAGTGATCAGAGAAAGATAAATGACATGGCAAATTACTCAACCTCCTGTTACACACTGACAGATTGAACAGTCGAGAATGTCAAGTCAGTATGACATAGAAGAAGATCATGCGGCAGTCAAAGCCTTCTTCTCAGATGTATTTCCCCGATTTCATTGCTCGTCAGTATTCATGGTTGGGTTAATGTTGGGTTATCAGTGCATGCTTGAACTAAGTACTATATCACTTTTCAGTATTTGAATTTGATCCGAATCCACTGTTCAAAATTTAAGATTAATATAAAACTTTACAAGATAGGCTTTCGATCGCCTCGAGCGTTGAAGATCAATTGAAGGAGAGACCAGAAAACTTTGAAGTCTATCGTATATGTAAGTTGAGGCAACCAGTAATAGCCCAAGGGATCAGACTCAGTTTCAAGAAACTTGGTTATTGTTCATGGCGCACAATTTGGAACACATATCAAGGGGAGAGCCCACCCCAGAAACATTCTCATACAACGATAGAGGGTATGATGCACTAGAAAAGATGGCATTGGAATGATTGATACACAACATTGTGGTTGAACGATGTTATCATATATAAGGTGCCATAGACTTTACCGTTACACTTTCTCAATGTACCCTTTGCCTATTGTGTTCTCATAGCAACAACCTTTAATCTCCGGGAGCACAGAGCTAGATGTAAAGATGTATTTGTTCGGATACATTCTGGGTGAATATTCGGGGGAAGTGATGACCCCTGGGTATGCTGTTCACAAGTGGTGACATGATCATTCATCAGCATTCAAGACGCCGGTATCTAGTGCCAACCCATTTCTAAGAACCCATGTGCTCCATGAATTTTAAAGTTAGCAATGGCTAGCAGCCCAGAGGTTAGAGATTCTCACGAAGACACAGTGAGGAATCAGATATCCTGTTATAATCATCACATCCATTTCCACTCAAGCTGTAAATGGTACAGAACACCAACACTGCCCAAGAGAGTACGCAGGAGTATGTACATGAGACAATATAGCACCTTTGATGTTCTAATAGATATGTCATGACCCATAGTCGTGATGAGTACGGCCCTAAGTCACTCCCTTCAAAGACGTCCAATGCAGCACAGGGTCTGCAGTACCGTTGTGGTCATATACTATTTACGATCGGTAGTTGGGCCAAATTAGAATTAACTCATGCAGGTACACTCGTGCCTTTATAACAGAAACATAGTATCAATGAAAAGATGAAAAGGACGCCCAGCTTTTCCATGGTGCCATGGTAACCTCCTGAAATAGCAAGGCACAGGGGAGATGCAACTATTACCATTGAAACTAGCTGTAAGAGTTCATTGTAGCACAGTTTAGTTACCCACAAATGTAGTGTATACGTGCTGCTAGGAAGTGTAAATACCTGTTAGCATTTCGTAATCTGATACCCACCCTGCACCATATAACACAATCGTGGTCTTCTAATCCAGCACAACTCAACAACTATATCACTTCAAATAACCGCAAAAGTTTATCAATCACTCTTAAGCTCACTCTAGATACATAAGAACAGCTATATAATAACTATTGTTGTTGGAATAGAGTTGCCGAGCTGTTGCTGCAAGATTTCACGGATCGGGAATCGCGTTGCTCAAGAGATGCAGGGGAGACCAGATGGCCGCCGCGTACGACCGGAGAGATCTTACGCAGGGGCCGGGAATCTACGATGATAGATCTCGTGATTCCAATTCAGGTGTTTCACAAAGTGGACGGGAAGACCTGGCTTGTGAGATTTCGGGTTGGTGGCTGATTTGTGTATCCGTGTTTTGTAAAGCTGGCAGACCCGTTGGCCTTCCATGATCAAGTTGCCAGGCTCCGGCTATGATAAAATTACTCCTGGTTGAGAGGACTTTGGAGGATAAAACTTTCCACAGAGCCTGGCTCTAATTACAATCACCAGGTACACCGTTCGCTGCAGATTTCAATGTTAACTCAACAGAGAACCACCATCCCTAGACCATCGAGCTGTTCACACTCGAGACGTCTAAATTTCCTCCATATCTTCCAAGTCGTCGAGAGCAGGGAAATCGCCCACCTCAACCCGTTCCGGCCTCACAAAGACACCATGCTTGAGCTCAGAGGGCTCGCCCCAGTATCGAGTACCAGCTATGCTACCGTCATTCTTGCCAACGGGCTCGTCGAGCTGGACTCCTACCCATGAGCCGAGACCGCCGGGGATCTCCTTGACCTCACCGACGTACTGGATGACACCGCGTCGAGTATCCTCACCGCCAACGCGACACCGTCGGCCGACAGCAATGCCCCGCGTGGCAACCTCACGGTCAAGAGCCTGCAGCTTGGCCTCTTCGTGGCTGGGAGCATCTGGGTCGAAACGGCCCAACTTCTGAGCCTTCTTCCAGGCTAGGACCGAGTCCTTCTTTTTCTCGTACTCTTCTTCGGGCATGACATACTTGTCGACGCCCATGGTGTCGTTCAAGTTGATCCGGGAGGCCGCAGGCCGTGTGTCAGTTACCTGCCAGGTTGGACCCCTGTCAGCCTTATCCAAAGTATTGGAGGGTAAAAAAAGTCTATGGTGGCACCACTAAAAGAGTGACGATCTTCTGGTCTCTGAACGCGCGCACATACGCAACAGCTCAACTCCCACCGCCTCTCCCGCTCGGCCCCCCTTCGCCACACTTCTCAAGTGCCAGCTCAGCACTGGTGAATGGCATGGACCTGGGAACCTTAAAAACTCGTCGGCGGCAACACCGCAGACAGAAGAGTGAATGGCAGCGAGAATATCTCAGCCAAGGCACATGATATGGGACAGTAGCTGACAAATGAAAGGCCGTGCTATGATGCACTCTGACTTACATGAAGCTCTGCATACGGGGCCAGGGGATAGTTGGACAAGTGGGTGTCGTCCTCGTTAGGCGCCTCAATAGCGATAGCCTCTGCGCCAGCTGTGGGCTTGAGGGAGAGCCGTTGGCAAGAAGGCGGAACACCAGTGACAGTCTCAAGCTTGCCCTTGAGTTGGGAGATGGACCATGACGGTGTAATGCGACGCTCTGACTGCGCGAATTCTGAGATAACAACGAGTGGAACGTCGGCCATGGCTGAAAGAAAGCCTAGACGGATGGATTTGACCCAGGCGGGGAATATCTCGGTGTGTTTTTGGCTGAGACGCTTGTCTTTGCTTTGCTTTGCTTGGATGGGCGGTCAAAGAATGAGGTACTTCCGAGACGCCTGCGCCGCTCTCAGGATTTGGTAGAGCAAACTGAGAACCGAATTCCACGGGTCAAAGAGGTATTTCCAAGGAAGAAACGAGCTGAGCTTTGCCTATGTTGGATGAGAGACGATGACAGTCATCGAACTTGAGTGAGTGTGGTGGGGTTATGATCATGCAGTCCAGGGTTCGAGGAACACCAGTTAATGTGCTAGAGGGTAACTAGCATCAAGGAGTATGTAAAAGCAAGGGCGGAAAAGAATGGAAAAAAAAAAAAGGAAAACCAAAAGCAAAAAAAGGAAAACTAAAAAACCAAAAGAAGCAATTCGAGCCAGAAGACAGCCTCTGCCGAAACTCAGGGCTTGCACAATGCAGAATGCAAAAACACCTAATATCACATATCATTTACATTTCCCGCCTTGGGCTGCTGGGGGGGTTCAACTTTTGAAACAGAGACGGGATTGGTCCATTTAGATCTGAGGCGGCAACGACGTCAACTTCATCATCAACAGGACCCAATATTACTGTAATTGTGTACGTACAGTAGCTCATTAGTGCGAACATGATTACCTGCATGCATTACACCTAGTTCCCTACATGCCATATCGTTGGTTAGTTCTTGGCATACCATGATAGGTCAGACGTGGTTCTTGGGGTTTCGGCCAAAAGCAACTTACTTCGTCTTGAACAAGCATCCCAAGATGGAAACTGGGAGGGATTCAGCACAGCCATGCATTATTAAATCTGGTATGAAACTCATCAGCCACCGTCAAGTTGTCAAAAAGAGGGACAAAAAGCAATTGATGTTCGTCTTGAAATATCGCAATATGTTCCTAATCTGGAGTGGCTTCGTAATACCGTGTCACGAATACCTCTCCACGCATGAAAGTCCAAGCGAAACCTGCATGTGCACGTCTGTCTGAAGTCCACTCGCAGGAGTACGGTAGCAGATTCTACGTTGCTATGCTACCTCACGTAAATTGTCGACCGGCTGAATGGCGGGAAGGATCTGAGATGGATAGTCGACTAGGCCTCAAGATATGATTGATACCCTGCCATGATCTGATCAACATAGACCACTGGGAGGGTTCAGCCATACACCACAAGCTGCTCAAACCTCCATGAGCGGCATTAGCTCAGATATGAATAACCGACTGGCATATTCGAAAGTCTTGATATCGTCAAAGCGCTCATCTGCCCGCTTATTACCACTTTGGTTGCAACTTGTAATCGACAACAAGCCACCCAATTCAGGCCGGTTCCTTGCATTCCGCACTAACTCGTTGCGATGAATTCGGTGTTGTTGCCGTCGACCGGACCGGCCAAGCTCGTCAGCCATTGACCCGGACGGCGTTTGTCGGAGCTCCGCGCGGTCCCGTCCGTCTGGCAGCACCCGAACAAAGATTTATGCCGGCTTCTTGCACTGCAGGAGGTGTCGCGAGGAGGCTCCTCCGGACCCGACGCCCAACTCTTCGTGCGATAGTGACATCTATGTTCCATGACCGCACGGTGTTCCGCCGCCGTCATCATGCACTCGCTCAGAGTAGATACTGCTATCCCGCATGCCCTCCATTATCCCTCGCTGAATAAATCGCCAACATGGATCATCCCCCATATCATTTCTGCAGGCGATGCTACCCGCTGCCACGTCCGATGTACATCAGATACTGGTGTTACATGAGAAAGACCAGTGCGCGGCTCGCAGTCATCGGGAAATCATGGGTTGTCGGCAGTCTCATTGATCCTGGCAGCCGCCACCCCTGCTCTACCCTCCAACCCGTTTGCTATAGCTTCCCTGGCACATGATGGTACTCGAAGCCTAGAGGCATTGATGATGACAGGAATCGTATTGCCATCGGGTGGTTGGTGATGGGACAACTCAGCACTCGCTGCGCCTCAACAATCCTGGAATAATGCCCATCCGCTGGCAATCGAGGTCCGAGCGCGAGGCTCATGGCCATTCCAGCTTTCTGTAGTTTCTCCTGTTGAAGCATACATCTCTAAGCCAGATAATACATACGCATCTTCACTTATTACCAACCATGCCGTCCTGTATATCAGACTTTTCACTAACAAGAACCACAGTATAGGGCTGATAGTACCTCACTGGAGCAAATACGGCAACAAGCTTACCTGTACTAGAACGACTTACTCCCTGAGATGTACTAGGATCTGATTTGTGCCAAACAGCTGGGGGTTTGACGGGATGAAACGCTTGATCCTGACGTCTATTCTATGCCCCTCATGACACGTCACATACCACCCACCTAGGGTTCGCAGCAAAGCCTCTCTGACCTACTGAGTTGAATCGGGATTATTGCTCCTGACAATATTTTGCAGCACTTTCGATTTCGTCACCCAATTTCCATTTTGCCCTACCCGAACCAGTCCGGATATTGTTACGAGCGACCTTTGTTGGTGTCCCTCCAAGATGGTATGGTAATATGAGTAGATGCAAGCTAGGCACGTAGCTAATCGCACATAAAACGTGTTCAGACTATAAGACAATGTGCCCAAGGTGGGCTGATGAAGTGAGCTTGTCGAGTCCACTCATGCACAATCTGTTCAGGTCTCAGGCTTGAACTATTCTGAGCCACGCGGCGTTCTGACGTCAAGGGCACACCTTGCCCAAGGCTTAATCTCGAAAATTTAAGTATGTCTATGATACGTGATAGACGCCTCACCGCTAAAAGGAAAAAAAAAAAAAAAAAAAAAAAAAACCTAAAAAAAACCACGAGAATCATGTTAGTTGTTGGAGTGGGGGCTGATTTAGAAAACATGACTTCTAGAGTAGCTGTTCACTGTATTTGGCCTGGCGCCTGGTGATACCTATAATAGTCGTCAAACATGACCAATCCTCTTGTCTGTTCACCGAGGAGTGGGCATATTGTAGCAAATCCAGCCTGTCTATTATGTCCACCATCAGCTGGGCCGGGTATTCAATCATTGAATCTCCGCACGCTCGATTTTTGTTACCCAAGCGAAGCAAATGACGCACGCAAAAGAGGTAGGCATTGTTTAACTTATCCTCGCCGCATTCTTCTATAATCGTGTGCTCGATATGTCAGGCACGAACAGACAAATGTAGTCTGTTCTTTTGCCTTCGTAGAAGGGCATTGGGTCTCGGTTTTTAGCAATCTAGTGGGCAAACTAGACGAATCTAAGATCCAGGATATCCCCGTTCGTGGATCTGTTTACCGACTCCATTTCTGTCTCCAGTCCCCGCAGGAACACTAGCAGCGTGCTGTGAGTGAGACCCTCCGAGATATCCAGTCATTCCAGCCTGGGCAGTAAGCTAGCCCACAGACGGGCTGGATAATGGCTGAAGGAACGACATACACATGCGCCGCAGCTCACTTGACATAGGGCTCGGCCTTGGTTCGTCATATGAAGTGGGCGTCAGGGCCTGTTCGAACGGCACCCGCAATGCCACATCTATCATTCTCCAAATATGTATGGAAGAAATTGGGGAAACTAGCATGGCTGGACCTCCATCAAATACCAATGTTTTCGTCTCTTTTTCCAAAGGCTCTTCACTCCGATGGAAAATCGTGAAATATCAAATGGAGAGGAAGACAAACATATTTGCTTTGTTCGGGCATCGACAGTAATGTGAAATCGATCAGCTGCCCAACTGTAGGCCTATCATCGACTTTGCTATGAGGAGTTGTCCCAAACGTACAATATCTTGGCTCGGTTGTGTTTCAGACACTGCCACTTCATGCCAGACATCGTCATATCCAGTCGCTTGAGGTTAGAACACGAACCCAACTGCTTACGTTGTTCCTGATGGCGAGAAATGGCTGGCATCTACTCACTCCGTATATAGCAGGCCCTCTCAAGATCCTGGACTGTAGATCTAGTTCTTGTCTCCACACCATCCCTGTAGATTAAGAACATATAAAGAGTTGGGAGCGGTGGTTTGAGTCTAGAGGAACGACAGGTTAGCCCAATAGAGACAGTATGATATTGTCATCGCCTGCAGATGGAAGTAAGAAGGGTAAAAATTCTTCATCGAGGTGGAGGCCTTGTGGCGGTCACAAGTTCACAGCGTCCATCGAGGTGGAAACTCATCCTTGCTAGAAGTTATCTGGCTGCGGCAGGGACACGACGTGGCACTCTCAGAAGGGCTCGAAATCTAAGCCTTACTATAGGACGAGGACCTATGATGATTTGCAAGATCGCAACACTCAGCTCATCGGGTATGGCAGGAATGAATTTTGTTATTGGCGATGATGATGATGACCATATTCGACCTGAGTGGCCTGCGGGGCCAGTTCGATACTGTTACATCATGTAGATTCACTAACAACAACGGTTTTCGTGTAACGCCATCTTTAACATCGCCCAACTTCCCCACTTCAAATTGGTGACTCCAAGTGAAAATGCAGGCCTATCTGCAGGCCTATCTTCAACAACGCGTTCATATTGTTGGAGCTGATGTGGGCGCCATTGTGCTCGTGATTGATCACGTCTCAACTAGCCATTTGAGTGTCCGGGGCTGCGCAACTTCGGAAGAGGATTCGAAAGCTCCGATAATCTATCTTGCCTGCCATGCAAAGAAAAGTCTTTCATCCATCGCTTAGGCATTGTTGCTGGCATCCAATGCCCAAGTTGCCTGTTCAGCTTGCGCGCGTGCATGCATCCTCAGACTTCAAGCCATCATCTGGTGCCTGGGCACAACAACGTGCATGAAGAACATCAAGCGGTCGCATGATGTGTGCTCAGCGACTCGTAAGTCCCAAGGAGTAGCCCTTGAACCTAAGGATGAATTGGTTGTTAGTTACCCAGCATCTTTATCAGTGTAAGTTGGCAACATGTATCAACCCCCTACAATGAACCGGGTAGGTATGTATTTGGCCGTGTCGCACTCTCTAGGCAAGCCTCTTTTCTTGAACCTTCTTTACTGACCGCCAGTTCACCGTCATCATTCACCACTTCCCAGGATATTCCTGGCGAGCATTTGTTAGCGGAAGCTACGTGGAGCAAACGATGGCCCGTGAAGAAAGACGGGATGGAGCATCGTTAAAAAATAAAATAAAAAAAAGGTCTGTGGTTGACTCTGAGCAGGAAACCTTGTGGCTGGTAAAAGCAATGGTACAAACATCCAACAACCAGCCTCAAGTCTCCAGATGCAACCTTAGAATGTTTGGCCTGTAAATGAATGTGCTCCACCAATTACATTGCCGAATGTTTCGGCTGCCATATTAATAGCTCGGGCCGGGCCTCGATTTGTATATCGGTCAACTAATAGCATTTGAACAAACGTCAGTACAACCAGAGGAATCTTGGGACAAAAGGCTCAGTCGTGCGAGACCAAATGCTCAGGTGGCGTGTGTGCCGACACTCATCCGTGTATGTATTGAAAGCGCTTGTGTCTAGTACGGGAGCAACGCACAGACAGTCGTTAGGCTCGTGCTTGAAGCTTGAGCTATTATCTAACTGAGGCAAAGCTTGAGTCGTTGATGAAAGAAGGTGTGGTCGAATTATGCTGGGCTAGCTGCCAGTCATGACTTGGTGTTAGTTTGACTTGCAAGGGGTTTGGCAGATGTCAACTCACTCTGGAATCTGGGTCTGGTTCTTTTCTAACCGCAATGGTCTTCGCGTCATCTCTACGAGAGCAGAAGAGGTTCGTAGATGATGCCCTAAAAGGATCACCGCTGAAACATGCATTGGGCAAGTTTGGCCACTTGTAATATTCAGGCCTTTTTAAAATAAAAGGGTTGAAACGAAAGATGAAGTCCTCTTGTTGGATGGACGACCTCCATGTCGATAAAGAGCCGCCGGCTAGTGCCTTCCCGTCCTGTAACAAGGAAGGTACAAATGCGGTCAGAAGAAATGGAAAGGACCAACATCGGAAACCTCTATGGTCAGAGGCCTGCCCAGGAAAGCAGAAAAACTTCTGCTAGGAATGGAACACCGAGGATAAAATCCAGTGCTAACTCAATATGGCAGTTAATATGTGATGTCTGCAATTCGTTGCTCATTTTCAATATATACAGATCCCAACAGTTGGAATCCATTCATTATGAAATTAGGTAGTACGGAAGTACAGGGAGCCGAGCGCAGCCGCAAACATGATGAGCTTCCATTGGCATCATCCCCACTACACTTTAATTAGCATAAGCGCAGACCTCTTCTCAAACAGTTCAGACTCGATCCTAGCATTCAGCTCCCCGCGGACGATCATACCCCATCAACCACTGCGCGCTGACGCTGACGCTGACGCTGGCTGGTTGGTTGTTAGCGCCTAGGCCTGCCTGGGTGAGCGTGCTGAGCTGGGCAGCCTGTGATACATGGGTGAGGCTGGCATCGTGCGGTAAATTTCTGGTACCGCAATGTCCTGCGCCCATCGAGGTTTATCGATTACTTAACGCCTACTTCGTCATCAATTAATATTATGAGTCCATAAACGCTACGAAGTTCAATAGAGGACATGTTGACTGTCACTCTTCAATAAGCAAATCGCCACTTAATTTTGATACCTAACCATAGTTCGCCCAAGAGACACAACCACACAGTCTTCACAGACGAGCAAAGAAAAGTCGAACCTCGTTCTATCCCTCGGTGGTGCTTTGAGTATGGTTTGTCCAAATCTGAACACTCATGTTCCAGTCTACCTATCGTAAGCTTCGACCCAAGTATTGCCCAACCTCTACAGCGAATTTGGGCCAAGCCTAATCAAGCCTTACGGGGGCTACCCTGGCATGATGACTGCCTCGGAACGCCGCGATGTGATTGACTGGGCTAACTGTCTCGAACTAGGTGGTTCCTGCGAACCCTTGGCTGCCAGTCGACCTACCGGTTGATGCGTCAATTCAATGGTCTCTGTGGTGTCTCGACTCTTGTGCGTGGGCTACCATATGGAGCTATGTCGGCTGCCATCTTGTTTGGCTTTCGGGAGCCCGATATGCGAGAGGACGGGGTTTATGCCGCAACGACAGAATTCAAGACATCCATGCCCAAGATTCACGTTCCAAGACTTGGGTCTCCCTTCACATGCGTGCTTACAACATCAGAGACTTGGACACAAGACATACCCAAACAGGTGGCTTAAAACACAGAGGGCCTCATGTTCTTAAAGGGAACTAAATTTCTGGAGGCGGGTCAGTCTGGCGTATAGTTTTGAATCACTCTGACCGAGACCATGGATCTCTTGGCATCCGTAGTTCGTACCGATGGCATTTTATGCAAAGCTTCGTGGCATTTCTCAACATTGAGTGCTAGACATCTGGTGTTGGAAGTGCATGCATCTGGCACGCCCTAATTAGAGAAAATTTCTTTGTTTTGCCGACATGGAAGACAACATTTGTATGAGACGTATACATGATTTTAATGTCGCTACTCCAAATTTGTTCTTTCCATTGTGGCCACGTGCTAGAGTAGATGAAGTTGACAGTCACCCTAGAACGAATGAAGGCACTGATACCAACATGTGCTATTGCTTTCTTTCAACCTTTTTTGCCCTCAAATTTATCAACTGCACCATCCCATGAGAACAATTGAATGAAGGAACTCGATCTTTGATATTCGAGCCCTTCATAGTCCAAGTTAAATAATATTCACTACCCTTGTCAACTCAAAGACGAACAAAGAAAACCGGACCCGGCAACTCCCCCATGCGAAGATCGCAGCAACGTGGACCAGAGGGGAGTCCATGGTGAGTTGGTGTAGAGCCAGGGGGGGGCGTGCAGCCGACGCACCTAGCCTCAAAGCTGGAGACGAAGATTAGACGCCAACACCCCTCTCAGCCAAGGCAAGGCAAGTCAGTCATGACAAAACAGGACCGGCCAGACAAGGCCGCGGCTGTGCAAGGCGATGAGAGACAAGAGCGTTGCGGTGTGCGTCGTTATACAGCAGTTCATCCGCGCAGCAAAAGTTGGTGTTGAGCTATAACCCCGGTCTCAACTATGACAGGTGCCAGATCGGTTTGGTCACTGCGGATGGTTGTCTCGACAGTGATGCTGAGGCCACAGTGGCATGGAATCGCATGGCATGGTAAACCATGCTATGGCTTCTGTCGTAACAGTGGGTTGGTCGGAAGACAATTTGATTAAGACGGAACTCAGGATAACCTCACTTTGCAGGTTCGTATTGGGCCAGCTCATTGAGCATAATGCGTTCTGCATTGTATTGACTCAACCTGTATTTTCTTTTTCTGCCATCCTTTCTCAGGGTCATTCTCATGTTGTCACACTACCCTAGTTAGGCCCTCATCTGGGTATCTCTAGGAAAAGATGGAGACATTGGAAGCACAGAACCAACACTCAGCGACTAACACCAACAGCATAGGTAGCCAGCAATGCGATGCTTCTCCAACGTCTATCCCCGGCCCGTTGATGTCCTCTGCCTTATTACCAAACGCACCGACTCCACTCACCTTACTTCTTCATCTTCGTTGATAGACACGCCTTTAGATACCCCTGCCATCGCGATATTTCTGCCGCCACCCCTCCCCATGCTCCTCGATGCCTGCTCCTAGACCATCCTGTTCGTTCAAGCTCGTGCTTCTTGATGGGTTTCTTCGTCACATAGGTACATTATAGGCCAGACTTCCTGTTAAGACACACCATGTTCACCGTTTCGTGGAGATGCAACTAGACCCTGATTTCCTCACTACATCTTCATCTCCCCACACCGTTACGTTGTTATTGTGTCGCCTCTTTTCGACCTGGCAAGTTCTTTTGGGCCTTGAGTCTAATAATATTCTCCGGGCTCAACTCTCTTTTCTTTTTCGATTGTTCCAGAGTCCACTTCTTGACCTTATTCAGCTTGGGTTCTCATCCACCCCCAGTTCCATTGTCTGGACCTTGGTCAAGACTAACAACGACAAGAATAGGAAGAGGAAGAAGCAAGGCGGCCCGTAACGTGGGTCCATATCCTACGCATAAGTAACATCTCCTGGAGGTTATACTAAGTTAGTAGGGGCCCAGCGGAAGATCTGACCGAGTTTTCTCTTACTCAAAGTGAAAGACCCTCGGAGATCTTCTTTTTGCTTCCTACCTGTTGCCATCTCATCTATTCCCTACTCTCCCCACGGCTTTCGATAACAGCTTCTGAGATAACAAGCCTTAACTTGGCCTCATTTACCTCGATTGGCGCCCCACGACTTGCTCTGCCTCACCATATCATCCTATTTGCATCCATTGGCTGAGGAGAACCCTGGACATCACCAATCACATTGCCATCTGCCCATCAACGTCTTGGAGCCACGCTTTATGATCTGAACAGCCATCACTGTTGCCTCCCGAGACAGTTCTTTCTCCTTTTGCATCTTTGTGGCAACCCGGTACCTGACAGAGCCCAACTGTGTCGATACCTAACCCAGCTACCCACCACTACGCATCAGTCAATACGAGAAGGCCTCCATTACTATACTCCAAGACTTATAGACACCGAGGGCGACATCAACACAAGTGACTTCATTCCCGGAGGTTTCAAGGAGAAAACTCATTACCTCACCTCGATTTCTCAAACATAGTTCACGCACCTCCAGCCGACTCAACTATCTGTACAGTGGAAAGAAACATAGGGGTTTCATCACCCGATATACAACGCTTTTGAGCAGCACCAGGCTTCTCGGAGCCGCTGCAACAGACATTTCTTCGCCAGCACAACCAGAAAAAGTCGCCGAGCTGGCCCAACTCAAGAGCGAGTCTCCACTCTGCCTCTTGCGGGCAGAGTTACCGCCGTCCATCGTGGGTGTAGAAGACCGTCTCGAGCGGGGGCGCACGCCTCGCTCATATGCTCACGGTCCATACGCGGGAAGACTGGATGGTCAGACTGTCGCGTTAGACGTTGCTGCTCTTCTGAAGGCATCTGGATCTCATGAGGCTCCTGTCTCGCCGCTTCGCCAGACCCAGCCTGTTCCAGCTCCCACTTATCAGCCATTTCCTCCTAAGGCATCGCCAGCTCCACCACGGCCTGTTACGCATGTGGTGCCATCACCGCAGGTAGCTTCAACACAGATGTCTGGAAGACGCGGCATGCACCCCCATGCTACAGATCAGCCACCCGTGAAGAAGCAGAGCAAGTGGTCACCGGAGGAAGATGCCCTTATAATCGAGCTTCGAGGGCGTAATATGAAGTGGGAGGATATCTCAAAGCGACTGCCTGGTCGGAGTGCCATCAGCTGCCGCCTACACTACCAGAACTACCTCGAAAGACGGAGTGAATGGGACGAAGAGCGCAAGAATAAACTGGCCAGACTTTACGAGAGGTAAGGCGGCGGTATAAGTAATTAATCTTCCAGGAAATATACTGATAAGACTTCAGGTTCAAACCAGAAATGTGGGCAAAAGTTGCCGAAGAGATGGCAGTACCCTGGCGAGCAGCAGAGGCCATGCATTGGCAGCTTGGTGAGGCAGATATGGCTAGACGTGCAGGCGTTATCCCTTTCTCTCTAGCTGCAGTCAATGTCGAGGGAAACAACAGTCACAGGAGCTCCCCCTCACGCAGCCACATCCACTCGCAGCCCCAAGTCAGCGTGCCTCGCGATCTTGGAGCACCATCACCTCGAGTTATGTATAACAGACCTCCACCAATGCCTGCCAGCAACCGAACTATGGTTCCCCGCCGAGAGTCGATTCCTCCGCCGCCTCATTTGTCCGTGCTTCCAGATCCCGCTGAAGCTCAGTATGTACCAGGGCCAGGTTTGGCCCCGATCCAGAACCAGCCACCACCTCGGACAGCTGGTATGCTTCCTGGGGTTGCTGAACTCACCGGAGGAGTCAGCCCCTATAGTACACCTGCTGCAGTGCCTAACATGGGTCCTATAACCGGGGTAGGGCAAGGCCCTCTGTATTCAACACTCGCTAGTTACTCGATGGAATCGGCCGGGTCCAAGCGAAGAGCCTCCCCGGATGAATATCCGCACGAGGCGAACCAACGGCGCCGAATTACATAGGCTGCCATGGTTGAGGCAACTGTACTATATCGGCGCTTGATGAATGATCCTTGAGTCTTCCAGGACATTTGTCTTGCATCTCGTCTCATAAGGCGACAATATTTGGGTTATTAAGTGCGGTAAAGAATATACGACTCATTATGATGGTGTTAAAGAACGCGGGGTTGCATAACTACACGGACAGGAACAGAACAGCATTTTTTAACTTATCGGCAACCCATTACCCTCGGGTCTGATTGAAGCATACCCAAGAACACAATAGCATATGGGTTTAACGACGGAACGGAATGGATTGGAAAGGATGGAATGTGGACATGACTTAATGCAAAGAAAATCTCGTTGGGGAAACCATTGGTGTGTTCTTTTCTTCTCATTTCGGTTCTTTGAATTGTCTTTTTATTATTTTTATGTATTACAATTTGCATTGAACAGAGGCATCTGCATAGCAGTGGTTACTGGTTGTTTGAGGGCCTAGCAATGGAAGCATCAGAAAGGGTGAGGTCAAGGATGACCTCAGGAAACCGGAGTTGAACGAGAGACAGTGTTGTTTTGTTGCACAGCGTTTGGATTTTACCTGTTTAGTATCATTTTCCCATTGATAGACACATGTGGAGGCGTGATAGACAAGATATCGGTGTAGATGGACTGTAAAGTTAGCATTGTTACCTTAGTTGAGCAATATCCTGAACATATTGCCAGTCTGAAGACAGCCAAGTATTCTTCCATGGCTGGACAAGAGGGAAGCATGCAGCGTAAATATCGGTGAAAGATTCCTGTCAACGTTGGCAGCCATACGCATGAGGTATCCAGAACTTTTTTTTTTTTTTTTTTTTGTAACGCCTATAAGATCTTGCCTTGCGCCGCAGGTTACCGTTGATGAGGTCTCACGACGGTCGACTACATACCACCCACCAGTTATCCTTCTCATAGCCGGTCTCTACAACGATGCCCCCAGCCGTCTTGACATCCTCCTCGAGCTCACCCTCCTTGTATAGGTGGTAGTAGCGCTGGAACGTGCCTCCGGGTTCTTGACCCTTTGGCTTCCGCATCACCCACGACACCAGGCGATCCTGGTCACTGCTCGCGTCCCACCCGCGACGGCTTGACGCCTGTTCCAGAGCCCACACGTAGACAAGCACACGGCCGGCTTTGGGAGTTACGAGTGCTAGTAACTCAGCAATGGCTGCTTGCCTTCTCTCGCGGGTCGACATATGGTGCACAACAGCGATGCAGATAACAAAGTCGGCGGCTCCTTTACGATAAGGAAGCGCGAAGCCATCGGCGACAGAAACATCTACATCAGATACTCTAGGATCATGCTCGACACCGTCTTCCCGCGGCCGTCTCAGCTCTGTCCGGGCGAGCTGGACGAGAGCTGGACTCCGGTCGGAGCCAAGCAGGTGGACAGACGGGTTGACACGTAGATACTTGCCGTTGCCGCAGCCCACATCGAGGCCGAGACTACCGGGCGGTTGAGATAGCAAGAAGCTGGCAACCCGAGGCCAGGGCTTATGGCGGGTGGCCGAGAAGTGTGGTGCGATGGCTTCATAGACTGCGTGAACGTGGGTGGCCTCGTATGTCTCTGGCGCCTTTTCCGCTGCAGATTGTGAGAAGGACTCTGACTCCGTGGGGGCCGACGTCTGGTTGGTTTGTGCCTGAGAGCTGGGTTGCCGGAGTGGCCTGTCCTCTTGATCTCCAGCCGGCGTGGCCGATGAACCACTCGCCATGATGAAGATGATGAAAGATTTGGTGCAGGTTCTTTACAGGGCGCCTTGTGGAGTATAATCTTCCTTGTCTCTCGGATGTATCTGAGATGACCTAGAGAGGGAGGGAGTGTGAAGTTGTTGCGTCTGAGCGTTGAGAGACGAGGTTATGATTGAGTTAGTTGGTTGTGTTTCTTGTGATGCTAACTAATTTCTTCAATATCCAAGTAGTGAGCAAATGCCCTGGTCTGGGTAGTCGGCGTGGCCTGCGATTATCCTTAGGTACTAACGTAAGTAGGACTTAGTGGAGTTATGTTTTGGGGCGGCCCCGCCTTCGCCTTGTGGCTTGAAGGAACATGTTCACTCCATTACTTACTACCTAGTACCTTATACAACGGTCGTCTGTCATGAATAATGGCCATACTAGCTAATGTCTCTGACGATTCAAGTAAATCTAGGTACCTGGCTTATTAATTTTCTAGGCTAGTACCTAGTGAGACCAAACCAACCATTGCCCCGTGCGAGTACGGCATATTGGTGGCTGAGTGCCAAGTTGATGATTTACACTATAAAATACAATGCAGTCAGTTGGTTCAGCTGAGGATTGAAGTGTTGTGATCAAGATTAAATTACATATGGAAAAAAAAAACCCTCTCTTATCCCCTGTTAGATTTTGAGGCCCCTTGTCTCGAACACCTCGGATCCGCCTCCAGGCCTCAAAGTCAAAGTTTCTTTTCAGGGCAAAGATACCTTGTTAGATGGTGTCTTTGTATCGTGGACCCCACAATCTCATCTCTCTCACATCACATCCATCACTCACCTTCACATCTCATCACCCCATTCACACGACGCGAATCCTCTGCCACTCGGTCATTAGGAACCAACAAGTCCGTGCCTTGCCTATGGAACACATTTCGGGCATCTTCTGCACCCCCCTCCCGTGTCAAGTTGGGCATACACGGCTGGGATAACCTTCAACGCTTAATAATTCGTTCATGCCAGGGGTTTCGAGCTGTGGGCATGGGTGCTCCCGCTCGCTTGAAAGGTACGCTGCACGTCATCATAAGCTGAGACTCGAGTCTCGAACTTGTGCTTCAGCAGAGAAGCGTGCAAATTGGTGTCTTGGCTTGGATGATTAGCACCAGGAGCCGATGCAACATGGTGTGGACTAAACCCGCCGAGCGCCAATTTTCCTATCGTGCTTTATTCTTTGTCATCCGGTCAAAGCAGAGTCGTCAGATGTTGGTGATTGCGTTTAGAACCCAAGGGTCTGCCCCTGTAATGTCACTTTTGACACGAACCGTTAATCACAAGCTTTCGCCTGTAGCGCCAGGATCGTTGATCTCTGACAATGCATGTAGTAGTACCCATCTTATGCAAGTTCATGTCACTCGACGCATTGACGCAGGTGCGTGGTAGAGTTCAATGCTGTGATTATCTCTGCTTATCCTCAAACTTTTATTTCATCATAAATTCTAGTATTGGGTCCAGCATTACGCGTCAAATCTTCATTTTTTGCCAGTATTGAGAGGGCTGTTGGGATCGAAGACATCAGTGGTGATGAGATCGGGGTAGGACACGCCGCCCTGCTTGAGTGCGCTGTCCATGACCTCCATGATGACTATACTCTCTAACCAAGGCATTGAAGCACTCTCCTTTTTGCCATCTCGTAGGCAACGTGCACACTCATCCGCCTCCCAGAACATACCGTGGCCCCAGTTGTTGCGTTTAGGATCTGTAGGAATTGGGCAGTTCACTATTTCCACCTTGCCATTGGCATCCGACTTGATCACCTTGTACTCAGTCGGCCGGAACGCAGGACCTGTAACCTGAATTTCCCCTTTAGAGCCCTGGATACGGATCGCGGGGCCGCCAGTGTAGAGACCATCGACGTCGGTGGCGATGCGCAGTGAGGTAGTCGCAATACCGACAGAGTTGTGCTTAGGGAACTGACAGATGATACTTGTGGACTCGTCGGCACCTGTGCGATACTTGTTGATGGAGGCTATAACCGTTGGAGCCTCCTTTTCGGCCTCGGGCTGAACATGGTAGAGAGATTGGAAGACCCAGGTCAAGGAGTAGATGCCGAGATCGAGCAAAGCACCACCTGCAAGATCAGGATTGACCATGCGGTTGGAATCAGGAAAGTCAAGATCTTGGCTATCAGTATTCTTGTTGAACGAGAGGTCGGCTATAGGAGGAGTCAGCTTTATCGTGTCACTTCGACAGGCATTCTTCTTACCGAATGTACGATAAACAGTACCAATGGCACCAGACTGGATCAACTCTCGAATTTTGATACTGAGAGGGAAGTATCGTGTCCAGACAGCCTCCATAAAGAAGAGGTTCTTGGACTTGGCGACCTCGTACAGCTTCTTGGTCTGTGCAGCAGTAACAGTGAGTGCCTTTTCACAGAGAACATTCTTGCCAGCCTCGAGGGCCAGCATGGCATTCTGGAAGTGGTGGCTGTGAGGTGTAGCAACATAGATGATGTCAACGTTTGGGTCGGTGACTAGCTCAGCGTAGGAGCCGTAGATAGCAGCGGATGAGGGGCCATCAATCTTCTTGATAAAGTCGCGCGCACGGTTGACGGAACTAGATGAGGCAACGGCGACAATCTCATGCTGTACATCGTTGACATCGCGAGCGGCAGGATCTGTAAGAATATCCTTAGTGAAGCCTATGATGGGAGTTTAGTGCTCTGTTCATCGTGCCATAAAGTTGAACTCACACTCGGCGATGCCACCGGTAGCCAAGATGCCCCACTTAGCAATGTAGGGAGCCATAATTACAGTTGATTAGTGATGAAGTTGATATGTCACGCAAAGGACCAAGATGTTGTAAAGAGGAGGTCAATAAGTATTTCCAAAATCAACAACTCAAGTGACGTTACATATCTTGATGAGCTACGACCCCTCAGAGCTATGGCGGGGCAATTGCAAGATCCAATCCAATCCAATTACATCATGACGGTTTGTGGAGAGATACAGCATTGATTCACTTGGCATATCCGGAAATACGGCCCGTTATCCTATACTAGACAGCTTTAGGAAAAACTCTGAGCAACAGCTATCTCGATCAATAGAGCACTGTTTAGTTCAACGACGTGACTCATTGATCGTGAATACTTGCACTTGGTCCTGTCCATGGATTGAGATTCCTCAACCCCGCGTTGACGTGGGGGTTGAAGACGAGAATATCGACGTAACTGACTTAAGTGATCTGGTTATGCCCGGCTAATTTCCACATCAACAACATATTCTCAATGTTCGTCGAACACGGATCTATTGTACATTTTTTCCAAATGTGTTTGAATAGCTCAGCGTTGTCTCACGCTCACCTTGAAGTTTATTGGTTTATAAAGGCATCGGCTTAGTTAGACGGCCGCATCCATGGTTCCCTCAGCAAAAAACTGCGTGTCTGTACGCGGGGAACCCTCAGTATTTGTAGTCAATGATTGGCTGCCTAGTAATGTGTTGGTCGTTTAAATTGACGCCATGTACAGGCGGTTTGAGGCTCAACATAGCGTAATTAACCAGCATCACCAGCTCAACCTATAACCAAACTCCACCCACCTCTTCATATTTCAAATACCTCTAGCACTGTCTCTTCCAGTTCCCGTGTTCTATCAACGCCAATAAACCGATTGGATACTTGTTGCTTGTATAGAGCCAACTCCATCCTATCCTCTCTTTTCAGCGGCACTTTTCTTTTAAAAAATGGCAGCCAAACTAGCCAAAGACATCACCCTCAAGGGCTCATCCACTGCCATGCCAAAGCTGGTCTATGGTACAGCATGGAAAAAGGACAGATCCGCAGATCTTGTTTATCTCGCTCTCAAGCACGGCTTTCGTGGTGTCGATACAGCAGGACAACCCAAGCATTACAATGAGAAGGGCGTCGGGGAGGGTGTGCAAAGAGCTATCAAGGAGAGCCTCATTAAACGTGAAGGACTCTTTGTAGGTTCCGTCACATATGTATCAACAAACTAGGCACTGACCTGTCCTCAGCTGCAAACAAAGTTCTCACCTCCAGGGAACCAGGATGAAAATGCACCTTATGATTTTGATGCACCGCTTGTGGACAAGATTCATCAATCTATTCAGTCATCGTTGACTAACTTCACCGTTGAAGGTGAGGAACCTTACTTTGACAGTGTGCTTCTACATAGCCCCCTGCGAACTCTTGAGGAAACTATCACTGCGTGGAAGACTCTGGAGACATACGTGCCTCACAAGATCCGCAGCCTGGGCATCTCCAACACGACACTTCCGATCCTTAAAGCACTCAACGATGCTGTCACTGTTAAACCAAGTGTTGTCCAGAACCGCTTCTACCCTGATACCAGCTTCGAGGTAGATCTAAGAGCCTACTGTCGAGAACAAGGAATTGCTTTCCAGTCATTCTGGACTTTCAGCGCCAACCCCAGGCTCGCTGCTACCAAGCCCGTTAAGATGGTCGCAGAGAAGGTTGGAATTTCCGAGGTACCTGCGTACTATTCTCTAGTCTTGGGGCTCGAAGGCGTAACGGTTCTGGATGGAACAACGACTGAAAGTCACATGAAGGATGATCTTGAAGGTATCGAGAAAGTTGCTACTTGGGCGGAGACGGACGGAACTGCTGAATGGAATTCTGCTTTGAAACAGTTTAAGCAGAGTATCGGGGAAGCCTGAATGTTTCTCTGGATAGGTACGTCCGAATCTTCAGGCGGTTGGCACTGTTGGCGTTAGGGACGTAGAGGCAGACTCGCAGTTTCTGCCAGTGATAGAAAATGGAAGCCGTCAACTTTACCTTTTGTACCAAACGCTTTCTGATTCATTCAAATAAATTATTGACCTTCCCTGTCAAATCACTTCTCTTACTATCAATAACATAAACTCTTTTTCTTCCTCTCACATTTTCTCAAAATCACGAGAGCATTCGCGTTCATCAGAACTCGCCTTTCGCTGCCTCTTATGATCCCATCAGCGTTCATCGGTCGCAGCGAACATTTGATCTGTCTGGGAAAACGTCGCGCTCGTGTTTCCAAACACAGCACTATATCATGAGTATTCGTCGAGACGCCGTCCAACGAGACTTCGGTCTCAGACCTGGTGAGTCTGATGCTTTCTGATGCCACACCTCATGATTCCTTGCCTTAACTCTTACCTTTAGGTTCACGGGCTGTGCCTAGACCTCAGTTGTCCATCGAACCCGCAGAAATTGTTGCGACATCACCCACCGAGATGAATTCTCCCCCCCACTCCTCTGATGATACCCGAGAGCTGTATATACAAGAAAGTACACCCCTCACCCCAGTTAAGGACTCTTGCGATGACGATACTTCATCAACTATCTCTCCAACAATCAATACCAAGGGTCTACTTCCAATCCCCAAAAATCATTCCCCAGAAAGAAGTAGCAGCGACGATTCGCAGAGTGGCAAGGAAAGCCCTGGAAGTCCGGAAACTTTTTCTCTTCCCGCCCATTTCCCGCCTTGCCCTAGGGAGCGACCTACACGCCAAGAGGTCGCCCTCTGGCATGAAGGATGTATGGCTGTTCAACGTGGTGATAGAACCGTTGATGGCTTCGACGTCGTGGACTGGTTGATGACAAGAAAGGGGGGAGTTCTCAACCCTTGGCCTAGCCTAGACGAAGGGCGGATGGCTGTCGAGAGTATGGGCCGGGAGATCATTGACCTCGATGCGATCCACCGTCAACAGGAGGAAGAAGCAGAGGTCGCCAGGCTCAAAGAAGAGCGTCGGCAGAGAAATAAACGACGATATAGACCTCGTGGTCAGATCGAGAAAGAAAAGGCCAAACGACGAGCTGCCCAAGATGCCCAAGATGCCCAAGATTTAGCTAAGAAGATATCCAGTGCCTATGATTCGGATCAGGGGCAAGATAAGACCGACACCGACGAACCCCCAGCAAAAAAGGCTAGAGTTGATATTGAATCCTAGAAACGACCACGAAGAAATGAAGGCAATTACCTAGGTAGGCATATGAGTTTGCATTTAAACTCACAAAAGGCGGTTTCGGCATTGGGGCTTTTCCGTATTAATAGCGATCAGGGGCCTGATTGTATTCTAAATCAGTTGCTTTCGTGTCTCCTTTGGAGTTCTTTGGAGCAATACAGGTGTTTTGTCAATTATGTCTTTGAGATAGCGGATGATCACATGTCCTCCGCACCTGCAATACACTTTATTTCAAATACTTTTGCGTTCTATTTTTTCGTTTTCTATTTGTCAGACTTTCCAATATCCTTTGCAAATGTGTTTGCCACAATAAAGGGGAAACATGCTGTTGCCTCCATGTATACCTTGCGAATGGTCAGTGGTTAGCAGGAGTAGGAGAGACGCGTCGACTTACTTTCACATTATCAGCTCCAATCTTGATTTTCCCCCACGATACAGCCTCATCTGGTCTAGCACCTGCATCACTGCCATCAAATTCCTGTGCTGTGTTGATGTAAACCGCCGACTCGGCACCATTGCGCATCAAGCATGCATTGGCAATATGGTGCTTGATGATACCACCACCCAGGATGATCATACCGGCCCTCTTGGCTCGGACAGCAATGGTGTTGATGCGTCGGATATCTTCAACTAGATCGATCTTCAGTTGAAGGGGCGAGGACTTAAAAGTATGGAAATAGAGCATGTCGCCGAGGCTGCCGTCGGTGATGGCAGGGCAGAACACTGGAATATTGTTCTTGTATGCCCAGTAATAGACGGATCGCCTATCATTGATCTCCTTGCCTAGGCGATGAATCACCTTGGATGGCGTCCAGTTGATCTCTTCCTCAGTGCCTTTACTAGCCTCCTGCTCCTCAAGCATCTTGTCGAGAATGGGGACGACCCAGTCTTCGAAGGCGCAGTAGTTCGCATTGGGAACAACGAGGTTCCCAATACGATTGAGACCCTTGCGGCGGAGTTCGGCTCCAGGGGTACTGAAGGAACCAACATATGTGTCACCAAGGCACTTGATGAAATCCTCTTCGATGCCACCAGCCGTGGTGACGATACATGACACGTGGTTATGCTCAACAAGCCAACGAAGCACACCACGAAGGCCTGACGAGATGAGGTTGGAAGTATATCCCAAGAAAATTGTGGTCTTATCCCCCGTCTCTGGGTCTTTCCATGCACGCTACCAGTTTGTTAGCCAAGGTGTGCCTTTCATATTAAACTTCTAGTATAGAGTTTCTGAATCGAAACGTACCATATCATTAATGATCCTCACAGCCTCACACATAGAAGACGCTTGGAAACCCATGTGACGCATGCCCTCGAAGAGATTCTCCGCAGTGATGGGGCCCTTGAACTTGTTGAAGTCCAATTCTTCGACCTTCTGAGCGTCAGCAGGCATCTCCTCGGACTTAACCAAGACGGCCTCTGTGGCCGCCGAGGGCGGAGCATCGGAGTTGGGGGTCATTGTCGTAAATTTCGCGCCCAAGATGTTGATGTAAGTGGTGAACCGTAGGTTTCGAGTCGTAAGTTTATAGGTAAAATAGTGGTCGGACAACACAGAATTTAATGGCCAATCGAAAACTCAACAAATGTTAAAACACAACGCCCGGATGTATAAAAAAAAAATCTAATAATGAAACGAGTTTTCTCAATGGCAATGGATAATCAGATTTGCTTTTCTCATCAAAGATACTTACTTATTCTATGGGTTCGTTAATAACAGTGTGACTCTTATTTTCATCATTTCTTCCGTGAGAAAATCACGGCTCCGGGCCCCACATCGAAAAAAACGGCGGGGTTCATCGGGGCTTCAAAAAGTGGACGTGCATGGATCCCTCCGACTGGCAGATCTATTTGGGGTCTAGCGTGTCACGGCAATTCTGGGTCAAGGCCCCTGGACATTGGCTGAGGAGCCCTTCTATCCACCACTAAGCGCCGTGTGTCCATTCCAATTTGCAGGATGTGGTCGCTTAAGCTTAGGCCCCTAGGTTCCAAATGCACGCCTGAGGCTTGATTGTGATCCTCAAACCTTCAACCTACATACAACCATCCCTCTATCGCAAGAGGTACTGTCGCCTTTGCATATCGACCCTCATTTCATCGCGATTTACTTGTCTCGGACACAGTGCTCACATATAACAACGCTAATAAGTTCTACGTCTGTTTTGACTTCTTATTTGATACCCCATTCATTCGACGGATTAAGGGTGTTTTTTGGTAACCGAGACGCGACG
This sequence comes from Fusarium gaditjirri, assembly GCA_013266175.1. Taxonomy (NCBI): domain Eukaryota; kingdom Fungi; phylum Ascomycota; class Sordariomycetes; order Hypocreales; family Nectriaceae; genus Fusarium; species Fusarium gaditjirri. The sequence continues at coordinate 82,445 of JABFAI010000114.1, read as the reverse complement.
TTAACGATCTGGGTACGACACGCCGACACAAGACCTGCGAAAGTTTAGTAAACCCGACGAGCCAATTTCTTCAGTGTTTAACTTGCAGAGCTTTACGTGGCGCACTATATTCAGTGTCATAGTTTTGGCTTTTGCATAACTGGGTGCATGGGCTGCCTATAAATCACCACTTCCTTGGGGCTTCCTGCAGCCTTTGAGAAATGTACGAACAACTGCCCCATCCCATAATCTTTAATTCTAGTCATGCGGCCAAGGACAGATTCTAAATATCACCGCACGAGTCGGTCCCTACGCCGTTCGCCCTCTGCGGGATCGTCTTCATGCTGACTTCATCCATCTAGGGCCTCAAGATACTCACGCTATGAACGGTCCAGATCACCCCGTGACCGCTCGCCTGACCGATTTGACCGAACTTCGCAGTACAATGACGGAGACAGACGCCGACCGTCTGATGCCCGAGCAGGTAATGGCGGTTTTCAGCCAGGACGTGACTTTGGTGACCCATTACGACGCGAGCCACCTCGCGGACCAAAAGCCTTGATCGATGCGCCTAGTGGCCCTCGAGGCGGAGGATTTGGAGGAGAGTTTCGTGGTGGTCGTGGGCGAGGTCGTGGTCGTGGATGGTCGTCAAGAGATGACAGCCGAGATCGAGGTCGAGATAGAGACATCGATTTCCGTGACCGATACCATGATGATCGAAGCCGTGAACGCGACCGGGATCGCGAGCGCGATAGAGAGTGGCGTGAGCCAAGAGATTTCAGATCACGACGCTCACCTATTGGCCGTGCAAGGTCACCAACAAGAGATTTCCGAGACCGCGATGGTCCTTTGGGAGTAGATGCAGATAGATCTCGACGCGGCTCAAGAGATGGAGGACCTCCCTCTGCCGGATCATCTTCTTCTGATCCTCAGTTCGGCATGGCACCCTACACTCGCGGTGGCGGGTTTCACCGAGGACGTGGTCGTGGGAGGGGTGACTGGCCCTCGGAGCGAGGCCGCGGCAGAGGGTCTTATATGGATGATAGAGGCGATCGCTACCCACGCAGTCGGTCTCAGGAAGGTCGCTGGGGAAGAGATCGTGATGACAGGGACCGGATGGACCGGATGGATCGCTATGCTGACCCAGATACCCGACGAGACATTCGAGACGATCGTGACCCCCGCGACCGTGAACTGTTCCGAAACAAATTAGAGGCTCGTGCCAATGCCGGACACGACTCGGGGCTATCCAGCAAAGAGGTATCACCGCCTCCTGCCGCGCCTTCTGCATCTGCTTTTGGACCCGTTCCTAATCGAGGATTGAGTGTTGGAGAGGGCTATGTTTCAGCCAGCGCTGCAACAAAAATCCCGCCGACAGCCCCCCGCGCTTTCAACGATCGCCCCCCGTCAGCTGGACACGACCCAACAATACCGTCAGTAGGTCTCGGTAAAGGCATGATGCATGATGGTCCCTCGATTCCAGTTGGTCCCAGAGCCCAGCAGCCCCCGCCACCAAGGCCTTCTAGCAAGCAGTGGATCAATCCCAATCTAAAGAAGGGGCCTGGCTCTCCTAAGTTGATGAGGTCACCAAGCTTTGTGCAACAGCGACCACCTTTACGCCGCGATAGTTCCCAGTATGATCATTATCACGATGATGAAAGGCGGCCACGTAGTAGCGATGCGAATTCGGAACCGCATTACGATAATCGTGCGCGAACTAATTATAGCGCGGAACCTGGAGAAATCACCGTCAAGTCTGAACGGGAGTCTCAATCTACAAGGGCATCGATTGATAGAGACACACGGCCTACTAATGCTTCCAGACAGGATTCTTATCGATCTGGCCCTTCACCTACCATGGAGAACATGCCCAGATTTGGTCAAGAGTCAGAAATACGCGCAAGGGACCCAAGAGAAGCTCCGAAGGAAGCGCCCCGAAGGAAGCGCTCGCGACCAATAATCAGAGCGGTCAGGTTCGAAGTTCCCCCGAAACCAGCGCCTATAGAGCAGAACTCCGAATCTGACGACGACGATGACATGGCCGACTATTTCGACATGGAGATTGGGAAGACCGAGGCTGAACTAAGCAAGCTGGAGAAGCCGAAGCTACCAACTCAAGTCATGGCCCGGTTTGCAGCTCTGTCTCACGGCTCAATGGTCAAGATAATTGGGGAAGGGGAGGGACTGCTCAGAATGGTGAAAAGGCTACCGGAGGCAGTGAATAAGCGCGTCATTGAAAAGATACACGACCCGACACCTATCGAGCAGGCGAGGAAGGAAGATGTGGAAATGGTCGACGCGGTTGACAGCACGGACAAATTTGATTCCGAGCCACCAAAGCAACTGCATGAGGAGGTACAGGCCGAGCTGGATCCTGAGCCTGAGCGTTCTATTCAAGTCAAGGGTTCTGAGGAGCCTGTTGAAGCTGGCCCCACTCCAGAATCCACGGCACAAGTTGGTCAAGGGACTACCGAAAGGCCCCCCGTCGAACATGCTGCAAAGGCAGCTGGCGAGAAGATTGATGACAGTTCCCACGAAGAGGCTGCCCCGAGTCTTGACAAGACGCCCGATCAAAGTCATGTCGAGAAGTCTGACGAACAACATGTCGAGAACCCTGTCGAGAAACCCGTCGAAGAGTCTATCGGAAAGCCTGCTGAAAAAACGGAAGAGAATCATACAGAGAAATCTGTACAAAAGACTGAGAACGAGGATACCGAGGTGTCTGTTGCATCTGAACTTCAACCAAAGTCAGGAGATATGGATATTGACGAGCCTCCTGTTGAGATTGATCGAGCCGCACCTGACAGTCCACTATCTCCCTCCAACAACACGGTCATGGATGTGCCTTCCATAGCAAGTGAGATTGCGCCTACGGAGTCACTTGAGCCTCAGAAGACGGAACGAACACATCTGGGGACGTCCGAGGATTCTCACAAGAAGTCTGACAAGGACAAACCAGTTGACGTAACTGCAGAGGCGAATGGTGTGCAGCCTACACAAACGCTGGTGGAAAAGCCAACCGAAACCCTCCCTAAGCATACTCCACGGAAACCAGATGATGCTGTTTCGGAGAAACCTGCGGAACTTTTTACTGAACCTCGCCCTGAGGATCTAACAGTGAACGCTGAAGCTCTTAGACATAGACAGGCCGCAATTGAAAGTGGTCCTGTTTCTGTGGTTTGCCCGAATGTAATTTTGCAAACGACGGAAACAGCATCGAAACCGCCCAGTACGCCGTCACAGGTTGATGACGATGAGACTGAGTCTGAAGACGATTCTTTTATGAACCTTGATACTGTTCGACAGTATATGACCACGCCTCCAATCGATAGTCTACCTGAATACAGCTGCATACCTTGGGACAAAGATAGTGCTTTCTTAAAAACTCTCGAATCCAGCATTACATTGGACGAGTTTGTGGTCGAACACTTCGACAAGATGCACCTGGAGAAGTCGGCTGAACAGGACCATGACAGGAAGATTTATAAGGACAATTACGAACGGTACCTAGATTTTACAATGTCGAATGATCCAGCGGCCGTCAAAAGCCGTGGAAAGTTTTCAGTGTCGACAGGCATTGAAATTACAGGCACCGTAACGCCTGAGCCAAAACATGAAGGAAGTGGTCGTGGACGTCGTTTCGCAACCGAAAGAGACTTGGAACGAGTTTTGCAAGCATCAATGCGCGAGGACGAGGAGAGGAAAGAGCGCGAACTTAGAATGCAGCAGGAGAAGTATCGCACTGATAAGGAAGCCATTATTCCGAACATGATTTGGAACCAGGAAGAGAAGGATAATACCAAATACCTCGACAAGAGTGGGTTCACGCCTGTTGACCGGTTGGTATCAGCATGGCGGGTTTTGCCTCCAGTTAATAACTTCACTGAAGAAGAAGCCGGGCTATTTGAGAAGAGATACCTGGAAGCACCTAAGCAATGGGGTCGGGTTGCCGAAGCGATTCCGCATCGTGATTTCGGTTCCTGCATTCAGTATTACTACATGAACAAGAAGGACCTTAATCTGAAGGAGAAACTCAAGAAGCAGCCTAAGAGACGCAGAAAGGGCAAAGCGAAGCAACGATCTAGTGCATTGGTGTCGGAACTCGGCAACGGAGACGGAGAAACAGAAGAGAACCACGACACAGGAGAAAACGGCGAGAGGCGACGACCACGACGAGCGGCTGCGCCTACATGGGGTTTCGAACAGCCGCCAGTTGACACAGAGAACTCGACACCTAATGCGACACCTGGTAGACGTGGCGGATCCGCGAAGGTCGACCATTCCGAGAAAGTGGATGGAAGAAAGAGGCGAAGAGGCCCGAAGGAAAAGGAGCCCAAGGCAGTCAAGGCGAACCAGACGTTGGCCGCAGCCCCTGGGCCTGGCAAGGGACGATCGAGGTCAAACTCCAGAGCACTCAATACTGATGGCCCTTCAACTCCACTTCCAGCAACCGAATCCCATCGTCTCCCAGGTCAGTTCGAGCAGCACCCTGCTGGTATGCAGCTCCCTTTCTCCGTACAGCAGCAGCAGCAGCAACAACAACAGCCCATCCAAACCCTCGAACGACAGCAGTCAGTTGCTCCATCCTCCATCTCTGAAGTCATGGCAGCGCCTTCACTTCGGCCTGACCCACCGCCTCAGCCTGCAATGGCTACATTCAATCTAGCCCACCCGCCGTCAGAGCGCAAAGCGCCTACTCAGGCATCTAGCTACTGGAGCGTGTCTGAATCTAATGACTTCCCGCACCTCCTGCGCTCGTTCGGCTCGGATTGGACAGGGATCGCAGCCCATATGGGCTCTAAAACCGCAGTTATGGTAAGTTCTGACTGTCTCACGTAGGTCCACTACTAATGCGCTCGATAGGTGAAAAACTATTTCGTCCGTCAAAAGGATCAGGGCAAGGCCGAGTGGGAGGTGCTTGTCCAGGATGCTGATAGGAAGAGAGCTATAGGCGACAAGTTGCCCGATCCTCCACAGCCATCAACGGGAGGGCGAGGAAGGAGATATGACAGTTCAGCTGCAGCTTCCCGGCCGTTGGCTGTTGCCCCAGGTATCGATCCGCATGGAGAGACGTCGCAACCCAAGATGGAGCCATCAGTTCAACCCCCTCGTGGTCAACCTTTTGGCATGTATGGCAGCCCCATCGCCCAAGCGCCTGTTACGCAGCAACCGCTTGTCCAACCGCAACAGCAACCCATGCCTATTGGACAACATTCAACAACCCAGCCAGTAACTCAGACCATGTCACCAGGTCAAAGGCCTTTGAGAGCACCTGTACGGCAATTCGGATTTCCCGACGGCGAGCGCGAGCGAGAGCGTGACCGCGAGCAAAGTGTGCGGGTACCTCTTCCACAGAAGGCTTCCTCTAGACCTCCTGGTTCGGAACCACGGGAGCAGCGGCCTTTGGCTGCTGCGCAGCCTCTACAGCCAGCCCGGAGCGAAGCTATGATCGAACACAATGCCCAAATGGAACGTCAAAAGATAGATATACAGCGGCTCGAACAGGAGCAGCTTGAACTGGCTCGACAGTCAGAAAGACGGGTCAAGCAGGAGCCTGAAGTGAACCCACAGCCGCATCGCTACGAGCCGTTTGGACATCGTCAACAAGGAAGTCTTGGGGGCCAGCCGCTGGCAAGGCCACCGCAAGAGCCTGGACGCCCTCCATCTTATGCTCCTCCTATGCAGCAACAAGCCCCTGTGCAGCCGGTACGAAACCTGATGGGCGAGCAAACCCCTGTTCGATCACCTCAGATGAACACTCCATCCAGCCGCCCCATGTCTGCTCTCCAGCATAGACCGTCATCTGGTTCGATGCACGAACAATATGGCTCGGTAACACCCCAAGCTGGCACTCCAGTTCAACCACCGGCAGCGGCGCCACGTCCAGCAGAGCCTCGTAAGGGAGGCCTCAACATCATGTCCCTGCTTAATGACGATCCTCCTCCGCAGCCCAAGCGTGTCAGTGATGTGACTAGCACTCCTACCAGACCATCACCTACTCCCCCGCCCCAGGCCATGGGCCGTCCGCTCCCAGGGCCAGCACCGCCTTCTCAGATGCGACGGGGCGAGGCAGAGTCATACTCTCCTTACGGTCGAGGAACCCCAGTAATGCCATCCCTCAAGCCAACATATGCGGATTCCCCTCAGCCTCAGCACATGGGCAGTTCGAGGGCATCCATCGGGGTCTCCCTAGAAGCAGCAGCAGAGAGGGACTACTACAGGCAGAATCCTTACCAACCCAGTAGCCACAGCCGAACGAACTCACCACAAAGTGGCCATCGATATGCTCCTCCTGGACCTCCTGGACCCCCCGGGCCTCCTCAGTACCAGAACCAGGGATATCCAACTTCATATGCTGCAGCAGGTCAACCAGCCCATGCCGGATCGCCAGGAGGGCAATACGCGCTTCATCCATCGGCTTCTCGGGCACGAGAAGTACCTCAGGGTGGCCGCGAGGCTTCCTGGCCGCCGCCTCAACAACCTCCTTCCAGCATGCAGCAGCCGCCTGGATGGGCATCTCAACAACCACCAAATGCTCAACCCCCACCGCAGCAGCAACAACAACCCTGGCCTACGCAACATCCCTCGTCCAAGCCTCAAACCCCAGCGCCATCTTGGGCACCATCACAACCACCTTCACAGCCTCCGCCTCAGCAAGCCCACCATATGTCCATGAGAGACGATGGCCGTAATTCTTACTTTGCCAGTGGACCTGGCATGCCGCCGCAGCAGCATCAAATGCAAGGACGCTACCCACCAACAGTGTCGCGTGGCCCAGAGCCAGTGCCACCTCCGCAACCATACTCCCGTTATGCTTCTACTCCTGGCCCTGGCCCTCCTCGAGAGATTCCCGGCCGCAGCTACACGCCCATCAGTAGCTATGACTCACGTGGGCCACCCCAGCCTCAGCCAGGGGCACCTGTTTATACCGGCCATGATCCAAGAGATCCACGAGGAGATCCTCGAGGTGACCCAAGGGGGGATCCAAGAGATCCAAGGGACATGATGAGGGGAGGACTAAGGCCACATGAGTACGAAAGGCATCCAGATCACTATAGGAGATAGGTCGATATGCGGATGACTTGTATTCATACATTGGAAGTCAGACAGGCTTCGTATTCCATGGGTGGCGCAACTGAGGCGATAGGTTATGCAGCATGAGCGGTCTGAATTTTATGTAAATTACACACCTGCACCATAACTGATTTATGAATTGGACAAGCGAAGTTGACAATGCAAGCAAGCCTGTTATCAACCCTTCGGCTGATTCGTCGCCTCGAGGTTTCGTCAAAGTGTGTCGTGAGAGGCTCAAGAGCCTGATGAGCCGAGACCCACTACCCGCGCCCACTGTAAAGTAAACAACCCCGCCAAAACTTCCTCACGCCGGTGCAACGCGTTGAAATCAACGACAACCTTGCACAGCCTTCAAAGGACACACAGAAATACATTCATTATGGCCTCTCACTCAAGGTCAGCATCCGCGATGGGCGGTCACGTGAAGACGTACTTTGAGCAACAGCGTGAGGCTCTGATTGGCGAAATCGCAATGGCACGTCATGTCCCCCGTAGTCATTAGCGTTCATGCTAACATTATACTCTCCAGAGCTTTGAACACGTCTTGGCCAATATCAACAAGTTGAACCGATCTCTCGAGGCAGTCAATGCTGTATGAACGACGCTTTTTTTTTTTTTTTTTCAAGACGACTAAGCTAATAGAATTGGGTGCACAGGTCGGCAACGAATTTTCCTCGGTCGAGGCACTATGGTCGCAGTTCGAGAACGTCATGGACAAAGATGGCAAAGCTGGAGACGAGGCGGAATCGGCTGATCAGACAGAGCATCATGAAGAAGAAGGTGATACTACAGTGAAGCACGAGGGGGCGTGATGGGAGCTTTGGAAGGCCGTTTATGATACCCTGCGGATAACGAATTAATGACCGAGTGATACAAGATCTCAAGGCAAATAATCACAAAGGATCGTTGGTGATGATATAACTAAGCATAGTGATTTCACACCAAGAACTTTAGCACGTGTCACTTCACCAGGAGCAGTATTGGCAACGAATAGACTTGACTGTCTGTTCTAATCTGACTGGTTCTGGTATCTACTCTTTACCAAGACATCCTCGCAAATCCAGAATCTAGCAATCTGTACCAGAGCCAGTTTAACAATCTTGATCTAGATTCTTCAGCTCAGGGTAGCCATCATTGACCAACAGTTAGACAGCTCCAAAAAAGGAAAGAAAAGAAAAGAAAACCAACAAATCAAACAAGCAATCCTCATCTTCGTCCTTCCATCGGTACTCAGTATCCTATAGGACTCTTCTGAGGTTTTGAGGCGTTTGATACCCTCTTATCTCAATATGGTGGTTGGTAGGAACAAAGGTTCAGATGGTAGTAACCAACTCTTGGCAAGTGGATAGGGAGTTGGGCCGGTCAGTCCCGTAAGCAAACATCGCAAGTGGAAAAGAAAGGATGAAAGCAAACAAGATGCAAAGCCAATAGCGCGCGCTCATCGCCGCGTCAAGTCGTCTTTGGGCAATTGCCCATCATGGGTATCATGGTATGTATTATCATGATCGTGTTGCACTTCATGGCAAAGGCAATAGGTGAAATGGTTTATGTGGAGTGGCTAAATCTTTGTCTCCGATTCAGAGCCAGCTGTCGAGAAATCGTGTGACTTCTGTAGATGTTGTGGTAAGTAAGCAGAGCTCAAAATGAACAGGGGATATTCCTGTCAGATGGGCTTTCAGATAGAACTCTGCAGTAGATGTTTTTTTTGTTCATGTTTTTCGTCGTTTTCCTCTTTTCTTCTTCTTCTTTTTTCTTCACATTTCCTCTGCTTCGTCGTCTCCCATTTCTGTTGTTAGGAGGTCAAAAGAACTCGTTGGTTGGATCAATGGTCTTATCGACATGGTCACCAGCGATTTCGTGATAATCGCGACCATAGTGAGCGGCCACCACAGATTCGGGGCTCTCAGGATCCGCAGACTCACACCCCTCATACTTGCGGTACGTGATTTTTTCTTCCTGCTGCGTTTTTCGGATGAGATCAACTGCATGTTGCAGGTTGTCAGTGGGCTCATGGCCACAGTCTTCGGCATAATGGAGAATTTGCCCCCTCAATCTCTCGTACTCTTCATCCAAGTACTCGCACATTTGAAAGGCGGCAGTCGCCTCGCGATTGATCTTGACCGCAAGGCGCCGGCCCTCAACGATGTGTCTTTCCACAGATCTGTAGATCTTGAGACGTCGCCGGCGAGCCGCCTCCTCGCTCTCATCCTCTAGTCGCTTCAGCTTTTGCTGCTGGTTGTGCTTGTGTGTGCAGGCTACTGCATCTGCTCGATCCCACTCGTCGAGGATGATTTCGTTTCGGGACATAGCGGGTTGAATTTGAGAGGTGTATTTGTTCTTTGCAAGGGAATCTATGTGAATAGATTCCTGGATACGATCGCATTCGGTGAGAATCATTCGTGGCTCACAGCCCTGGATGACGGGCGCTTCTGGGTGCGCGAGAGCGGCTTGGACTTCAGCCTGGGGTTTCATATTAGCATCAAAGGCTGAAAGACGAAAAAGGGAATATACTTACACGACTTGGCTTGCAAGTCATGGCAGACAATGCTCCGTCGCTCCCGGCAGTCGAAGGAGCTTGTTGGTACAGCTGTTCCGCTTTATTGTTACCAATCATTTCGCCCTTCGAGGTCAACTCGGCAATTGCATCTCTCCAAGTGACTACAGCTCTAGGATCGCGAGCAGCTATGCGGTTTAGTAAGTCTATGAGAGAGAGCAGAATGTGTCAACTTACCAATCAATCGCTCAGGGCTTTCGTTCCGGACGTTTTCAAGGGATGTGAAAAATCCACCAAGTCTCTCTATCTCAAGCTCCTTCATCAAAGCCTCCGTGGCTGGTTGTCCCGTAGTAAAATCCTCTAGGAGTTCTTCGTCCTCGAATCCCCGTAACTCGGATACCATGTCATCAGTGGCGTCGTAGTACTATTCGCCGTCCAGTGATTCCTGGTAATAAAGCCCCTCAGGGACGAATCCGTCCGAGCTGCCGGCCTTTGTCAGGATCAACTCGGTCTGATCACTGGCATCGTCAGTCTTCTCAACCTTGGATTCTGGGGTCTTCTGCCTCTCGCAGCCAAGGTTAGTGTTCTGATGCTCGATACTCGGTATAAATTGAGAGTTGCTCATGGCAGCAACCAAAGATTCATTGGAAGCGACTTTATTGGGCGGTAGCTCAAAGTCCTCCGTCATCTCTCGCAGCAATCGCTGTTCGTCCGCGGCGATCGATTTCGTTTCATCGATGTTTGGTCCGAGCAGCCCAATGCTACGAATTCGATCAATAACTGCAAGAGAACTTCGGTGACGGGCATATGCCTGCAGCTGACAGTCAGGTGTCTGATCTCGGTTAAGTCCTAGCCAATACCACATCAGACTTACCTCTTCGACTGTCTCGACCTCTGTAGGGTCTCCTCCGTGCTGCCAGATTCGTGGTGGGTGAACATCTAGGAGCTGTTAGTTTGTACGAGAAAAAGACTTACGGAAATTTACCATTAGTTGTATCACGCTCGACTGGTCCTTTGCCTGATTGGCCAACTTCCTGTAGAACTTGACTCTGGTTGGCGTCACCACGAGTATCTTGGTTCATGGTTCGGTCAGATCGAGTCTTGATTTCAACAAGCTGCGCCTGTTTATTCTCCATGTGAACTGCTTTAGCAACCAGGGCGTCTTGGCTAGTGGACTCATCGCGCGCATGCTGGCTGTGGCCTCGGTCGTGAGAATATAAGGCCGGGGCTATTGCAAACCGGGGGAGGAGATTTTGATCCATCGAAACATCAAACTTTGACGGATATGACTGGAGACTTGGAGTCTTTGGGGATACTGGGGTCTTGTGAGACATTCCCTGCGTGGCAGTGTTGAGGTCGCCAGAGAACTCTCGAATAAGCTGGCCCATTTCGTTCTTCCCGACTGGAAGCTGCCAATCAAGGCCCTCAAATGTTCTATCCTGCCTGTAAAACTGTTGTTAGTCTTCTCGATCACATTGGATTCATCTGCAAGGAATACTTACTCGATAATTCGATTGGCGAGTTGCGCATCACTCTGGCCGGGATCTTGCGAGGAGGGTTGGGAACGGCTCTGGGTCGAAGACTCCGACTTGGTCTTTCCAACCAACAATGTTCTTAATCGAGGAGATAGCCGGCCCTTACGTTTCAACTTTCTGTTACCATCGCTCTTGGTTTTTGCTTCTTCACCAGATCTGTCACTGCCCATGAACATACTCAAGACAGATCTCAATGAAAATTTTGACGATTCACTCGTGAGATCGTTGTTGTTTGTCTGTTCTTGCCCAGGGTTCTTGTTCCGTAGAACATTCTCCTCCTGTCGAGCAGTCTCCTCCTGTCGAGCATTATCTTCTGATCGCACACGCTTTTCCTAGTTAGTCTTGTATGTCTTGAGATCAATGCGTTGTTCCTCAGTCTTCTCTCTCTGTAGAGTAACATGTTTCTGTAGAGCAACAAAGTATTCTCTTTGAGATTTAAGAAGCTCGAGACGTTTCTTTGAGGTTCCGTAGCCATCAGAAGTGTTGTCGCTTTCTTGAAAATTATATTCGTCTTCAGTGGTGTTTGAGTTTCCGCTACTAAGATGCGTGGATGGGTTGGAAGTACAATCTCGCGCACCGGTCGTGATGCTTTCATCGTTGGTGGCGGGATCGCGGGCGTTCTCTTCAGAGACGCCCTGAAGGTTAGGTTGCCGGACTATAGTTGTGCATGTTATCAAAACAGACACGTCGTCGCTGTTCGTCTGACGATTGGTAGAGCACTGAGGGTTCTCACCAACAGTCTCTCGTGGTGGAGTATTGGCAGATACGAGGTGGGCTTGTGTCTCGCTGCTTTCACCAACTTCCGTGATAGGATCCAGCTGATGTGGTACGTGAATGTCACCCGGAGCGGACTTTGCTCGCTTATGAAGCTTGTTTCCTGACTTTGTATCGAATATTCTTGCCCAGGATAGTTTCTTGTGTTTTTGTTCCGGGCCAGTGCCGTTTGCGTTGTGTAGTTCTAGAAGAGCAAAGGTTAGTTGAGCAAATAGGTAAACAAATTATTCAGTTCCATACCATCGACGCCCGCCTCGGACTTTTTCTTTTCATTCACAGAGAATACATCTTGAACTGCCAGTTAGTATATAATCTAGTATATTCCTCATATGCTTTGACGGACGAATGTGAAACTCACTTCTCAGCTCGGTTTTTCCTTTCTTGACAAAGTCACGGAACTTGACTTCTTGCGGCGAAGAAGGCCCTACCAGAATATCAGTATGATACCCTTGACGTGAAAAAAGACAGCATATTGGTATCGAATTACTTGTAGAAGTACGGACGTAGATACCATCGTCATATCGGTGCCTCGCTAGAAAGCTCGCGATCCATTTGCTGCTCGCAAGAGCGGCAGGGTAAGATGCCGAGCCCTGCATCGTGAAATATGTTTAGGAGAAATGCAGTAGGTGAATATGATGACAACAAGGTAGGCTGAAGAGACTTGGTTGCTGTAGTGAGATGAAATGTTGATGTTAGGTTGTTGAGATGGTGTTAAGGTATTGAGTGAGGGTAAAGAAGTTGAGTGATGAAGAGAAGAGAAGGAAGAAAACAGACGGAGGGAACAGAAGATATATATGATGGGCCAGGAAGAGTTTGTTTAGAAACAATGAGCATGAATCATTCTAGCTGCCACTGCTATTGTCCCTGGCAGCCGGCAGCAACTGGCAAGCAAAATGGGAATAGGGTCATGGGCGGTTCACGCTGGCAGCTGGCAGCTTCAGTGCCACTGCCAGTGGTAATAGGGCCGATCTTCCTCCAGAATCTCCCTTATTCACACAGTGCATGCAGCTCCATGGCCCTAAATGAAGACAATGGATATTATACAAGAACTGGAAATGTCCAGTTGATCATGTGATAGTGTCCATCTACAATGAACAGCGTTGCTTGGGACACTGCCCCTGGCAGCAACTTTGTTTGATAGAATTCCAGAGACTTCAGAGTCTATCCAGAGATCAAGGTATTGCTACTCTTTATCAGAGTGTCCGAGTCCCAATTCTCAGTTATTACTATAAATCTATAATACAAAGAGGGCTGGCTCGTTACCGTTGACTCCGTTTTCCCGATCTCACCTCCATACAACTAACGAGCTCTCTAGCTTACTTACAATGAACCACATCTGAATATTATCTGTTACACTAATGCCACGCAAAAACTCGGCCGTTATTTACTTCTTCCCCTTAGCCTTGACCTTGGGTCGCCCTCGCTTAGGTTTGTCCTCGTCTTCTTCGTCGTCGTCGGCAGCAGCATTGGTCGCCTTCTTGGTAACCTTCTTGGCTTTCGGTTTTTTTATATACTTGTCCTTCTTGAAATCGATTTCGTCATCTTCTTCGTCGACTTCCGGTGCCTCAACTGCCTCGGCATCATCATCTTCGACAGCTTCCTCAAGATCAGGAACCTCCTTGGGTTGAGTCTTGGGAGCGACGACATTGCTGGCCTTCATAAAGGGAATTGGGTGGCTCATTGCATTGTATCTAGAGATCTCGTTAGTTGTAAATCAGACCCATGGGTAAATGGTCAACCTACGTTCGAGTGAAAGCAGCTTTGGTCTTGGTCTCAATCTTGACGTGTTCCTCGTCCATCGGTCCGACGCCAAGTTCCTGAACAGCATCGAAATCTTCACGAGTCAAGTAGTAACTGTCCATCAGATCAATGACCTCTGACACTGCCTCGTTGCCCTGCTTTTGTAGACGATCTACAAGCTGCGTCCAAAGGATAGGAAGGTACTGCTGGCGGATCTCGTTATGATCCCCAGAAGATCTGAGGCGCATGTGAGAGTGAACCTCTCGGATCGATCTGCCTAACCTTCCGTACTTGCTATTGTTGCCCAACCACGACGTGAAGTTGGAGCCCATGAGCTGGCCTGCTATAAAGCTGGCGGGGCGGACCGTACTAAACACAGCATGTGTGGGCATCAGGCTCCAATGTTGCTGAGGTCCATGGATCATACGATCAACAAGGTCTCCGTCGCTGATGCTCTCTGCTGCATTGTCGAACAGTTCGAGAGCTTTGAGCTTGAGCTCGCGTTGGTTATACCCTTTTCCATTTAAGGCCATAGGTTTTGTTCGGAGATAGTTCTCTTGTATCATAAGATAGCTAAACTCGTGATCGTTGAAATAGAGCTCAATCTTGTCATTGAGTGTTGATTTGCTTGCGGGGGTGAACAATCCACCTGCCAGCATCTTTTGACAGATGTCCCACGGTTTGAGGATGACGTGCTTTTCCCAAGCCTTAGACATGGCCTTGCTCTGGTCAAAGTCCATACTTGTCTGGTCTAATTTCGCAGTGGAGATCATATTGAAGATCTGTCGAATGTCCTTGTTGCTTCCTTCGATGAGAGCATCTACTACAGAAGGAGGAAGCTTGAGCCCTTCTCTATGGCAAATAGTCATGACGCGAGATCGAACTTGATCCACCGTTGGGCGATTGAATCGGATGTCGAAAGCTGCATGGTCGAAAGGCTTCATCTTGGGCAGTCTTCGCTCGTTGCAGATGAGTATCAGAGGAACCTGTGTCTTTTTGCAGAACTTTGCCAAAGCACCGACACCGCCTCGATCGCCCGCAGACATACCGTCAACCTCATCCATGATAAGAACAATCTTTTTCTTGGTTGCATCCACATCTTTGCCATCGCCAGCAAAGTACCCGAGAAGCGACGTATTGTTCATCACATCGCTCACTCCGTTTTCGACGAGCTTCTTGCTGCGAGTATCACTTGCATTGCTCTCCAAAACGTCATATCCCTCCAGCTTCGCAGCTAGGTGAGCCGCCGTTGTCTTGCCAATTCCAGGGGGTCCAGAGATGATGATGGCGCGCTCACCACCCATCCCGTCAGCACCTCTTCTTTGAAAGTTGTATTTCTTGTGTTTTGGCCAGTTTCTGAGCCAGTTTTGGATCTTTTCGACTTGAGCCTTATTGCCACAAATATGACCGAGCTGTGTGGGTGCATACTTTGAAGTTAGTAACTGAACGGGGGGTGCCGCAGCAGCTTTCACAGGAGGGCCTCCAGCGGCGGCCGCTTTTTTGGCGGCTTTCGCAGCCTCTGCCTTTCGAGCCTTCTCTTCGGCCTCCATCTCTGCAACTTGTTTCTTGACTTTGTCTTCTTCGGCCTTTTTCTTCTCCTGGGCCTTCTGGGCTCCTTTGCCGCCACCTCCAAATGCAGGAAGTTTGCGGATCAGTTCGAAAAGTCCGTTCTCGTCAATTGTCTTGATTCCGATAGATTTAATCTTTGCCAGCTTACTTGGCCCAGCGTCTTCTCCCAAAACCACAAAGCTTGTCTTGCTGCTTGGTTGACCGACAACTTTACCACCATATCTCTTGACAAGAGCCTGTCCCTCATCACGACTGATGGTCTGCAAAACACCCGTGAAGACAAAACTAAGACCAGTCAAACATTCATCCGCACCTTCAGGAAGTTCAGCTGCACCTGCAGCTGGCTGAGCAGAAGCATTACCGCCTCCGAATGCGTTCTTTCGCCAATCAAACTTGGCATTGGCATCTTTGGGTGGTGGTGTAGGGGCACGAACGGTAGCAACACTGTCAAGAATGTCCTTGATCTTATCATCTTCAGGCTCGTCATTCTTCTTTCTTGGAACCCGAGGTTTGGCTGCAGCTTTAGGTTTGGCTGTAGCCGCTTTCTTGCGTGGGGCCTCTTCTTCAGACTCTTCTGAGTCTTCGGATAAAGATTTTCGCTTTCTGCCTTTCGCTGCAGGCTTGGCTTCTTCTTCCTTCTCTTCCTTCTCTTCCTTCTCTTCCCTCTTGACAGCGGATGGGCGGCCTCGGGTCGCTATCCGCTTTGGCTTAGGAAGTTCCTCGTCCTCAGATTCGTCCTCCTCGTAGTCGTCATTCTTGCGCTTACTTCCACCCTTGGCATCGGCTGCAAAGATATCTTTGTTGTCTTCGTCTCCGTCATCCATGTAGGCATCAGAATCCTGATCGGCATTGTGGGGTGAGTAAGAGGCTGTTGATTTTCGTGTGGCAGGGGCTTTGTCATTCGTCGCTGGTGCTGCGGGCTTGGAAGCAGTAGGCTTTTCTCGGGGACTTGATCGAACGGGAATACCAGGCTTTGCAGCAAGCTTTTTGGGTGTTACTGAACTTGTAGGCTTGCTGTTCTTTGCGGAAGCGAAGTAATCATCAGCAGAAATGGCCACGCCCTTAGTTTCCTCCTCCCTGTAAAAAGTCAATCAGAGACAATTGACAAGACAGAAGTGAAAGACAAACTTGGCTTTTCTCTTTGGTGCGGGTTTAGTGGTAGGCTTTTGCACTCTGCTTGGGATCAGCTTAGTTGTAATGAGTGGAAGGGAAACAACTTACTCTACTGCTTCATCTTCATCGTCGCTATCTTCAACGACCTTTCTTCCCTCTGAACTTATATTAGCACCATTGTAGGTCCAAGAATAGTATCGTCTAGCTCACTTGTACGTTTGCTCTTGGCCATCTCCTCAGCTTTTCTTGGGGCAGGTTTTGGGGCGCCTCCACCCTTGGGTCCAAAGAAAGACCGGATATCAGAAGGCATTTTTGGCGATCTCGTTTTTTCTTCTTCTGCTTGTTTTACTTGCGATTGAAGAAGTGCATCGCCCTTTTAATGGCATGCGCCAATGTTGCCTAGGTGAGGATTGGTAACGTGAATCCCAGGCAATCAAGGAGCAGCCTAGGAGTCCGAGTTTAGTGACGTGCACGGTAGCTCCTATCAAACGCGAAGCTGACGCGAGGTCCGTGACTGCGAGCTAAAGTGGTTCCACGTTGTGGGCCTTGAAATTCAGGCCTCATTATCAACCCACCTGACATCGGGAAGATTTTCTGGAGCTCCGTTGTTCGAGGCAGCTTCAAGTCAACTCTGGTCGCCGCCATGAAGCCCGCTAACACATCGGCGTTTCTCAATGCCTTCCAGGGATTGAGGCTATGTCCCTCTTCGCCTCTGCGACAACTTCGCACCCCTCTTCGGCAGTTTTCGAAGACCCTTGATGCGATTCGACGACCGCAAAATGTCCGAGCCTTTTCGACGACCCCCTCAATGCTAGGCAACTGGCTTGAGCCAAACCTGAACCGAAAGAAGAAGATGGCAAAGGGACGGCCTCGTGTGGCTACAGGTGGTTCGACCAAGGGTACGACAGTGATTTGGGGCGACTACGGTCTGCGAATGACGGATCACCACCGAAGAATCAGCGCCAAGCAATTGAAGATGGCCGAGGACACCATTAAAGTGCGACTTCGAGGTCAAAAATACCGATTGTATAAGCGCAAGAACTGTAACGTCGGTGTATATGTCAGCGGTAACGATGTAAGGATGGCCTTTCTGGGCTTGGGTGGAACCTCGGCTTATAGTTTTACAGATGCGTATGGGTAAGGGTAAAGGTTCATTCGATCACTGGGCAACACGAATGGCTGTTAGCCAGATTCTGTTCGAAATCCGAGGACGACTTCATGAGCAAGTTGTGAGAGATGCTTTCCGTTTGGCCGGTAACAAGCTTCCTGGTGAATATCTTACAACCTTATTTATTGAGCACAACTAATCACGATCTCAGGTCAATGGGAATTCGTTAAGAAGGGAGAGCCTCCCATGGTTGGGATCACCAAGTTGGACGGCGTGACTCTAGAAGAGTTGAAAAGACCTCGACGACACATTGCTCCTGTTGAACTACTGGAGGCTTCCTCGCCTACAACTGAGACTCTGGTCGGGAGCACTTCTGAAGCTTCTCGCAACCCCTAGAGGTTTGGGCTGACGAGACAATGCCATGTATATTATAGAGGTGTAGATCTGTTGTAACTTGTATGAACACCAAATTCTGGATCTACTAATTCTGGAAATAAACAAACGAGATTTATATGTAATAGTCTTACAACCGCATAGAACCGACGACAAAGTTCATATTTTCTTGGCGACTATCAATGCTTTTCCTTGTCGAAACAAATTTAATTTGTGCAATACCTATCCTATCACTAACCGTTGCCTGCTGAACGCCTGTCACAGTTGGATGTTGTGCACGGACCACTTCATTTTCAAGACATCATCCACTCTGCCACTTTACGCGACAACGCGTCTTCCAACATTTCCCCAAAAAGCTGTCTCGACACAATTCTCACCTCCCGGCCAAGCAGCTTCCACGATGGCACTTATTGTTGACAAGCACCGACCTCGGTCTCTCGAGACCCTCACATACCACAATGAGTTGTCAGATCGTCTTCGCTCTCTTGTAAGTCAGTAAACCTGACCTGGATGAGCAGTATTGTTGACTAGTATCACTTTCAGGCCCAGAGCGGTGACTTTCCTCACCTGCTTGTGTACGGACCTTCGGGTGCTGGAAAGAAAACCCGAATCGTCGCTACGCTGAAGGAGCTCTATGGACCAGGTGTGGAGAAGATCAAAATCGATGCTCGAGTATTCCAGACGACTAGCAATCGAAAGCTCGAGTTCAATATTGTCGCCTCTGTCTATCACCTCGAAATCACACCATCCGACGTTGGAAACTACGACAGAGTTGTTGTTCAGGACCTTCTTAAAGAGGTTGCACAAACGCAACAGGTGGATCAATCAGCGAAGCAAAAGTTCAAAGTCGTGGTCATTAACGAAGCGGACCATCTGACGAGAGATGCACAAGCAGCTCTGCGACGAACGATGGAAAAGTACTCACCCAACCTACGACTAATCCTCTTGGCGAATTCGACTGCCAATATTATTGCTCCAATTCGCTCGAGAACTCTACTGGTCAGAGTAGCGGCCCCGACGCACGAGGAAATATGTGATGTGCTAGCCGTATCGGCGAAGAAAGAAGGTTGGCCTCTTGTGGAGGGTCTTCACAAGCGAATAGCAGAGGAGAGTGGACGAAACCTTCGGCGAGCTCTCTTGATGTACGAAGCCGTCCATGCACAAAAGTACGTTTCCCCTAACGAAGTTGATACCTATGGCGTGAAGTAAAACTAACCTAATTGATAGTGAGAAGGTCACTGATAGCACAGTCATCCCACCGGCAGATTGGGAGGCCCTTATTGGCCAGATCGCAAAGGAGATCCTGGAAGAACACTCGCCAGCCAGGATCCTGCAGGTGCGGTCAAAGCTTTACGACCTCTTGACACACTGCATCCCCCCCACTACTATCCTCAAGACCTTGGCGTTCAAGCTGATTGCCCTCATTGACGATGGATTGAAGGGCGAGGTTATTCAGTGGGCGGCTTTTTATGAGCATCGTATCAAGACCGGAACCAAGGTTATATTCCATCTGGAAGCTTTCGTGGCAAAGTTCATGAGGATTGTCGAGATGTATTTGATGAGTATGGATATGTGATTATACTAGAGGATATTCGGCGTTTAGGAAGGTTTATGTAGCAAAATCTGCGGAACTCGACGATACATTCGTGTCGATGCTTCACTCCATTTCACTACCACTCATAACTCCTGCAATGTTCTGTATGATATAAGCTGGTAAGGGAGAACCCTGTAATACTGTGAAGTGACTAAACAAGAGATATTGGTTCTGAAAGAACACATGGGCCTCATTAAACGTCAAACTTGAAATACCTTACTGTAGAAACATACCGTGGAGCCCCGGACCCGATACGGAGGGTCATGATGAAGCGGAGGATGGGGGATGGGGAAACGGAACCTTGTTTAGATACCGTGTGCCTGGCTAGAACGCATGGAGAAATGGAAGGAGTATTATTGGCTATATGGTACTTCCTACATGTTGGAGACCATCACTGATAATGACAAACTTACCATGCTAAGTTCATTGTTGGGCTTATATAAAAATGCCTAATTAGTAAGTTGTTCTGTCTTTTAATTCACCTTCTTTAGCGACCAGGATGAGAAGAGATCTGTAAAACTTGAGTCAGCTAATTTATTGCAAATATGGCAGTGAAATCAGTTTCCCATTCAGCAACTTTCGTGAAAACAAAAGTTTGTCATGATGGCGCATTCATCACTGAGAATAACCGCGGGAACTCATGAGGAAGACCGGCTGGATGAGAGGAGGAACCAGATCTGATCTCCGTAGTGTGTGCGTGAACAGTCTTTCCAACGAGCGCAAGTTCAGGATACTATAGGAAAGGAAAGGTGGACATGGCAAACGGACAAGTTCCATTCGTTGATTGCATCACTTTATGACAGTATCTCGGTCGAGTCCCGAAGATGCGGCTAGCCGGCAACATTCTAGCTCCAAAGCGTGGCTGGAATTGCTGTTGAAGCCACAAATCTTGGGGGTTTAGTGGCTTCGGCTATGAGATGCACATCGAACCGACCGTTGGGCACAGATCAACATGGGGACAAGGATTGACTTTGAAAGATTAACATGAGGATGCCAATTGGGGACGGTCATCATGATGGGCGATCTTGCGGGACGCTAGTAGCCACATGGAGAATCGCTTTAGCCTTTGTTTTTTTGTTACAGAGTTTATGAAATTGGTGATCTTTGGGCCACCTGTTGTACACAAGTCGATAAATGTAGTAGCACAATGTCCTCATCCCCAAATTTGTGGTATATATGCTCGAGTCCCTTGGTACATAATCTCCAATACCGTACCAAAGGTGCTGCATCAGAAATATGTAAAAGCTTTCTCCAAAAAGAGGCAAGTACAGAGTACATACAGTATCCTCTACAAAGACCCGCAGAGGGACAACAAATGCCCTAACGAACTCAACTTTGTTGAGGGAACTCACAGGGAATTAGACCCTGAATGTTTAGCCATGAAGAGGCGAAGTCGGAGGCTGAGATAGGCCAATCAAGTTGTATAAATCTTAACCCCGAATGCGGGGGGGCGTGTGAGGGGCATCTGCAGGCCACGCTGCACCAATGTGGGGTCAAATGGAAGCCCATTAAAACCGATTGCCTTGAAACGGCAATAGGAGCACAACCAGTAGATAAGGAAACACGCCGTACGTTCTGGTACAGATATTACTGCTGGAAGTGTCGCCAGTTGGGAGCCAGAGCATCGAACCCTCTGAACATGGCATTCGTCGTGGTAGCGATCTCGGTTCGCTGTCGACAGACAAGGTCAGTGTTATCCTGCATTGGCGAAATGCAACGCCTTTACCGGGTTCCACTATACTGCTGGCCTCCCAAAACTCCACCTCCTTCGTGACTATGATCAATCACATAACACGTTTTAGCTATCAGTACTCTTCTGTGTGCGGCCCCATAGCGGCTCCGTCATTTTGGATCAAGGAGATCATTTTGGATCAAGGAGAGGCAAGAAAACTTAGGACCTCAATCATAAAGAACAAAAATACTTGGGTAAACTTAGGTGAGACTTGACTAACCTTTTGACTGATTGTTTTTGACTCCTAAACTCAGGGTCTGAAGTTTTCTTGCTCCCCGAGGTGGACGCATCTCTTCCCAAGGCTGTTCAATCATCCTTCCCGAGTAATGATCGGTAATATCTCAATCATAGGAGCCGGGATATTACTCTGGTGGTGATGGCACTTAACTGTGCATGCTTTGGCTGTCTGTCTGCTGGCTGACATCACCGGTTCCTGAAGAAATAATCTTCTGTTGACCTCGAATCATTGGTCTATCCGGCTGCTGCAGATCGTTCGGCAAGCTAGCTATTACAGGGATTTGATGGTGCCAATTCTTGATAGGTGGATATGCCAATACATCGTCGATGATATCAAATTCGAAGTCATGTTACTATGCAGCATGAGCCTCCAACACCGAGAGCTGAGAAAGTTTCAATGCTAGTAGAAACTCTAGTATCTCATTACCTATTGTCTCATGTATATTTCCCTTAATTTAATGCAAAACTAACAACAGAGTGTGTCATGTCAATGATTATGGCTACCAACCTACCTGGGTAACGTCCTCTGAAAGTCTGAAGAAGATACGGTCATCCTTAATTACCGGGAGCAGTGCTACATAATTACGGGACGTATCACTCAGCCAAGTCGAAGTGAGCTTTCTCTGCGCTGTGTTTTCAGTGGAGAGTGACGAGAAAACCCAGCATAGGCCAGACAACGTGGTAATGAAATAGCTGGTAGAATTCAGGCCATCGAGTTATAAGGGAAGACAAAGGCAGAAAAGCTAGTGAAGAAACCAATAATGCATTCTTTCTCGGGCGTAGGGCTTCGGGATAGAACCGACGCGGCCTGGTATGGATGAATGGCCGGGAGAACAATAGGATACATGGCGCGGCAAAAGGATTCTCAAATGTAGCGGCCATAGTCCACAAGTCCTTGTACGTATATCACATTGGCATTTGTGTAATGCCGACGTCAAGTCGCATCTGATCTCGAAGGCTCATATTGCTGACGGGCAGATACCATCTAGCATGCTTAGTATGTTGGCCACACTGAATGCCGAGAATTCAAGTGTGAATCTTTGGTGACGATCAATAATGACTATCAAACTTTCAAGTTGTATGCACTATTACAGAATTACTAGCGGATGTGAGTCGCTAGCTCACTACTGGCTATTCGGGACTTGAGGTGGCTCGGGGGAAAGGATCACGGCAAGACCCCCCCGGTTCGCCGGCCGCAGCTCGGGTTCGGTGCCAACACCACTGAGACTGATCCCAGTTGGTGCAGGTACCAGTGACAAGTCACAGCGGCCGGCCGGGCGTTCCAATGATGATGGACCCATTTGCCATAAAGAAAGCTCCCCCCGTAAGCCGGACCTCATCAAACCTCTGGATTCGTCTCAACTATTTCTCGGGCTCCCCCCCCTACTCTAAATCCAACTAAACACTTCCTCTCTCCTTTACTCTTCATTGCCTTCTCCAAACTCTCCCCCAATTCAAATACCTACAACTCAACTGCGCGATCTCTGCATCTCCATAAAACAGCAACACCGAAAGCTGTAAGTCCTGCAAGTTCAAGCAGTTCTGACAAGCTCCACGGTCACGCTACCCCGCCATCAACGTCGCACCTACGCTCAACGAAAAAAAAAATTATTTTTGAAATAAACCCCCCGCGACAGACACAATGGCAACCGCCGTCGAGCAACCCCAAGTGCCCCAGGAGCTCAGGACTTCGGCTCCCGAGTCTCTTCCCAAGAGTGCTATCCCAGCCGCCGTCGCTTCTCCCGTTCCCGCTCCTGCAGCCACCGAAACTGTCTCATTGAGAGCTGAGGAGACTCCCGCTCCCGCTCAAGAGACAAAGGCGCCTGTAGTCGCTGAGGCTCATCTCGTTGATACCTATCGTAAGTTTGCGCAACCAACTCTACCTGTCGTTGGAGCTGCATCGCTAACTTTCAGCTTAGACCCTCCTCAGCGCATGTTTGCTAGTATGTCAACTGTGCCCCTTTGTTTTCTGTTGAGGCGAAATTACTCGCCGCAGTGTCTCCCGCTAGGCCCTGCTATGCGGTCCTTTGCTTATTCTTGACTCCATCGTGCTCCGTTTACCTGGCTCATACTAACCTTGCAACCCGGCAGAGCATCCCCACCGGCCCCACCTTGCCAGTAAGTGATCCCGGCTTCCGCACCGGAGCCTCAACATGAGCTGACCCACTCTCATAGACCTCGAAGAGTACAAGCGACTTTACAAGGAATCCATCACTCAACCTGAGAAGTTCTGGGCTGAGCGCGCACGCGAGCTCATCTCCTGGGACCGCGACTTCCAGACCACCCGAAGTGGTTCTCTTCTCAATGCCGATGTCTCCTACTTCAACGAGGGCCGCCTGAATGCCTCATACAACTGTGTCGACCGTCATGCTTTCAAGGACCCCGATCGTGTTGCCATCATATATGAGGCCGACGAGCCCACCGAGGGTCGCAACGTCACCTACGGAGAGCTCCTCCGAGAAGTCTCTCGTACCGCCTGGGTCCTCAAGCAGATGGGTGTCCGCAAGGGCGATACCGTTGCTATCTACCTTCCCATGATCCCCGAGGCCATCATCGCTCTCATGGCCTGTGTCCGTATTGGTGCCGTGCACTCCGTTATCTTTGCTGGTTTCTCTTCCGACTCCCTCCGCGACCGTGTTGTCGATGCCGGCTGCAAGGTTGTCATCACAACTGATGAGGGCAAGCGAGGTGGCAAGTTGATTGGCACGAAGAAGATTGTTGACGATGCTCTCAAGCAGTGCCCTGCTGTTGAGAACGTCCTTGTCTACAAGCGTACTGGCTCAGAAATCCCTTGGACCAGCGGCCGCGACTTCTGGTGGCATGAGGAGGTTGAGAAGTGGCCCAACTACTTCCCTCCCGAGCCTGTCGCTTCCGAGGACCCTCTATTCCTCCTCTATACTTCCGGCTCCACTGGCAAGCCTAAGGGTGTCCTGCATACAACCGCCGGATATCTCCTCGGCGCTGCTATGACTGGCAAGTATGTCTTTGACATCCACGACGGAGATAGATACTTCTGTGGTGGTGATGTCGGCTGGATTACCGGTCACACCTATGTCGTTTATGCCCCTCTTATGCTCGGTGTATCCACAGTTGTATTCGAGGGTACACCTGCCTACCCCAACTTTTCGCGATACTGGGACATCATCGAGAGACATAACGTTACTCAGTTCTACGTTGCTCCCACCGCTTTGAGACTGCTGAAGCGTGCTGGTGACGAGCATGTTCGTGGCAAGTTCGCTCACCTTCGCGTACTGGGCTCGGTCGGCGAACCTATCGCCGCCGAGATCTGGAAGTGGTATTTTGAAGTTATTGGAAAGGAAGAGTGCCACATTGTTGATGTAAGTTTGGCATAGGTATTGGTTTGGTGGCCGCCGCTAACATTGATTGTAGACTTACTGGCAAACCGAGTCTGGTTCTCATGTTCTCACGCCCTTGGCTGGAATTACACCAACCAAGCCAGGCAGTTGTTCTTTGCCCTTCTTTGGGGTTGAGCCCGCTCTCATTGATCCTGTTTCTGGCGAAGAGATTCACGGCAACGACGTCGAGGGTGTGCTGACCTTCAAGCAGTCCTGGCCTAGCATGGCTCGCACTGTCTGGGGAGCCCATAACCGGTACAGAGAGACTTACCTTGATGTCTACAAGGGTTATTACTTCACTGGAGACGGAGCTGCTAGAGATCACGAGGGTTTCTACTGGATTCGGGGTCGCGTTGACGATGTCGTCAATGTTAGCGGCCACCGATTGTCCACTGCTGAAATCGAGGCTGCTCTGTTGGAGCACCACTCTGTTGCTGACGCAGCTGTCGTCGGTATTGCTGATGAGCTTACTGGCCAAGCTGTGAATGCCTTTGTTGATCTCAAAGAGGGCGTTGAATCAAGTGATGCTCTGCGCAAGGAGCTTATTGTCCAAGTGCGCAAGAGCATTGGTCCTTTCGCTGCTCCCAAGGTGGTGTACGTCGTGCCTGACATGCCCAAGACACGAAGTGGCAAGATTATGCGACGGGTATTGAGGAAGATAGTTGCTGGTGAGGAGGACCAGCTCGGAGATATTACTACTGTAAGTCATCTTCTTCGGTTACCTCAAATGGCATTTGTAGCTAACATAACACACAGCTTTCTGATCCTTCCGTTGTTGAGAAGATTATCAAGGCTGTTCACGATGCCAAGCGCAAGTGAGGTCAACGACGAAAAGGGTTATAAAGACATGATGCATATTATCTAGTGGAGTTATATACCATGGATACCAGGCAAGCGGGAAAGTAATAGTTTGCCGACAACGGAAGCGGCCTGGAATCATATTCCCGCTCGGTGTTTGGGATTGATGTTGGGATTCAGCCACGACCCGGAAGGATCTTGATGGCTTGGGAACCATTTTTATGAGGTTGATTTTTGAGCATTGCGGTCTGATTTTTCTCACATCTTTTCTTTAAGCTAGCAAGGCAAAAAGAAATTCCAATAATGAAACTTGGTTAACACGTCAATGCCGTCCGTGTTGCAGGGTAGTGATGTCAAAAGAATCTAATTGCGACCACAACAAGTGATTGATGTCAAAGCAAGGTTCTGCACGAATCTGTCTTCGAAGGCTGGATGCTTCCTTTCGTTAAGTTTGACTCGGAGTAGAATCGGGCAAAGAGAAACAGCCTGTTACGGCAGCTTCCAAAGGGCGCGTGGACACAGACCGTTTTGGAGTGGGATATGAAGTGGGATGAAGCAAAAGAGCAAATGGTCACAATAAACGACGTTCCAAGATTTAAGCTTCAGCATTTCTGGGCCCTCGCGTGGGACTACAGGAGGTCTAGAATAAGAAAGGACTTATCGGTTTTCACAGTTGCAGAGATAGCAACTAGCTGCTCCACGAGCCAAAGGCGCCAATAGATGGTCCCACTGGAGTGCCAAGGGTGATGAAGTCGTCATCGTTTTGGGGGCTGTTGGTGTATGAGTTGCAAGGGTGGGGGAGAGTAGGTAATTTTTATTTCCCGCTGACTGGAGGCTGCGTAAGTTGAGGGGCCGGCTGTCTTGATTCCTTGGCTCGTACTCCGTATACCTAAGGTATTCTCAAAGAGCCATGATTCAAATTGAGTTTCCGATGATATCGTGACATCGTTTTAAAACAAGCCTTTTCAGGTATGGCGCTTGATAAGAAATCTTGGGGACAGCCCGATAAAGTAGCAACGACGTGGCAGCAGAGTCTATCGTTTAGTTGGGTAACAAAGCCTGTCATCAACACCTTGAATCAGATAAATATCAACTCGTCAATGCCAAGAAACTTCAAGATGTAAATGACTAGCAGCGGGGAAGATTAGTCTAGCCTAGGATTGTAAATGGTTGGATGAAAAGATACGAGGGCGAAACATTGGCCTCGGTCGGATGCACCGATCGATGGGTGAGGCTTTGGGAGGCCGCCTGTAATCAGATGGACTGCACTATTAATCGGAGTTGATCTGTATGCTGAATACAAGGGTTATCGATTTATGTTGCCAAGCCTCGATGATGGATCTGTCAACATCCGTGGACATTGAGTTTCATAACAACTCTGAGACGAGACTCATGGCAAAGTTGACAGTTGCTAGTATAGTAATGGCTGACACGAGAACGCTTGTTGTTAGGGAGGCTATGCAGTGGGAGAACCGCGCGGCCTTTAGCTCATGATTCGCTGGCCAAGAGACTTGGTTGTCCCTCCAGCATCCACACCCCAGCCCTCGGGAACCTTGGAACCCTTGGCGTGAGGTAAAAGCCAACGGCGTTAGAAGGATCTAACCTAACCTAACAGCCAACAGGCTCTAAGCACCCTCCGCCACTCTGTTTTGCCTTTTCAACTCCCTACAATCGGACTGGAGTGAGCTGAAATATCCATCCCGTACCTTACTTAGTTACATGTACTGTATTATTCAGATCTATGCTGATCATGCCACACGATTAACCGTTTCGAAGTCTTTTCTTTTTCTCCTCCTCCTCCTCCTCCTCCTCCTCCTCTCTGTGTGTGTCTCTATCCTCTTTGTTCTAACTCGAGATACTTGGACCCTGACTTCTTTCTCCACATTCTCCTTTGACGTTCCCAATAAGTTCCGTCATACTGCCGACTCTATTTTCGGCCGCTCCGTCTGACGATCTTCGTCTCACCTTGATTACTTCTCACCTTACAACCTCCGTTCTCCTCAACTCGGCTACTTCTTCTGTGTGACTGTATGGCCTTGCAGTAATTTCTCTGTCAAACGGCGCGTCGCCATTTCTCTCCCAGGACCGTTCGAGGTCCGATAAACACCATGGTATCATTGCGTTCGATTGCGACCGCTATTGCGGGTGTGGCTTTGTTCTTTGAAACCTCACTAGGTATGTTCAACACTTGGAATTTACCTCATGGCCCGGGGCAGTCTTCTAATATCCTCGAAATAGCGAGCTCGGTTAAGCGCAATGCCGTTCACTACATATCCTTCGTCGATGAGCCTATAATCAACACACCATCACACCGTATACGTGCCGACTCGCACTTTGATCTCCTATTCTCACTACACAATGGACAACAAAAGATCCGCCTCAAGCTCGAACCGAACCACGATATTCTACACGAGAACTTCGCTATTACTCACATTGGCGCCGACGGTGCCGTGCGATCTGTCGAGACACTAAACCGGGAGGACGAAAAGGTATTCAAGGGACATGTGTTTATTCAGCGAGCCGGACGGCAAGGTTGGACAAATGCTGGCTGGGCAAGGATAACGATGCATCGCGATGGAAAGGAGCCTGTTTTTGAGGGCACTCTGCGGATCGATGGCAATCATCACCATATCCACACTGGCACCAACTACCAGCAAGTTCGACATGAAGATGACCCTATTCTGTCAGCATCAGAGGCTCGGGACGATGTTATGGTTGTCTGGCGAGACTCGGACATCATGTCTTTTAATCCTACTGAGCTCAAGAGGCGTGGGGCTTCGGCTGCACTCTGTGACTCCGACACATTGGGTTTCAACAGCAAGTTTCATGAGCTCCAAGACTTTGACACATTTGGTACGGCAAACACCAAATCCCTTTTCGGCCGCCAATCTATCGACACAGGCACAGGGAATGACGGTTCGAGTGTTGACCTTGAGTCTACAATTGGTTCTGTGAACGGCTGTCCAACTAGCAGAAGGGTTGCCCTTCTAGGAATCGCAACTGACTGTGGATACACTTCTACATTTAACTCTACTGAAGCTTTGAGGAAGAATGTCATAAGGATGGTCAATGATGCTTCCGAAGTTTACGAAAAGAGCTTCAACATTACGCTGGGTATTCAGAACCTCACCATTAGTGACGGATCATGCCCAGGAAGCCCATCGGATACAGCTCCTTGGAACCAGAAGTGTTCCAACAGCGTCGACTTGTCTGATCGCCTTAACTTGTTTTCTGCCTGGCGCGGTCAGAATGAGGACACCAACGCCTACTGGACTCTTCTGAGCACTTGCAACACTGACTCTGCTGTTGGCCTTGCATGGCTGGGCCAGCTCTGCCGCCCTGGTGCCTCAGCCAACTCCAACACTGGAGGTCGTAACGAGACAGTTGCTGGAGCCAACGTGGTTGTCAAGACTTCGGCGGAATGGCAGGTATTTGCTCACGAGACAGGACATACTTTCGGTGCCGTCCATGATTGCACTTCTCAGACTTGTCCAGTTTCGTCGGATGCGCAGTCGTGCTGCCCCTTGAGCAAGAGCTCGTGTGATGCTCAGGGTGACTTCATCATGAACCCATCTTCAAGGGAGGGAATCAGTGAATTCTCTCCCTGCACCATTGGAAACATCTGCTCAGGTTTCAGACGTAATGTTAATACTGAATGTCTCACTGATAACAGAAACGTCAAGACCATCTCGGGCCAGCAGTGCGGTAATGGAATCGTCGAAGAAGGCGAAGATTGCGACTGCGGCGGTGAGGACAGCTGTGGCGATAATCCGTGCTGTGATGCAAAGACTTGCAAATTCAAGGGCCAGGCTGAGTGCGATAACTCGAACGAAGAGTGCTGCACGGATAAATGCAAGTTTGCATCTTCAGGTACTGTTTGCCGGTCGAGTACAGGCCCTTGTGATCCCGAGGAGAAGTGCACAGGAAGCAGCGCGACATGCCCTAAGGACAAACACAGCGACGATGGCACAGATTGTGGTGATAGCCTCCAGTGCGCATCTGGTCAGTGTACATCGCGAGATGAGCAATGCCGAGCAAACTATCAAAACACGACATCCTCCAGTGTGAAGGCTTGTACCAACAGCTGTCTTTTGTCTTGCCAGGCATCTGGCGATGGGTTCTGTACGCAACGAAACCAAAACTTCCTCGATGGTACACCTTGCGGCGGCGGTGGTCGATGTCAGAATGGTAGCTGCGAGGGCGCTTCGACGTGGAAGGAGATTGAGAACTGGTTCAAGAACAACAAGAATATTGCCATCCCCGTGGGTTGCGTCCTTGCTGCACTCCTCCTTTTGTCCATCTCTTGCTGCTGCTTCAGCTGTATTAAGAGACGCATAGCTCGCCGCAGGGCAGCCAAACAACCAGCCATGGGCGCGTGGCCAGGATATCCTCGGGGCCCCGTTCCAAACCAACAAGGCCCCTACATGTACGCCCCAATTGATAACAACAATGGCTGGCAGCAACAGAGGACGCGCAGTATGAGATATGCCTAAACTTTTTTTTTCCCCGATACAAAGGAGCGGATCTTACATGTCCGCTGCAGCATTTACCGGCGTTTTCTTTCTGGGCACATTGGTTTGAACATTGCATCGCTTTTTTGTAGTCTTTTTTTTTGTACGTAATGGATTTAGACTTCCGCACATGCATCTCGACATTGTCTTCAACTTGTTGATGAGTGAATCAGGACATACAACACGGCGGACTTGGAGAAGTACTTATGGGACGGTTAGTTAGTGGGCAAACGCATGAGGAACATACACATTCACATACACAGCGATACACGCACACACGTCTATGTTAGATATTAGCACGAGACTATAACGACAATTAGAAGCGGCAAAATGGCAGTATTTATTTGATTTCATCTGCTTGCAACATGAACCACGATGCGATTACTAACAGTAAACATTTACTACAGCTGCATAGATAAGAAAATACAGGTTCATTCAATTCTATTACTTGAAAGTCGTGACTCATTATTGAGGGCTTGTAGCGGTTTGCTAAAAGATCCCTATTTCAGCAAGGGCAGT
The DNA here is from genome assembly GCA_013266175.1 of Fusarium gaditjirri. NCBI lineage: Eukaryota > Fungi > Ascomycota > Sordariomycetes > Hypocreales > Nectriaceae > Fusarium > Fusarium gaditjirri. Next base: position 51,919 of record JABFAI010000114.1, on the reverse strand, counting down.
CTTCTCCCTTCCTGACAAGCACTCTGTACTATCGAGTGGTTTTATCACCAACTCGGCGACTCTGTTTACTCCTCGTCGTACTGGTCTCGTCGTGCTTATCTTCGAAGCCGCATAATTGGCGCATAAATCGAAGGCGTTGACCAGCGATGCTCTGTACATGATGGTTTAGCACGACTAGTATTTTCATATTAATACGGTGATGATACGTACGTCGCCGGTCGCTTGCGCGTGTGCCATGAGAGCCGCATGGTTATCCAGAATATACATAGCCTCTCCTCTCCGTTCTCTCTCTACGTGTGTTTCAAAAATGGGGCAGCAGGAATCAGCGTCAGCACTGAAAGATCGTGAAGCCGAAGAACGATACCTCGGTCCGAGACGTCTTGGTTCGCCATCGCTCACGTCGCTTTCTTCGCTGTATGGGTTCTTTCCGCGGGCTTGCCTATCGCGCATTTCTTCCGTCCATCCTGAGGAGTGATTTGGCTGATGATGCTGTGTTGATGAGGACATTGTGTTATGGATGGTTTTTGGTGGAGGTTGGTGGTAGTAGGAAGAGAGTTGATAAGAGTTTGTTTGCTTCTTTTTGAGAGTAGTGCTGAAGATGTAGGTTTGAGGTTTGGAGACAAAGGTGGTCCAGAGACGATGAACGGCTTCTTGTTGTAGACAATGAGGAAAGGTAGAAACAAAAAGGTGATTGATGACTTCCCAAGTCCTTCAGGTTCATTAAGATCCAGTTCAGCTCAACTAATAAACTCCCAGTGACAACAAGCGAAAGACGGGGCCTGACCTTGAAAAAGGACCAGCCCCTCCAGTGGAAGCGGGGCACACGTCACTTACATAAACCTCGAAAGGAAAGAGACAGAGAGGAAACAACAGTGAAATACAAATACAGAGCTAATGCAGGGAACATGTAAACAAATGCACATGGCCTCGAAGGGAAATGGAAAATCGGGCGGACGAACCAAACTTTGTGGGGGCGGAATATTTTGGGGGGCTAGGCCATCCATCGATGATAGAAAGCACTAACTCACGGTGAGTGAGTGACTCGGTGATGCTGTGGTCTTACATGAGAGACACCACCTCACTTGATGGAGAATCATTACGACATGTATACGCCTATTTGTTCTATAACATTTCCATAACCCTTCACGGTCCTGTCAAACGCCCCCAAAAAGCAACACACACACACAATGTCCTGTTCTCTCATATCCATGAAGATGCATTATATACTTTTTGATCCGTAGCTGAGGCTGAGACATGCAAGGCAAACAGTGCGTGGTGTCTCAGTCTACAATTCAACCTCCAATCATGACCGTCTGTCACAAATGACTACGCCAGAAGAGACGGGAGAGGGGGCCATGAGATCCTCGGCTACCTGATATAGACGGCTACAGGTGGGATTCCCTGTCGTGCTGAGCCTCAACAACTCTACATACAGCTGAGAATTCTACCCTCTTCAGATCCGATTGGCTTTGATCAAGCAAGGTCTAGAAACCTGAATGTGTCCCGACGCTATGGCCCCTCGTATGTATACCCTATCGCTGTCAAGCCTCGAGCGTATCTCTTCCGTCTCCCTTCACACCATTGCTTTTTATCTCGGTATCGAGCCAACAAACTGCAAGTAATGTAGGTCACCTTGTTAACCTGATATGTTACTGCGCCTCTCCCCCCCATTCGAACCCCCTTTTCGCTCTTTGTAGTCGGCGGCGATACGTCATAATGTTAGTTAATTTCTTTGAAACTATTGCTTTACTGACATCTTCGGTTTGGCTAGAACCAACCTCAACTCCTTGTATGTAAAAACAAGCCTCTTGTGTTTTTCTGCGCCGTTTCATCACCCCAGATGGTATATAATCGTACAAATAACGCAGAAGTCACACCCCAAAAACAAGAACACCGTGGAGACTGGGTATGATGCCCCCCCCAAGAACCCAAATCTCAGATCAGACCGCGTCCCCAGTACTTTGTTTGCCCTTCGTATGCCTTCGCCTCCCATGGTAAACCAACCCGCCCTCAGAGTCCCTGGGTCTAAAAAAGACAAAGAAAACAAAGGTAATGCGATGAAAGCAATGTCGTTTGTACGCCTATAACCTCTATCCATGCTCCTTCCTTCAACAAAGAGTTCGTGCGTAGAGAGGTGCCCAGATAGTGTTGTGTATGTGCCAATCAGAGAGTCCAGCTTTCACCCTCATAGCCCGCCAGCCGTAGTTCGTCGTCGTGTTATACAAGAGAGAGCTTTCGCGAACTCGCAGTTTCGTACAAATGGTTACTTCAACCATATCCAAGCGGGATATAGATATCAAGGGCTTCCAACCATGCCCATTTCGCATCACAGTCCATTCGGCTGTCGCCCTAAGACGTGCCTGAACAAGCCGCCTTTTCTTGTAGCGACTTTGCATGAGGGCATCCGTACTGCCCCCTCGCACACCTATATCCTATTAATGTGGCAAACGTTATCCTTTTCAGTGTAGTCATCTTCGGAAGTTGATGATGGCAAGCTTTTCAGGTGTTAGCAAAGTGCAATTAAACATATGGTACGTCCCCTGACTTACCCTGCTATTGGAGCCATAGGCCAATTTATGGCCATCAGCATCCCAGCACAAGCAGTGCTCATCTTCTTCGTCCGTCTCGGCACTGGCCTTGGGGCTGAGCCAGCCTGGATGCACCGGCCGACTCCAGCTTGCTCGCGGCACAGCGTAACTTCCAACTTTCCAAATCAAAATCTGAGTTGATGTCGCGCCCGCGATGAATGCACCATCTGGCGTGAAAGCGAGCCTCATAATTGGAGAATCCATGGTCAAGAAGCACTTGGGCTTGCTTTCGGGCATTCGAGCATTCCAGATAAGAATCGCACAGTCGTCTCCTCCAGTCGCAATTAAACGCTCGTCGTCAGGTCCAGATTGGTTTTCGGGCAGAGGCTGCCATTGCATCGCAGTAATGGTGCCTTGGTGCGCAGAGATGGACCTTCGCTGACCACTCTCATCCCACAGCTATACCAGTTAGCATCTCTTTTCAACATGTTACTCTGGAGTAAATTCTTACGTCAAGTGTGCCCTTGTCGCTGGACGTAGCGGCCAGTCGCGAGCGTCCGTCGAAAAGAACCTGGGAAAATAGATCGTCGTCCTTGGTCTCAAATTTTCTGGCCTGCACTATCGTCGTTTCTGTGCATTGGAGGCATAACATTAGGTCGCCACCACATAGCAAGAATTCGGCTTCTCCAGTCCACGCGGCATCGAAAGGTGTAGCATCAATATTGTGGTCCGGGAGGACATATGACAGAGAGTTTCCAGCGGGCGGGTAGTGAACGGTAATAAGAGTACCACCCTTGTCGGGGGAAATGGCTAGTAGAGCTGTGTTGTTAGGGTTCCATAGCATTTTGATGATTGGAGGCTCTGATAATTCCATTGACTGCAAATGTGCGCCTTCAGCGGACCACACATTGATCGAGGCATGGTTCCTCGAGTCTGTGGCTACTGCGATTGCAGCGCCATCGCTGGTCCACGACATGGCCGTCGTTATGGTATCTCGGGGCACGTCACGATCGATAAGGGAGTGGCCTTGAAGTGACACGTGATCTTGGCCCGGCTCGATGGGGCCCGCGCGAGGGACTGTCCAAACACGGGCTAGCGCATCGGTGCCACCAGCCGCGAGGATGGACGGATCTCTTGGGTTCCACTCGCATCGCAAAAGGATGGGGGCATTATCTTGCACAGAGGGTGAGGAAGGTGATGGCGTAGCGCCTCGGTCTCCCTGAATTTGATTCTGGCCGTCATATACCAATCGAATAAAAGTCGTCTCTGGAGCCAGCTCCTCGACCTTGTCTACCTGGGTACCTTGTTCAGGGCCGTCAGTCCGCACCATTGGCTCCGGCGCTTGCTCACCCTCGAGAGGTGAAGGATATGCATGGTTATCAGGCTGGTTGTCAATTTCCATAGGTGTCGTTACTGGTGCCGGTGCTGCTGTGGTGGAATCCGTTCCCGTTGCTGTTGCTGTTGTTGCCGGTGGTGCTGATGCTGGCACCGTTACTGCAGCCGGTGCATCAGCGCCATTCTCCAGCCCATTGCTTAACCGTTGTCGTTTTGCTGGCGACACATTCGATAATGGCTGCTGGGCACGTTTCCTTGAAACCTCCTCTTCGATAATTTCCTCTCCTTCTGCATCTTCCTCCTCGTCTGCCTGAATTCTTCCTTGTGGATGCGCGTCCAGAGGTCCAAAAATGCCCATCTGCAGCGAGTCGGCTGCTTCCGCTGCTGCATCCTGAGGCAGCTGCATATGGTGAATTTTGTCAGCCTCTGGCCGTTTTGGAAATTTGGCCTTGTCATGAATCCAGCCCACCTCGCCTTAATGAGTGGGGGGAACAGGCGCAGCGCCAAAAACTCTGGATAGATTGCAATGATTCCCCAAAAAAGATTACTTACCAGTTTTCGCAAATGCTCGCGCTCAAGCGCGTGGTAAACAAGGCCACGATTAATCACCGAAACCAATGCATGGCTTTTGACGTGCGGCGCAAAGGCGAATTCCCTGTGAGGTTGCTTGACGTGCCATTCCTTTTGAAATTTGGCAGCAGTCTCTCGATAATCTGTGGGCGAGTGTGGTTAGATTAGCTGTAGTGCCATGGGCGCGTAGACGAAATACATACTGCCTTCAAGAAGAAATCTGTAGGCGCGCATAAATTCATGGTCAGCAAAAAAGTCCAACGGTAGGGAAAAGGATGATGGCGAAAAGACGACTAGGCGCGGTGATTGCGAGTCGAAGACGCGAAGTAGTGACGAACCTCCAAACAAGAAAGTTGACTCTATCCGAGTCGAGGAATTCCTTAGCGACCATGGTCCAGAGAGCGCCGCAAAAGGCGCAGGGTCGCTGAGAGGTCGCAGTTGACGATGTGAAGCGTAATTTAAGTCAGCGCTCAGCAGGCTCCCAGGAAGCCAACCTATTCTCGAGGGAGAGGCTGGATTATTCGATGTTGTTTATGGGTTTGTCCGAGGAGAGGTAAGTTGAAGATGCAAAAGAAAGATGAAATTCAAGGTTCCAGTCGGGGCGGTGATGAGTGGGTACGTACCTCCCTCCTCTACCTCTACCGCCCCTGTACCGTGCTGTACCTAAGGTCACTCCCGTCCCAGCCCAGCCCGAGATTCAATTAATGCTTCTGCTCTTGTGTAAGGTCCCTAACAGGCACAACCAAGCTAGCACAGGATCAGGTCGTTCCTACTTGTGGCTCTCTCCCCGTTTCTGCTAGCTCGAATTAGTTGGGGTGCTGCAAGGATTCATTGATGCATTGGATGGACTGGGAGGGTATGTACGGATACCTTGTCGAGGTACCCTTAAAACGCCAAGGATAAAGCGACATTGGACATTGCTCACGCTGGAGCTACGGGGCCTTTACGGGGAGCTAGGCACGGGGCTGATGAGGGGGGGGGAGTTTGCAGTACAGAACCATCCATCCATTCGTTCGATCCACGAATAACCTCAAAGCTTCCAGTGATGTGATACAGACCAAGAAGGCTGATAAGCTGAGCAACGGTAAACAGCGTGATCGGACAAGACTTCTCGTGGCATCTGCTCTCGTCAAATAGCGGGATGACGACCAAAAGCACAAAACGTCCAAGTGGTACACATTGAACTCACGTATTACCGAGATGTTTTTTTGGGTGCAAGGGAGCTAACCCACTGAACGGCGGGCTTGAAATGGGACAGGCACTAGCGAACGCCTGGTCGAAGGATGGAAAAACAGACAGAACTGGACTCCAACAAGTCGTTCTCTTTTTTAGAAGAGGAAAACAGTGACACCCATGTCTGGCGCGTTGCTAAAAGTATCAGTACTTTGAAGATGATGGAATGGTAGCCAATCGATCCGCCGAGCAGGGGTCGTGGACCTGCGGATTGTGGGCCTTGAATGCCCAGACAAGCAGGGGTTTGCTGTGAGCATTTGAAGGTCTTTGAACCCGTTTGGGCCATGGCGGATGTTGATGGTGAAATGTAACCTCCAAGATGATTGATGACTGAAATAACAGCACGCACCCCCTGCCTCTAGCCATGACAGTGCCACATTGAAGACAACGGTAGATATCCCTGCTGCCCTGGCCTGGCTTGGTCTGTTCAGTTGTTGGTCATCCCATCATCGTTAGGTTCATCTTCAACAGAAGCGTCAGCCTACGAGAATGGCAAGGTTTCGAAGACCAAGCCCCTTGTTGGGTGATGACACTTGAGAGTGACTGAGAATGAGGGGCAACCAACGGGTCACAGCCAGGAGAATATTGCTTCGTCTCTTCCCCATCGTTCATTTGCTGTCTGCTCTGCCCCTATCAGCATAAAACCAGCCAAACAACTCTGTTATCGCTCGTCATCAATTAGATTACGCCCCTGCCGCTGCGAGTGTGATGGTGTTCCGTCAATGATTCTCCCCCAGTTTGTGCATGAGGCTTCTTGAACCCTTGCCCAATCATATGACGTCGGCTGCCTTAGTCACGGCTAGCGGCGTCGAATGCCATGCTATGCTTCAGGGCTTGGGCTGATGCATTTCGCCTTTCCTCCCAAAAATCTGAGACGGACGGATGCAGATCGGCCACGACAGGGGTAGGGTCATGGAGGTTCAAGACCCAAGCTTGGGTCAAGGCTTCAAGACTCGACTTGATCAATGTACCTCTACTTGAACATGTGTCAGGTTCTGTCCCCCGCCCATCCCCTTCACCCCTGCGGTACTCACTCCAATTCGAGGTTACAATGGGCCAGTGAATCCGAGTCCAATTTGGCCTCATTGTCTCTGCGCTCGCGATGTCATGATTTTGTTACTGCCTAGTCTTTGACCTGGAAGAGCGACGAAGAAATAGAGCAAAAGCCCCTCAACGATATCCGCCACCACCTCCACCATCTCAACTCAACTCAACCTGCCGTCGAACCAGTCTGGGGAGGCGAATGGATGGTTCAAGACAAGCCCACAATCAACAGGCCCACCAAAAACACCGGCTTGCCTTGCACCGCCGTACGCCTGGCTCCCACAGCTCCGGACGGGCAGATGCCACCACGGACAAGCTGCAAGGATGCCACACCTAATGTCATCTAGTCCATTCTGAGCATCCATCCATCCTACTGTCTCTGCGTGACATGATATGCACAACTCGCTACGCTCACCGATAGCCGCCAGGCAAGCAGAGAGAAAGACAAATGCACTCACTCACAGACTCACTGATCAACTGTTGCGAGGACAGGCTGGGCTGCAGGTTGCAGGGCATGTTACCGACTTGGCTTGGCTCCATTGCTTGCTTACCACATCTCCAAACTGCAGTCATAAGCTGTGCAACTGCTTAAGCCCTCGCATCATCCCGTGTAGCAGAAACAAAGTCTGTTGTCAGCGACTGTGTACAGAGAAACACAGTAACTAGTTAGAATGTTTGACCCATCCCGTCTATCGAACGAAAAGAGAGAAAAAAAGGTTCACAGCCCTGCCTGAACTCTCATCATTACGTGGCAATAGTCTAGCTCGTTCAAAGGGGCCGCCAAGCAGCCAGCCCACCATGCAACCGGGGCCAGCGGCTGCCCATGCCCGGGTCTGTGAACCACCAGCCTAGCAATCGGTTTTAAAGGATCGTGGTTTCAATTGTTTCGCGAAGGCGACGCAACTCGAACAGCCTCATCATCGTCCCCCCAGGACACAGAGCCGTGATCTCTTGGATGTATCACATAACGCCCCAACTCGCTGCCTCAAAAGCACCCACGAATGCAAGCCTTGCTTCAACCCACACATGCACAGTAGCCCACAACAAACCTCCGAACTTGGCGGGTACCCACACCTCTTGACTTCGACAGGGTCCCGGGCTTTTCCTTTCTCCCTCTTCTGTTTTTATCATGTCAATGCACAGACTTGATGATGATTTCAGTCTTTAAGCTCCTCGCTCGCCCATGACAAGAGCATCACCACCACCTGTGTTCATGATGTCCTCCATCCTAGAAGGCCTGATCAAGTATAAACACGACATCATTTCAATGGCCTTTCGTCACGTGATCCACCCTGTTGCAAGCCTCCCGTGACATTCCCGAGGTTCTTGACTTGTTGCACCTCCCGTCGGTACTTGGACCCTCCACCACCGCAACATGGCCTGAGCAGTTGCTATATCACAAATCTCCGGGTGCGTATCGACCACGGAGCTCCCAATTTTGGATTTTATCATTTTTGTTGGTATGTTGAAGATTGAGAATGACATTCGACTCGAATGCCCTCACCTTGGCAACGAAATACGGCCATGGCAAGATGAAAGATGTGGCTGTTCTGCTTTGCCCTGCACGACATTCCAGAGTCGGGAGGCCCCACCGACTCCATTTGATGGATGTTCGAGAGGCACAGGGGAACAGCATCGACAATCTAAACGTTCTTGGCCAATTAGATGCGAGTCAAGAATTAGTCGCGTAGAATGGCATCCGTCATCTTGTTCTTTGCCGAGGCTCCCGAACCTTGACCGAATTTAGTATCTCAATCTCCCCATTCAATACTGATGATACAGGGCTCGACATCAGTAATATTTGAGTTCGATAGCCATGCATCTAAACGTTGGGAGATATTCCCGGAGACAAGGGTTATCGAGTTCAGCATGGCCTTGAATACCTTATGCAACGCTAACAGGTGAAACAAATGAAGTTTTCAGCAAAATCTCAATCTCAAACTCTAACCGCCGCTTTATCGTTAAAGGTGTGGGCACTAGCGGATCAAGGACGTTAATCCTAGTGGTCTTCCTTGCTGACAAAAGTCTCAAATTAAAGTCCCTCCGCCAAAATGTCTAGACATTTAGATTGTCCTAACAGAGCGATATTAACTTGCTGTGGAGGATGAAATTCGGTCTAGGGCTTGCATAAATCAGCGAACTTTGAAGTGATGAACTGTTTCATATACAGTAGATTTGGAGTAGCAATGCCTTAAGCGTAGCCGCATCACGAAAGTCTCCACGGCCAGACCTTGAAACCTTGAGGTACGTAGTGAAGATCTCAAAGCGTGTCGAGTTTCATGGATTGAGTTTCTTTTCAAGATAAGTAGGTAAATATACGTAGAGAAATTATTGAGCTGTTGGTCCTCAAAATAGTTCAAGTATCCTTAGAACTCTCAATCCTACCTACATGAATGAGGAGCAAGAGGCCTCATCAAAATTGACTGATCAGGTGCTCATATGCAGGGATTCAAATTACATGGGCTGGAGTCCAAGTTGTGGCTGCCTTAGGCCCCCTCAATGAACTGTGCGCCACAAGAGGCTGTGGTCCCCTAAAGTGGTGAGGCTGGCAACGGCAGGGATAAATTTAGAGAGGACAGTTCAACCTCGTGGCATCAAAGGGGAATCAAGAGAATAAAGACCGGGTAAAGGCCAGCGCCGACAACAAGGGTTCCCGAGTACGATAATAGCTACAGCGCAAAAATAATCACTACCAAGTATCGGATTGTTTGACGAATCAAGAGTTAATATTGCCGATATATCGCGCCAACGGCCAACGTCTCCAACAACCTGCGATAGCCACAACGAGTTTGGAACAAGAGCCGATCCGAACCTGAAACCTACATAACCAAATCACGATGCCGCCTCGAATAAATATTCCGCCGGTTACACGTATCCTTCTCATTGCTCTACTAGGCCAGTCCATCCTCAGCGCTGCCATAAGATATCGGCAATGGACTGCCAACGCCAACATCGTCATTCCCTACTTGACTCTGGTGCCGCAGTTGTCTATTATCTATCCCTGGACGTTCATAACATCAACTTTTGTCGAGAGTAACGTGTTTACGCTCGGTATTGCTGCTGTGACGATATACCACGGAGGCCGATATCTCGAAAGAGCATGGTCATCGGCTGAGCTGGCCAAGTTTGTCGCTATTGTGTCGCTCGTTCCGAACTTCTTGACACTCTGCATTATGGTGCTTTGCTTTACGCTTACGCGTAATGAGAACTGGACGTATGTATTATATTGCGCCCACAAGGTTAGGCGAAGAGAAACTGACACAATTGTATAGCCTGACTGTCATTGCTGGCACCATTCCCGTTCAGATTGCTTTCCTCGTCGCTTTCAGCCAACTCGTCCCAGCGCACACTGTAACCCTGTTCCGCGGCGTCATATCTCTCCGAGTTCCTCGATTTCCTCTCATCTACATCGGCGCGGTTTTCCTTCTCTCTCTTACGCCTCTCCTTACTAGAGCTGCTTTGTGGCTTGCCGTCTTTGGGTTCCTGACGAGCTGGACCTATCTCCGATTCTACAAGACCGTGTTCCCGGACCTCGACTCGGCACAAGACGCCTCCCTCCGTGGTGATGCGAGCGAAACATTTGCGTTTGCCGAGTTCTTCCCCGGCCCGGTGAAGCCATTCGTCGCTACCATCGCCGATCAGGTCTTCCTGGTGATGGTTGCCATGAGGTTATGTACGCCTTTCACACCGGCAGACGCCTCTCGAAATGATAGCCGGATCCAACGGACTGCCCCTGGCGGTGCTCGCGCAGAGGCCGAGAGGAGGAGAGCCATTGCCCTCAGGGCGCTAGATCAAAGACTCCATGCCGCTACAAGTAATCAGCCAGCGCAGAAGTCAGCGCAGGCAAACCGGCCGACAGGTCCAACAGTGCAAAGCCAGCCTCAGCCGGCTACACAGACTGCCATGACATCGTCACCCGGTCCCATGCTTGGCGAGACCAAGTTCGAGCCTGATCATGATGATGCGAAGAGCTAAATTTTGTCCTGTTTTCGAGAGTAGCATACAGCGATCGTGGTATGTGACGTTGTAATGTGCCTTGTACGGTTTAATTCGAGCCCACCTTGTTAGAGACAAAGACCGACCGTAGATGCAGAGTCGCCAGCAACGGTTTTGATAGATGAAGAGTCTGACGATTGGCGTTGCTAGTGGAGCGAGCTCCGGTGTTATGGATGGTTTTCTGAGCTTTCCTCTGCAGTCTAGTCTGGTCAAGTCCTGATTAGGACGGGGTGGGATGGACTGGTATGCACGAGGAATGTTTGGTTCAAGTTACTCAGACATGAATATCAAGATAAGAATATCATGATCATCTATAATTACGTGGAAATCGAAAACTCAAGTCGAGTTCCCGTATTTCGATGCTTGTGCTGTAAGAGGACGCACATTTGAATCAACATTCATAGTCATTTGCTTTCAAAGTTGCCACAATGCAGGGTAGGGTGTAGATCGAGGTGCCCAGGATGTGCTGACCAATGAGGTTGATGCAATTTGCATGTTGTCCTCCATGGAGATTGATAACCAAGTCAATCATGACTTCACATGTCATGTCCTCTTGAGCTACATTCATCGACTAGGGCCTAATACATACATGAATGTCGCCATATTTCATCCAATTGACTTATTTATTCCTGGTTTACCTTATCGACAGCCGCGCGAGCTCTTCCTCCAATTCCGGCTAAAGCCAACCTAACTCATGATGGGCTGGCCATATGAGTTCCTCACTCTAACAGATGAGGAAAAGCACCAACGTCGTCTGAGCCTCAACTACTACGCATATATAGCACACCTCTCTGGTTTCGTGCCGGCGCTATTAGTTCTCGTCATTCGACTCATCAATCGCGTGCGCAGGGGCCGCAACAGCGGGTATCATCAAGTTCCAGGTTCACCAGGCGTCAAAGCTAATCGACAGCGATGGATCTCTGGAGTTATGGAGAAAGGACACATGGTGCAGTGGTGGCTAGGTGAGGACGTGGTATTCATGGGAAGTCATTGGGGACAACGTGATGAGTGGTTTTTGGGTACTGCTTGGACAGCTTGGTTGTTAGTCTTGAGCGTTCATGGCACAGGAAAGGGTATGTTTAAATCCAACTCTGATTCATACGAGCTTATTGCTGACAATACAGATTACCTTCATCTCACGAAGCGAGTGGGCATCGTTGCAACATCTCAGATGCCTATTCAATATCTGCTCGCCCTCAAAGCGCTCAATCCTTATGCATATCTGCTTTACTCATCTCACGAACATCTCAACCGATATCATCGTGTCCTTGGTCGTATTATCTACTCCCTGCTCATACTTCATGCTATCTTATACAGCATCTTCTTCATAGAGTCTGGAATATGGTTCAAACGCTTCTTCGCCCCGGTTGTATTTGCGGGTGTTGCTAGTTTCATTGTTCTCCATATGCTAAACGGTACAGCAATGGCTCGCGTTCGTCAGGCGTCATACAGACTCTTCTTCATCGTTCACCTCTTTGGAGCCTTTGCTATACCACCCTTGATCTACTATCATGCACCGTCCTCGCGTTTCTATATCGCCGAGGCCATCGGCGTCTTTGTTCTTGACCTTGCCGCACGGAAGATCACCACTATCACAGCCCCCGCTGCCATCGAAGCTATCCCTGGCACAAGTCTCGTTAAAGTCTCTGCTAAGCTTCCAGCTCCAAAGCTTGCCAAGTACACCGCCCGCCCAGGATCTCACATCTATCTCAATATCCCTGCAGCTTCGCGACCAGGAATTGGGCAACTCTCAGCCCCTTATCTCGTCTTTGAGTTTCTTTATAACCCCTTCACTGTGGCATCTACCAACCAGGAGACGGGTGAGCTGACATTCGTCGCACGGACACGAAATGGCCCCATGACAAACCGCTTGCACCATCTATCTTCGACTACCAACGCTGCAGGGTCGACTGAGAAGGTCGAACTTAACATTGAGGGTCCTTATGGTGCCATAGGAAAGACGTTCAATGACCTCATCAGTTCAGGTATCAACCGTATACTCATCGTGGCGGGTGGTGTGGGAGCAACCTTTGCCGTACCGCTCTACCATGCTATGCTAGCTGAGAACCCAACTACAAGTGTCCAGCTCGTTTGGGCCATTCGAAGTGCTGGTGACGCAACCTGGGCCGCCTCAACTCCCACTGGAAAATCGGTTCTCGACGATGATCAAGTACAGCTCTTCCTCACGGGAGACATGGACGTCGCCAATGACAGCGACAACGCAGCTGGCGTTGAAATGAACAATTTATCTCAACAGAGCACTCGTCCTGTCGTTCGAAACAGCAAAAGGCCTGATCTACAAAAGATCGTTGACGATACGTTCCAAAAGGGTCATCAGGATAGAGTGGCTATTCTGGTCTGTGGTCCTGTTGAGATGAGCCGAGAGCTACGCAGGAGTGTGACACCGTGGGTGATGAAGGGCCGCAAAGTCTGGTGGCACAATGAAAATTTCGGATGGTAAATGGAAAGGCAATGCATGACGAGCACCGTGGGTGGCTGTTCCTTTTCAGCCTGAAGTATGTTGAGAGTGATTAGTTGGCAAATAGATCACCTGAAACAGCAGCGTCTTGGTTGTAAGCCTCGCGAAATTCTACAACTTCCACAACCTAACTTAGATCGCCTTGTCAAGCTAGAGGTAGCCGCTCCGCGACCCTTGGGCTGATTTGAACGTGGTTGGTCTAAAAGTATTGTGGCGCGTTGAAAACTGTAGAGACGGTTATGCCTTATAGAGAAAACCTTGTACCGCTTGGGCCTGGTTCAAGAGGTCAGTCATGTTCCCACGAATCTGTCATCGTAGGGAAGCTCGAAAAGAGTAGGAAGCTACTCAAATAGTGAGCGCACTATGAATATCTAAAGACCACATTGGGTATCTTAGGTTCGAAACACCAGCCATACCTCATCCCAAAGCAATTCGGTATAGAATGCACACCAATACAACACCGCCGTCATTCTAAGCCATACTATCATATTCTATGCTCGCGCGAGGTGCAGTCTTCTCCTTGCTAAACCATCGTAATAGCCATCAAGAATTTCGTCCACCAACGCCTCACCTATCTTCCGGCCCTCATTAATAACGCACTACACTCCGTTATCTAACCCTAAGCAGGGATGCCATTAAGACGGCATGAAATCTAAAGTATGAATAAACTACAAGAACAAGAAAATATCAGAAATTCCAACGTCTAAAATATACCGTCACCTTTGCTGGTATCATAAGAGGGTGTCATCAGCCACACCCAGCATCTCATCTTCACCGAGAGCTCACAGATTGTCGTTCAGTCTCACTGCCGGTATCTAGCCAGTTGTGCCATGATATTCTGAACTTGCACTGCTGCATCTCCGTTCGACGGTGGCTGTGGCACATGCCCGTAGGGAGCTCCGTACGGGCCTGAAGAATGCTGCTGTTGTTGATGTTGCTGAGCCGCACCATTCCCTCCCAGACTTCCAAGTAGTGCTTGGATGTCTGGCTGAGGTGCTCCAGCGGCAGCTGCACTTGTGCCACCTTGAGCAAGCGCTGGGTTTTGGACGCCCCCTTGAACTTGAGCGAGCAATTGCTGAAGCGACGCAGGGTCGAGCTGACCCATCATATTCGCAATGTCAGTGACGTTGACTGGAGGAGGCTGCTGTTGACCGTATTGTGAGGGAGGGGGAGGGCCAGTGTAATTGGCCGCAGGCGCTTGATACGGGGGCTGGCCCCCATAAGGAGCACTGCCATAGCCATTTCCTCGGTATGCCTGAACATAGTTAGGAGGGCCTCCTGATGCCTTGGCTTGAAGAATAACCTTGGCCGCAGTAGCGGGGTCCAGGTTTTCGTACTGATCATATCGAACATTGTTGGAGCCAGCGGAGCGATCAAAGGCCTGTACCGGAATCTTGCCTGAGCTTTGTGCTCGAATATCGAGATCAACAACGGCATGGACACCTTCAGCCGCTTGTCGCTGAACTACCATATCCTTGGGAATCCTAGGATGCAGGAACATAACCTCAGACCTAAGACCTTGGGACTTGAAAGCTTGCTCCACCCAGTTGACAAAGTCGCGATTTACATCTGGTTGAAGGATGACCTGTACGTCAGGGACGTCAGCACCATACCTCCGTGGGAGATCAAGCTCAGCCTCGTGGCGAGGTCGCCCATAAGGGCTCGGACTTCTTCGTCGATACTTGTTGTCCTTGACGTTGCGACCGTATCCCGGGGACCGAGATCGCGCACGCCCCCTGCTGTTGTCATAAAAGCCGCGATCTCGACCATACGATTCATCTCTTCCGTAATCGTTGCGATGAGGAGAATGACCACGACTGGATCGATACTCATCCCGGGTTTGGTGGCCTTGTCGTTCATTTCGGCGACCACTGTCGCGGGCTTTGTTCCTGTCTGGGCTTCGAGTTTTGTCCTTTTTCGATTTATCCTGAGCACGCGATACTTCTAGATCTTGACGGTGTTAGAAGCGGAGTATGGGAAGACCAGCAAGCACTACTTACGAATTCTGCGACCCTTGATCTCGATGCCTTGCAGATTATCCATCGCTCTCTGTCCTTCCTCGATAGAATGGTACTGGACGAAGCCATACGCAGATTTGAGTGAGATTTGAGCAATCCTTCCGAACCGATGGAATAGATCGAAGACATCCTGTTTCGACACCTTGTCGCTCGAGAGATTACCTGTAGCGAATATGTGAGCGCCATTTTTGGACGCGCCAGACGCGGATCGTGTACCAATAAAAATGCGTGAACCCTCTGGGAAACGGTCCCATTTGGCCTCAGCTATATACTGGTTTTCGTCGGCTAAGAATTGATTCCACTGGCGCTCATATTCGGAATCTTGAGCTTGATCAGTATTATAGGGAGCAGGTTTGGGTGGGTATGCAGGGGCGTTCATGGAGGTGATGGCAATAGACGCCTGGAGACCAGAACCAAGCGGAACCGGAAATTCTCCCAGAGCATCAGGGACTGCAACAGGCGCGCCAGTTGCCACATAAGTGGATGGCTGCCCGGGCGTGGGGGGCGCAGCTAGGTTCGAGGGAATACTGGCATTGATGCTAGGTGGGTGGTGCTGCGAGGCATACGTCTGGGGAGCTGCCTGTGATAGCGGAGGCCTCGGTGGAAGAGAAGCTGACGATGGGATAGTAGACTCGAGAGAATGTTCACCTAAGACGGACGGAGCATATTGCGTGTTGGGGTTGGAAGGCGCTGTGAGATCAGCAACCAGGCGTTGAATATCATCTGAAGGGCTGGCAGAGCTGGCAGCGTTACTGGCGCCGGGCTTGGCCGTGCTTGGAGACGACGTTTGCTGTGTGGATGGCTGCGACGCGAAGGTATTTGCGACGCCGGCAGCTTGAGCTTCGGAAGAAGCATTGGAAGTAGTTGATGTCGCAGATTGGCCTGGCTGGGCCGTCAAGGATGATTCATGAACGACATGGGAGACTTGAGATGTGCGATTTGTCAAATGATCGGATGAAAGAGAAATTTCGTTGGATTCTCGTGGTAGCGATGATACATCTTGTGGCTCGACGACTCCGTCTTCACCCTCCTCCGGCCCAATTGGTGAATCAAAAGTCTTCGCGTAATCGTCATTGCTGTCGGGAAGTTCTTGTTCAACCTGAGGCTGCGGCACTTGCTGAGCGGCCACGTCTGTGTCGTCTTCACCATAAGGGTCGTTGAGGCTGTCGTCATCTACGATTTCGTCATCACCACCAGCCCCTAATATAGGTTCAAGATGAGGGGCCTTGTTGATGGAGCCACTGGCTTCGGCAGCAGCAGCGGCAGCAACCATGGCGTCGATGGTTTCAACGGTCTCTTGAAGCACAGGGACCGCTAACGAAGTGGCTGAATGAACAGGTGATGGGGAGACTGGGGAGAGGTTGGCAGTCGCCTGAAGCTCTGCCTTGGGTTCTGTCATTTAATTAAGGCTGAGATTGGAGATTGGTGTGCAGTATAGGGACGGCTTTCTGAAGCAGCACTGGTCGTACAAACAATGCGAACCAAGCGATGGTGCAACGAAAGATCAAACAAATGAGCTTGGCTTCTTGGTCAGTGAGAAGTGCCGCCAGGCGATGGCCTGGCGCAAGACGGAAGCTGGAAGCGTGATGGAATAGACGGAGTGGCGGTCAAAGCACTTCCAGGCGAAATACGAAAAGGTTGACTTGTAGACCCAATGGACGCGGGATGAAAAGCCACAAGAGAATCGGCACTCTCACCAGATGGTCACTAGGAAGACAGACGACTTGACCAGCTTTTTTGACAGGGGAGGCAGTCGGGTAGAGGGTTTTGCGACGTCGGAGCTTGGCTAATCGCGCCAAATGAGTTGAGTTCTCCAGGAGACTGGGGCTCGGGCACAGGCACGTGAGAGCAAAGGAAGATGGACCAAAGAGAAGGATCTAGGTAGTCGCGACACCAAGAGCACTGCAGATGGCGGTACGCGTTAAGTCGACGATGTGTCGCAGGATGAGGGAAATGAGCAGATGAAGGTTGAAAAGGCGAGGTAGGTCGATTAGGTTAGTAAGTCAAGGTAAGGCCAGACCTGGCAGGCCTGGCAGGGCAAATCAGAGAGGTGAAAGGCTGGGTTTCGGGGTCCCGATTGAGGCTGATCGGGTGCAGGCGTGAACCGCAGCTAACGACAAGCTACTAAGGTACCTACCTAGGTAGTGTAGAATCGGCAAGGCGGTCAACAAGTCATTTTGTGTTTGGCTCACAACCAAGATCTCAGCCACAGACAAGCCTCAGGCGAAAGCCAAGAGGAGTTTGTGGGACCCAAACTTCAAGTGTTATATGAGACATTGAACTCAGAGCAATTAACAAACTACGGAGTAAAATATTCTCTATTTCTCCCTGTCAGTTGTAATCCATCGATCGTTCGATTTTTATCCTTTACCATGCTTCAGCGACAGTTTGCTCTGGCGGCGCGTCCGAGAATGGTTGCAGCATATCTAACAACTCGTCCATTTGCGCCTCGGTTCAAGAGATACCAGGCTTTCGACACCGGGCTCGATCAAGAGGCTCTTTCTGAAGCTCGCTCGTGGTTTCAATCTTTCAATTCAACACAACTACCGAAAGGAAATACTACATACGCCCGCTCGAGTGGACCAGGGGGCCAACATGTCAATAAGTATACACGTAATTACATTCAAGCAAGTCTTTAGCACTCACAGGTGAAAGGACCGAAACAAAAGCAATCACATCATATCCACTGGGCCAATTGCTGTCAGTACTCCCCAAGTCATTACATACTGGCATTCGCAAGTCCAGGTACTACACAGCAACCAATGACTCTTTGACTTTCCAAGCACAAGATTCACGATCACGGAATGCGAATGTAGAAGACAACAGAAGAAAGCTTGTTGAGGAGGTGATAAGTGTCTACAAAGATGTGATACCGGCTGAAACAAGCGCAGAAAAGAAAAAGAAACATGAGGAGATGTCAGTTGCTTTCTTTGTTGAAAAACAATTGCTGACATGAAATAGTGGCAGAAGATTCCACGAAACAAGGATAAAACAGAAGAAGTTTACCAGTGCAAAGAAACAATCGCGGAGAGGGCCTTCTGATTGAGCAAGCATTAGTCAAGCAAAGCGAGACAAAACCAGCAGTATTAACTTGATGGTGATCTAGATATATCTTTAGCTTGCGAAGAGGTATATACATTGAGTACGACCACCGATGTAAATCTGAACACTTACTTACTTGGTAGTACCAGGTACTAATGTAAAAGAAACCTACTGTACTTTATCGATGTTGCAGAGCAGAACTAAAGTTTAGATGGCGCAAGCCAAAATTGGACACATAAATTGAAAGAAAGGAGCTGTCACTACCTACCTATTTGATTTAGCCAGAAAGCAAGTATTTGTGGTAGATGGTCCAAGGTTTCTCAGCAGGTAACTCTGCGCTTCAGTATCAGTAGAAGGACTGAAATGAGACCCGACAAGAACAGAGCATAATTTCAGCGAATAGAAACTCCAATTATGATACATTTAAAGGCGAAATATCGTCATTTTCACCCCGCGCCATTGATACCTACTACCTAGGTAAGGATCATTATTAACTCCTAAAGGTAGGTGAATATGAGGCAGGCCACTACTGAGAAGAGATACAGAGAGACCTTTGATGGCCTGGCATTCACGATTCTAATCACGTAGTCGGGTACCAGCTCTTCTCGTATCAATAGGCGTCCAAAACTAAAACGCCTTGAGCATTATTGTCCAGGTATTGTCATTATCTCTCCCATCCATATTTCAGCTAGACTTTGTCTGACACTACCCCACCCACCTCTTAGCCCCGACCCTTCTGACCAGCCCAACCAAACCCCTCCACTTCAGCCCATCAGCATCGCCATCTCGACCGCTAATATCTACTCTCTTCAGCTGAGTTGTTCTCGATTCCCGTGGTTCTCCCTTCAACAATAGGCACCTGATTCTCCAAACCAGATAATTCTATTATATTTCATACTTGATCGCGACGTCGCGCGACAGTCACCCCCTCTGTTTCGCACCTTTACGCTCTGCGGGGCATCGCGATCTTCTTATCAACCCTCCGTATCGACGTCTCCCAACTTCAACGTCATATTCTCACAATGGACCCTGCAGCCCGTCAACAGCCTCAAGTCCAGCCTTGTAGATACAAGGTTGGCAAGACACTGGGAGCTGGCTCGTACTCCGTCGTCAAAGAATGTGTCCACATAGACACTGGCCGTTACTATGCTGCCAAGGTCATCAATAAGCGGCTCATGGCTGGTCGCGAACACATGGTGAGAATTGCTTTATTGTCCCCTGAAATTCCAGTTTCATTTTCCTTTTCTAAGACGCCATACGTAATGATAGGTTCGCAACGAAATCGCCGTGCTTAAGAAGGTCTCCATGGGCCACCAAAACATCCTTACTCTTGTTGACTATTTCGAGACCATGAACAATCTCTACCTCGTCACCGATCTTGCACTAGGTGGTGAGCTTTTCGATCGAATTTGCCGAAAGGGCTCCTATTTCGAGTCAGATGCTGCCGATTTGGTTCGCGCCACACTGTCAGCTGTCGCTTACCTTCATGACCATGGTATCGTCCATCGCGACTTGAAGCCTGAAAATCTACTCTTCCGAACCCCCGAGGACAACGCAGACTTGCTTATTGCAGACTTTGGACTTTCACGAATTATGGATGAGGAACAGTTCCACGTTCTGACTACAACCTGTGGTACTCCTGGATACATGGCTCCCGAAATTTTCAAGAAGACCGGTCATGGCAAGCCTGTAGATCTCTGGGCGCTTGGTGTCATCACCTACTTCTTGCTTTGCGGTTATACTCCTTTCGATCGCGACTCTGATTTCGAAGAGATGCAGGCTATTCTCAATGCAGATTACAGTTTCACACCTATTGAATACTGGCGTGGCGTTTCCAGCCATGCCAAGGACTTTATCCAGCGCTGCCTGACTATCGATTCTACTAAGCGTATCACCGCCCATGAGGCTCTCCAGCATCCATTCGTCGCCGGCTTTATCAATGCCGAAGGCCAGAGCCAGAACCTTCTGCCTAATATCAAGAAGAACTTCAACGCTCGCCGGACCCTACATGCAGCCATTGATACTGTTCGTGCTATCAATAAGCTACGTGAGGCTCAAAGTGGGATGATGGATGGAGCTCGCTCAAAGGAACCCAGCCGTGGCGCTGCGCGACAGCAGCCGCCTACTAACAAGAAAGGAAATAGTGCCATCTCAATGGGCAGCAATCAACCTAAGGATAGTGGATATGGAACTCAGACAGAGACGGACGTAGTAATGGGCAATACATCAGCATCCAATGTCCCATCTTCATTGCAGCCTGGAAACAACGGAAATAGGGTCATCGAGACATCCAAGGGACTTTGGAGTGCGCCTGCGCCAAAGAGGTAGAGTCAGAATGACGACGATGCGTCTGAGTTATTTCGGGATCTGCGAAGGAGAAATATCAAGGGGAAGCGACCTATGGTGAGACGAAAACATATTAGAAGGATGATGGTTTAACGTTATGAGGGGGGGATTTTGTAAACCCGCATTTTGCATTATGAAGCGGGCAAAGGACAAGAACATGCGCATGTGCAATGAGGAGGAGGGCAAAGACCAACAGCGATTTGGGTACATGTATTTTCAACAACGGACCGCAGGCACGCCGTTTGCAGCGATTGGAAAGAAGAATCTGTATATCCTATTTCCCATGCATTTCCCTTTATGTTTCATGCATGATCTTGGTATTTGCAACGCCCTTTGTGAGGTCTCGTTTTCAAGATGTTTTGTTTTAGAGACCGGTGACTTTGAGGCCCAGGTCGGGTATAAAGCGCAAGGTTCGCATTACCAGATCCTCGGTCACTCTGAAGTTTATTGCTTCCTCTGCTTCTAATCACTGCTTGGTATATTTGCCGGAAGATGGGTTTCTGACAGATGGGATTACAGCCTGTAACCCTTTTTTAATTCCCTCGATGTGGAGTACAATATACCTTAAGGAACTCTTGCGTGTTGACAGTAGCAGGCATTAGCGGAGTAGGGTTGCTTAATATCGGGTGACCCTGACATTTGCCATGTGCCAGAGTACCTTATTACTGACAAATCTGGAGAGCGTCTGTAACAAATACTGTTTTCAAAAGGCATAAATGGATTAATTTGAAGTTGAAGATCCTCTTGTTTGGAAGTTGAGCAGAGATCGAGAGTTTCAAATCGCATGTTTGTACAACTTAAACTACTAATATTTGTGGACAACCTCAGATACCAGATGGACATTTTGACACTGATACTTCTCAAATCAAGACAACGAATTTCAAGACAGCACTTGTGAATGCCAAGAGGTCAATAGTGCCCTATAGACTTGGCATTTATAATGCCGCTAAACAGAAGTCGGAGGAATTTCTTGGACTAGATGAAGATCGACATGTTGAGATTTTGATATCATGAACGGGCCCACCTGATCCCGTGCCAGCTACAACGACTTGTAAACAATAGATGTCAAGCTGCACATTGGTCTGCAGTGAGTATGATCAAGATTTACAATAACTTGCACTATGAGAACAGGATGTGACAGGAACAACGTGCTGTCAATTCTTGTAGCTGCTAATATCTAGCGAATGGTATCTTTGGTATTCCTTTTCCTTTTCACCAAAGTCAGCCCACCTCCTTGCGCCGCCTGGCTTTTGCTCTCCAGGATCATCCAGGATTCGGCTGTGAGCCATGTGTCCTTCATTTCTCCTCCTCCTCATGAGTAGGGGGGCTTATCGCAAAGCATGTCCCTCTAGAGTCGTCGTCCAGACTCTCTAGCGAGCGTATCGGTGCATGACATGGCGTCGTCTCGTGTCCATACACGAATTAAACTTCCTCTGGTTGTATACATTACTCTATTCAGTTCCGGTTTCGTCCTTCCGCAGGGTATACATTAGAACGGGACACATCAGCCCCTTGAACCCATTATTACAGTTTGCCGTCTGGCCCTGACGGCCCTGCGTCAGAATCCAGCATCTGCCGTAGTAAAGCACCGTGTTGCGCCATTTCGCTGTGCCGATGAATGCCGAAGATGTTATCAAAAAGAAATATAAAGTCGAAGATTAAAAAGGGTTCGGGGCATTAAAATCGTAAAATCCCAACGAGTCGCTTCGTTTCCCCGGTGTGGGATGAGTGTCCGGGGATGGCCGTGTTATTACTCAGCCGTGCCAATTACCGCACCACCATAACTTCACTCAACTCCACATCTCGAGCAGGAGCATTGCCGTCCCAGAGTTGTCCATTGTTGTCCATATCCATGAGCATTCCGGGAAGAGCTTCTTCTGATAGGGTTGGGCTCAAAGTTCCGCTGCTAGAGCTGCAACTGGAGCTGGCAACAGTCCAGCCATCGCTGGAGTCGGCGCGAGGGCGTCCAAGAAGACCCATACCAAAGTACTCGCCATACTCCTCGTCAGAAATGGCGTTGCGGTCACCATACTCCACGTACTCATATTCCCATCGCGTGATCTTTCCCTCCTGTCGTCGGGGTAACCATCGGGCCTTTGCTGCGTAGAAAAAGCAAGAGGCGATCAAGCCACCGACCACCAGATCAATTGCATAATGGTGGCTGAGGTACATAGTGGCCCAGCAGACCCATCCAGCATACATGATGAAGTAAGTTCGGAATTGCGGGAAACAGTGAGACATGAAAAGGGCCTCGAGGACGGCATTCGCGGCGTGGAGTGAGGGGAAAGCGCCGAAAGGAACAGGTGCTGTGCTAAAATTGGTCGTATAGAGGTCGATGCCAAAAATGGCGTCGATGCGGGCGAGTCCAGCAGGAGATCCAGGCATGCCGTAGGCAGCAGGTTCAAGGCCATGCTCCATCTCGTACCAAGGTGGCGCACAAGGGAAGAGAAGCTGAATGGTGACACCCAGAATGCTCATCCAGCCGAAGGTGCGAGCCCAGACAGGGGCGGTACCGGGGGCAGCGAAGACGAACATGAGCAGGGCACAGACTACAGGAGCACCAAAATGGCACAGACCGTACGGGATCCAGGCAAGAATGTCGAGAACCGAGTGTTGGTGAGCGGAGAGAATGCTCGACAAATTGGCACCGTACAAGACGTTCTCGAGGGCGGGTAGCACGCGGACCCAAATATGGGGTCGGTACTCATTGGGGATAAATCTGAAAAATGTTAGCAGACGATAACTTTGACCTTCGAAATAATCACATACCGACTACAAAAGAAATACAAGAGCCAGGTCCAGACTGTCACTGATGGCAAAAAGAATTGACGGGTGGCAGGCATAAGCAGAACCCATACGCTACCAATGATGGCTAGGAGCTTGACACCAGGGGCCGGGGGGGCAATCCAGAAAGAGAAGAGAATCAGGAGGCCAACGACAGCATATTGGAGATCTGACGTCCTCCAATGATGCTTCTGAAGATCACGAACACCATCCCAAGCGTTGAAAGAGGTTTTGAGACTGGTAATCTCCTCATTGCCAGGTCTCGATTTCGATTTGGTACGTCGACGGCCAATTCGATATCTGTGAGGAACAGTGTTGAGGAATGGCAGATTAACGTGCTCGGGCCAGAGTAGCTGGAGCTTAGGCTTCCCTGAAAGGGTGGCAGAGAAGTCGTTCATGGTGAAGGTCCAGAAACTTGTTTGGGTCGGCAGAACAGTGGTTCGAAAGGGGGTGTGTGCTGATTATTTGCAGCGTAGCGCAAGATAGGGTTCGAGGAAATTCGTAACGCGTAGTTGGTGACCTAATATGAATACCCAAAAGCTACCTCCTATCCAAGTTGACCTATTTACTTGACTTGCACGCATACAACGATGGTCGGAATCGTCGGGATGGCCGTCCAGAGAGATGGTTGTCGAGTCGCAGAGAAGGGAGGCAGCACGCAACAAGGACGCCACACAAAGAAGATGTGAGGCTAGGACCTGAAGCCGTGGCGGAGGAAGATAAATGCTTTAACAAGGTGCGAACCAAAGACGAAACCAAGCCGAGGATCGAGGAGAGAGAGAAAGGGAGGGCAGAAGAAGATGCAGGCGAGGAAATGGGAGTAGTAATATGAAGAAAGTGGAGGGAGTGGAGGAGAGAGGGATCGAGTATGATGACGAGGTGCAGGAAAGTGATGCACCAGGGGCGTGTACCAGTGCAGCTGGCCACTAGAAGCGCTGAAAACTCAAGGTCTTTACAGCTGGTTTTGTAACCATAGTCCGCTAAAGAGCACAAATTTAGCAAGGCACGTCGC
The DNA here is from genome assembly GCA_013266175.1 of Fusarium gaditjirri. Classification (NCBI taxonomy): domain Eukaryota; kingdom Fungi; phylum Ascomycota; class Sordariomycetes; order Hypocreales; family Nectriaceae; genus Fusarium; species Fusarium gaditjirri. Next base: position 27,532 of record JABFAI010000114.1, on the reverse strand, counting down.
GCAGGATTCCAGTGGGCGCTAAGCTACTGCCCCCATCACACTCCACTGACATTAGCTTCATTCAAGGGGCCCGCAACGCAGGATTTTCCTTGTCCTCATCTCAAATGAGTCCGGATGCTGCGGGAGGAGTCATCAATACAAGGGTTTGGGGTACCGGCCAGTCAACAAGCCTCAGCGGGGCGTTGCGCATGGATGGCACCAGAGTCGCTTGGAGATTGCACTGGAGCCACCACCTAAGCCTAATTAGCTCTTCTCTGACGCTCAGACGGAGCTCTTTTGTCGCTGCGAAGCCAATCAATCAAGACGACACAAACAAAGTTGCTGACATAGCACACCGGCCGGACATCGCGGAGCAACGGGGTTTGCGGCAGCCCGAATCAAGGCGTATTACCGTAATTTCCTTCGAAGCCGCTGCCAAGCTGATAGTCGGGCTGAGTCGCGTGAGAATTCGCCCTGTCAAATAACGCTTGCTTCCATGCTTTCCGCGTATTGTACCTCCAAAACTTTACCGACCACGTTTTAAACTGAGGGGGAGATGAGATTGCCTGTTAGTTACCAGCCCAGACAAGCCTACAAGTCGTCGTGGCAATCTGAAATACTGAGCCCCAATCAATAAAGTCAAATGAGCTGCAGAGCATCTGTTCTCCTCCAAGTCATCTTAGTCATGTGATATGATATGGCCATTCACGGTGGAGGAACCGGAGGCAGCCCATGCCGTCGGTGATCCAGAAAGCACTGCACGTAATTATTTCAGCCTTGGCATAGCTGCTGGGCAACGATTGACTGAGAACGTTGTCGGCCCGCACCTTGCCAACGCAAACGAACTTCTGGACAAAGTCCGCATTGTTTAAAGTCCAAGAAATTTTCCGATGAGATTGACTGTCACAATCAATTGCTGCAAGCACCCTTTTAGTCGGCGTCGGAGGCTCGCCAAGCTCCATGGACTCCGAGGTTCCGACTCCGACTTACATATCACATCACCATCTGGAACGAATGAGATTGGAAGGGTGATCTACCGACGTGCTCTCTAGTCCTCAGCGAGCGAGACCCATGATCCCATGTGCTAGATTGTCCTGGGGCAGCAAGAAAACATCAGACCTCGATATAGAGTATCAAAATAAACTCAGTAAAAGACATCCTAAGCTTCTATTAAATTTACCTAAGTCTCTTTATTACTTAGGATCGAAGTCCTAAGTTTTCTTGCCTCCCCGTGATTGTACTGCGCTGATGATGAATAAGACAAGACGAGACGAGACAAGCACAATCCATGTTCATGACGACTCTTTGAGTGGCTTGATCAATACCAAGACCCACACCTTGGTTGCATCTTGTTTTTTTACCATTGATCACCTAGGGTCTGTGAATAATGATGGTGGCTGGTAGTTGAAGAAAGCGTCACTTGGCTTCCTCCACAGCCTGGACATTCTCACTGAACGGCGAGACCCTTTGTTCTGATGGCAGCGTCATGACTGTGGCACAGTGACATGCGCCTGGAAGACTGCCTAGATTCGATTATGGGGACAGACTAAACCAATCAGACCAGAACGGGAAACTAGGTTGGTGCCCAGCAACCAGCCGCACTCATAGATTGTAAGATACCTATGACTATGAAGGTCGCTGGCTCTATCTAACGTGACATTTATGATTGTTGATTTGTTAGATTAAGCAGCTCATGTCCATGTGTGTTGGAAGTAACATAAGGTACATACAAGGTTGCAATTACCTGGGCGTCGAGAAAGCCTGTCTCCTGCTTGCAGTTGAAACATAGAAGCGATCCGGGGATATCCTCAACAAGGGGACACTTCCGCTGAGGTCATAATCAATTTGCGCACGCGAGGAAACTTCATGCAGCTAATACTTTACTTGCTTGGGTCTTGTTCTGAGCTTTGTCAAGCACCGGCGGCTCCGCCAAGGCCTTGATAAACAAAAGCCAGCCCAATATGTACTCATGTGCCGATAATCAATCAGCGAGCGAGTTGAACAAAAAATCAGGTATGCTCCTTTCTGAAAAATACATTGCACAGGAGCTCCACTGCAAAGTTTCACAGGCCGCAAACCGAGATGGATGATGGAGAACAAACCATGGTGAAGCAATATCAAAGACAAGGATTAGTCTCTCTTTTGGCGCTAACAAGGAGCTGGGGCCACTGCATCTTTTTCGTCACATTCAAATGTGGAAGCGAAAAAGCGATGTGCGTTCAGCAGGTACTCGCAACCAATGTACCTTCTCCAATTCCGCTACTTCCTCCATGGAAGATGCCTAGGGGGAGGCAAGAAAACTCAGGTCCTCCATCCTAAGTGACGAAAAGAAATAGATCAATTTAGTACAAGTTTAGGATGCCTTCTGCTGAGTTTATTTTGACACCTTATATCAAGATCTGATGTTTTCTTTCTCCCCAGGGGAATGCTTACCATCCGTGGCTGTCCATGGAGGCTTTCGATGCAGCCAGGAAGGAATAATCCAACCCATGCTTATCACACCAGTCTTTTCTTAACGACTTTCATGCGCTGCTGCCTTAAAGCTCCAGAGCTCTTCATGTTGCGATACAAGTATCAAGTTAATACAGATTACGCTGGAAGACACGGATACCTCTACTGTTTTAGATGTTCAAGGTTGCAAGTCTGAATACTAATAATATTCGAGCTGTAGCAACGGCGTGCTCTAACTCATGTTAGAGTTAAGCCATTGGCTATCGCCAACCCCTGGACTTTGCCCACGAGATATCTGTCTGTGGGAGTTGCCTAAGTCATCTACGCAGCCAGCTGATATTAATTGTCGGTCCAAAAGACTCGAGTTCATTTCGTAATTTATTCGGCAGCTTCCTACTACCAATTTTAGACTCAGCCCGGCTGTTGACGATCCGCTTGATGGCTTTCCGTGTAACGGTTCAAGTGTTCACAGCTTCAAGCGCTTCGAGTTCAAGGGTCAGCTTCAGATACCTAGTTCATTTCACAGGCCAATAGGCGCGACATACACACGACGAGATTATAGTAACCCCACGAAACACCTACACATTTCCCTTGTCATTTTGCTGTATCTCGACGTTCACTCGGATGTAGCGGAAGATAGCTTCTCGTTGATGGGTTTACACAAAGGAAACTGTTTGAGCTTTTCTGACCATTGAGCGAATCAACAGCCAATTAGACCTATTTAGCGCGGCAAGCCTCATCGTCATGACGGTGACGTCCTGCTAGAGGGGGAATCGAAAAGGGTTTTGAACTAAGGGCGTCCTCAGTCAAGAGCTATGTTCGCTCCGACTCCGACGCGGAGTTTTCGATATGATGTACGATACTATAAAATAAAAATAAAAAAATACATATATAAAAAATATATATATATAAAAGAGAGAGAGAGCGGAGGCTCTTAACGGTCGCTCGGGTCTTGTTTGTCAATGCGTGAGGCGCACGCCCCGAGGTGAGACGAGGCGCGAGGCCATAATGCGAGGAAATTGAACGTGGATCCTCCGCTCGGGACGGAAGAGAATAAGCAGAACGAGTAGTGGAGGCTCAGGGTCTGAGAGATTGGGAGGGTCTCAATGAACAAGGATACGAAACTTACCCAGTCCCTTGGATAGAACAGGTTAATTGCTGTCTTGTCGCAGCGTGTGATCTTACTGATAAACAACCTGATCAGTATTGCCATTTCCTTGCAATCTTTAACACGTTGTCGATTCAGCCGCCCGTGCACGGATTCAACTTGATTGAAACACCCATGCCACAGCTGCAAAGGCCAAGCTCGGATTGAGGCGGACTGGTCGAAGTTCAGGAGATCGCCAAGGGTCCCCTACCTGCACACGAGACACCATCACTTGCGATATGATGGGATGAGTTAGGTAGTTTCAACTTCCAAATTAATCTCAAAGGTAGTTCTAAGTTTCTTGAATCATGCTTAATACTCCTCCATATTGCAAACGAGTGTGGCCATCAGAGAAGGCAAGAAACACGCCATGTCGGTTGGCCTGATAGCATCGCTTGTAGGCAGAGACTCAGAGTCTTGGCCTCGGTTGTTACTCAATATGATATTAGTGTCTGACATTTCATGATAAGCACATGCTGAGCTTCAGTTTACGGGCTTGTTCTAAGCTCATCTACTTTGGTCTTCTTGCTGATGTTTGAATGTCTGACCAGAAGCGAGAGGATGTGCAGTACGTGTCTGATTGGGAAACGCTGGTCCAGACCGTAGTGTCTGATGAGCACAGGTATGATGACTGCTGGATCCTGTTGCATGCCTCTCACCCTACCTACAGGACATGAAAGACCAACGCGGTATGCAAGCACACGCCAACAGAAACTAATGCCCAATCAAAAATGCATCATGGTTGATTCTTACTGGACAAACAGTGATCTCGTGAGCCACAAACTCCGAGGTATATATATCATGGATCAGGTATCATGATACCAATACAGAGGCGGTCAATGCGACGACATCCGAGCGAGCCGCCATAATAGGTAGCATGGGATCGAGGATACGGAGTACTGTCAACCCAATTGTCACCATCCTCTCTTCCGTACTTGGGCTGAAGTCTAGGTGAGACAAAGTACTCCGTACAATTAACAACTTACTAAACGAAATTTTCGTTCTTGAGCCCCAAAAATCTATAATGACGGCCGATTGCCTTAGTTCCCACGGCGGGTTCAATGGATCTTTGCGAAGTCCGCCGTGGTCCCACCTAATTCAGGTCCATCGAACTTTGCCTTCCGTGTTTGGGTTATTGACTCGGCCGATTTCTTGAGTTTTTTTTTTTTTTTTTAATCACTCACTAATTTGGGGCAGTATCCGATCAGAAGTCGGGACTCGGGTCATTGACGGATGAGCGAAAAGAAGGAAGTTTTGACAAATTTCTCAGTCGCGGACCCGCGGTCGGTAGTTTTCGGCCGGCGTTTGCAGTCGGGGTCCAGGAGAATACCGACCGATATTGGCATGGGACGATTATCGATACAGCGATGAATGCGTGTTGCGGGTTGGTCTCCAGGTCTCCTGATGATTGATTGATCACTGCATCAAGATTCCCGTTGTCCGAATCTTTCCAAGTGCCCGGTTCCTTCAAGTTTTAGCTCGCTTCAACTTTATCAGACCATACTTTCTATCGTTGCGATGTAAAGATCTCGTGCAATGCACGTGGTTAATGGTTATCTCCGGTTTTCTACTGCGTGACATACCATGCACCTTGTCTGCATTTCTGCCATTAAGTGGCAGGTTCAGTGATGCATCATGTCGTCTTCAACGTTTTGTAACACTTCGGTGTTCGAAAGATTCACGAAGCAAATCGTGCGAGGACAGGAGGTGAGACATAGCATTCCTCAGCAATCGATTTGACTCGAGTTTGCCAGATTCGAGCAAAATCCTTGTTGTTATGCATACTATTGTTCAAGGACGCTATTCCAGGGTTACTTGAGATGTCTTACAAATGAGCGGCCAATTACTTTGATATTCTTTGGCCGAATGACCTGGTTCGTGATCTCTAGCCCCCACATCTCAAAAGCAGCCAGAGACCGCAACCAGAGACCGCAACCAGCGACGCTCGGCTCTTATCATCACTACGTGGACTGGTCTACGCTGTCAACTCAACCTGGACATCAGCTCGATACCTTGTCTAGCCTATGAGGCTGGCGGTGAGAGGCGTATACATGCAGTTTACTCTGTACTACTAGTGAGTCTATGCCTTAGATGTTTGCGTAGATGCGGAGCTACAACTTACACGCATGATCCTACAGCTCTTTCAGACATCAGATCGACTGCCCAATTATGCATCGTGATAACGGATAATCAGATCTGGCATCGACTTCAATGACAAGTACACTCGACTTTCGTATTGTCTATCATTCCGTACCCATTACATTTATTGACAGTCCTTCCTTTCCAATGGCGTCAAAATATGGCCGCATGAGAGGTTCTAATGTACGGCGAACGTCATCGTAATATTCTATCCGTGAACACCATAAGAGGCTGGTGAGAGGGGGGTGTCCTTTCGAAAGGCAGACTAAGAAACCTTACATCGTCTCTGAATTGACTCTGCCGTTTGTCATTCGAGACTTTGGGGAATTGACTTTTCTCAAGAATTCCCTGGCTTGTGGGGATAATCGTTTCATATTTTAGTTTGGTGGCATAGAAGAGTGGCTAGGAGCCTGTACTGATGGCTGCTCATGAGATTTATGGCATTCCCATATTGCTAAGTTTAAGCCTGCTATAAGCAGTAGCTTTGAGCTGAACAGGAAGAAAGCGAACCCAGCTCCCAATAAATACCTTGTGAGTGACATTGTGTTGTCTGTGTGTGGTGATGGCTTCAAAACATTTTGACAGGTATAGGGTAGGTTTCCTTGGCAAGACAGAAGAAGACAGTTTTGACGAAACACTCGTTATGACTACAAGCTTCGTTGTAATGACTCATCTACTATCGAACACAAGCCAAGACTTAATGGTGACAACTTCTGCTAGGGCATAATACAGTCACCAGATGCAGCGCGGAACCAAGGTTTGTTTGTTCTGACATTGACTACACTATCAATCACAAAAGCATCCTTCTATCGAACGATACTGATGCCCAAAAGCCTAGCTAATAAAGATCCACGTTAATCCTCGCATAAGAGAGATCTTCCTCGAGTCTCCCTTCGCCACTACACTACCCTCAAAGACCTCAACCCCTTTTTCTTTTCCGTTTGCGACCAAAATGCACCACCAACGCCATGCCGCTGAAATCCAGAGACAACTGTCTCGCCGCGGTTCCGAAATGCTTGCATGATCAAGCCATGCGAGAAGAAAACATGCAACATCTCCTATGTGCACCCAACACTTTATGTCTGTCCACAATAACTGATAATGCTCATAATAGTGTATGTTGTGTCAGATAGACAGCGATGCACATCGATAGCCTAGGCGCTAAGCTTTCCGAAATACTGTCATATCGAGCTCTTTACTACTTCCTGCCGGCTCTGCCCTTGCCTCTGCCTTTTCGAGGACTATTCTTCCCAGCAGAACGCTATTCCGAGGAAGATAGAGGTACAGGGGGGACTACAGGGGTCTCCTTCTTGTCCGAGGGAGTCTTCTTGCCATCCTTATCCTTGCGCTTTTTGGCTCGTTTCTCCTTACCCTGGCTAGGTGAGGCAGAAGGCTGTGATGCAGGAGCGCGAGCAGGAGAGGACCTGGGAGGAGAGGAGTGCGGGATAGAAGGTATGGGTACCACGCTCTGTCGGGGAGCGGGCACAGAAGCCTCCTTGACTTTCTTCTGCTTCTTGCTGCTTGTAACAGGCGTGGAAGCTGACTTGGGAGTAGGGCTTCCTGCTGTAGGGATTGCGGGAGGCAAGACAGGGGTGTACTTCTTTGCGACTGCAGACGCTGGCTCAGAGCCCAGTTCGGGGCTTCCAGCTCGGGTTGTCTTTTGCTTCTTAGACTTGCTTGCTGCAAGCTTGGTCTCCTCTTGAAGTTGCTCGGCTACGGCTACGGCATCATCTTCAGACGCTGCTAGCTTTCGCTTGTTCTTGCGCGTATCGGTAGTTGGTGCTTCAGCTGTTCGAGAGCTGGGGGGCTCGGGGATGCTCTGTCCCTTCTTCTGCTTCTTGTCAGAAGTCTCCTTTGACTTGCGCTTCTTTTCTTTCTTGGCAGCTTTGGCCGACAAAACGGGAGCATCGCCCATCTCGACGTCCTCATCATCGCCGATGCTTCCCATGGGCTCGTTGACTCCGATGGGTTGGTATCGAGCCTTCAGGCCAGTGGGCTGAGCACGAGGGGCTGGCTTGGGAACAGGGGCGACAGAGTTAGTGGAGCCAAGTTGCGTGATCTTCTTGACCTGCATAACTTGGTCGATCTGCTTGGTGGCTGATTTATAAGTTAGTGGAGAATATTAAAAACGTGACGGCTGGGAGCTTACCGGGCTGGTATTGAGGGCGATCAGAGGGAATCATGATTTGGATATTTCCCTTGGGAGCAATACTCTCAAAGGAGACACCATAGTCCTCACCATTATGAGAAAACAGCCTATCAGTAGACTGAGACTGGTTCATGGGGATCTCAAGATTCTGAACAACTGAGATGGGCACATTGGAAGGAATTGTGAAGTACCAAAACTGCTTGCCCTCGAGATTCGCCTTGTTACAGATCTCAGCAACATCGCGGCCGTTTGTGCCATCATCACCCTTGCGAAGGACAAAGTCGGGAGCAATGAAATTGGGGAGGGCGAGCTGTCCTTCGCGATCCTCAATGTGCATGGATTCATCAACCATCTCATCATCGGAATCCTCCTCCTCGCTTAAAGAACTGTCTGGCTCGGGAGCGACAGGCTTAGCGGCAGGTTTCGCAGCAGGTTTAACATCCTGTTCTTCGTCCTCTCTTTCACTGTCGCTATCCTCGCTTTCACTGTCTGGTGTAGTAGCAGCTTTGCCATTCAGAGCAGGCTTAGCCTTGGCATCGGCTTCATCCTCGCTTTCGTCCTCACTAGAGGAGTCGCTGGTGGAGGCAGAATCGTATTGCGTTTTGGTGGATGATTTGGGTGCCTTCTCGCTTTCCTCATCGCTATCACTGTCGCTCCCTGACTCCGAAGAGCTCGAGGTGCTCTGAGAGACCTTGGCACGACTTGTGCCATTAGTCTTTGCTTTGGTCTTTTCGCTGCCAGACTCGTCTTCGCTGCTTGCATCGCTAGAATCTTGAGGCTTAGACTTGGCAGGAGCAGGATTTTTCACAGAAGTGCTCTTTTTGGACGCGTTGCGCTCGGCATCGCTATCGGCGATTTCATCATCTTTGCTACGATGGCGTGGAGTGGCAGAAGCAGGTTTGGTGGTACTGGTGAGCTTGGAGATAAAATCGGCCGGGTCATCGCTGCTACTATCGCTATCGCTTCCGCTTCCTGACTCGTCGTCGTCATCCCCATCGTTGTTGGCGAAAATGTTGTTTGGGTCGCTCAACTCTTTCTTGATAGTTGCAGCACGGTTGCTGGGGCGGCGGTTGAACTGCGCTTCAGCCGATAGGCCCTTCTTTGTGTTCTCTATGTGCTTATTGAGGGAGTGTACTTTGTAGGGTTCCTTAGGCGCCATCTTGGGCGGACTTTTCTGCGAATCTTTTCGGTGGTGAGGGTGCAATTGGTGGGACGAGGTTGATCGAAGTGAAGATGAAGTTGCTGGAAAATAAATTTTGGGAGGTTGCCGCGCTAGTGGGGCAATCCACTACCAAAGTTATCTTGGGCGCTGGGTTAACTGTTAACTGTACGGACGCGCCTCTGTCGTGTAGATAAGGTATCCGGTGATAGGTGACGCGAAATCAATGAGACTCGGCAAAATAGGCTTAGGTTTTACGCACTTCAAGCGAAATAGCGAAATAGCGAGGACATCTTGGATATCAACAAGCCGTTGGTACTATCCCTTTTCATAGGTACCATTAAAACCCGTCAAGTGAATAGAGACCCAGGTAACGCGAAATGATTTTTCTTATCGATAAGACCGATTGGCCTTTAAGCATGAGAGCATGCGACGTTTCATCAACTCTATGACAGTTAAATAATGACTCCCTGGAGATCTATTATTCTTCCCCTTTATCTTGCCTGGGACTGACCATATTCAACTGTAACCATTATATTTTACCATACCCATTCTCAGCCATGTCCTCTCACAAAAAACGAAGAATTGAGGGTATAGATGCGACAAAGCGTGAGTGCTCGACTCTTTGCCCCGGGTCTTTCGATCGTGCTAACCCACATGATAAAGCGATGAGTGCTATTGCTGCTCTTGCTGCTCGAAGGAGAGAGGCTGCAGCCTCTTCAACGTCCGCGCAACAATCCTCAGAATGCGATGGGAAACCACCCACCAGCAACGTCAACTATTTCAGTCCGCTCCAAAAGGGAAACAGTCAAGTTGGAACTCCGTCAACCCCTAAGAAAAGTACAGTAAAGACTCCTCGGTCACAGCATGGAACTGAGTCGCCTGCCGCACACCCCAAGAGCCATGAAATGGCAAGGTATATGACCCGGCACCACCATTTCGACATCGCTCATCAGCTTCTCAGTTGGCCACCAGGATCTATAACTCCTGAACCCGGAACAGTTCAAAGGGCCATACCGTATTCATCATTTCGATTATCCAATCAAAATCATCGAGTTAAGAAGGGAGGTATTGTAGAACTACGACTTTCTAACAAAGAGGTAATCTTCACGCCTCACTCTTACAAGTCTCTTGACTGACTTAGCAGCGATTTCCAATCATTGGAAGTTTTGGTATTAGAGTAATTCAAGGTGAGGTAGTGTTGGCTGGTGCTACTCTCTATCCTGCTGAAACTATTGAATGGGTTCATGCCCCTCATTGCCATGCAATCCCCGTGTTACGGACGAAGGAACAGACGAGACTAGAGCTGCATCCGGATAAAAATGCTCAAGGTCTGCGCCAGTTGGGCCGTTTATCACCTCTATTCAGGAAAATATGGAACGGACCACCAGAGGGAGACTCAACTAAGTCAAATAAAGAAGCAACTTTTCAAATTGTAAGTTTTCTTACCTGCTATGAAAGCGTTTGCTAATGCTCTTCCAGATCCAAACACCGGAAGATGCCCCTAAGAAGTGCATCATCCAAGAGTTGGACTCACTAGCTGCGTGGAACAGGAAGCTTTCATCCTTGGTGACGACCAGTCGCGAGAAGCCGTCTCTTTCAACGTTGATATGCGGCCCAAAATCGGCCGGAAAATCTACTTTTTCGCGGTTGTTTCTGAACAGGCTTTTGACAGATCGATCTCATAGACAAACCTTGCGAGGTGTTGTGGTCCTGGACCTAGATCCAGGCCAACCGGAATATGCGCCAGCGGGGACTTTGTCTCTCGTGCTTGTGACGAAGCCGAATCTAGGGACACCATTCACACACCCGGGCATCAGAGACGCTGCTTCGAACGTGGTTCGTTGCCATTCAATGGCCTCCGTAACTCCGGCGTCGGACCCCGATCTCTATCTGGCATGTGCGGCCGATCTATTTCATACGTACAACAAAAGTCTTGCGGGTGTTCCTCTCATTATCAATACACCAGGGTGGATTCTTGGAACTGGGCTCGATCTTCTCTGTGCCCTGGCCAGGGAGATGAAGCCTGAAGAAGTGTTATATATGTCTGAAGATGGCCCCTCTGAGACAGTCGATGCGTTGCGGGCTGCAACAGAAACCACGTTTACAGAATTACCCTCCCAGCAGTCCGAGTTTACAGCAAGAACCGCCGCTCATCTGAGAGCGATGCAGACCATGTCTTACTTTCACTTACAAGAACTGGCTTTGAGGACCACGAAGCAAACTGATATCATCCAGAGGTGGAAGTGGAACCCATCGCCACTTTCTTTCAGACCACCCTTACTTGTACGATATTCCTCCAAGAAGGGGATCCTCGGCTTGGTATCTTACGATTACCAATGTCCCCCAGAGTTGTTGGCTGATACAGTGAATGGACTGGTTCTCGCGGCAGTTGAGATAGAAGATTTGAAAGCATTTTCCGGATTCATCCAAGACCAGGTCTCTGCCAATGCATCACCGAAGCTCACAGAGCTTGATGCAGCTAGTAAAGATGAGGCTCTCCAGATAGTATCGACAAGCCCGGAAGGCATTCCTTTCATCCCTAACTATAATGACGCTGCTTTGGACCCCCAGTATTCTCGAACCATTGGGCTGGTTCTCCTGCGAGGTATTGACACGAAATCACACACCCTGCAGCTCAACACACCAATCCCAGCGGAAGAGTTCAAATACATCAAATCCCAAGGCAGAGACATTGTCCTGCTTCATGGCAAGTTTGATACCCCAAGTTGGGCCTATACTGAAGATCTCTATGAAAGAGCTGGGGCTGACGAGGGGAACGACGCAATACTTGAAGTTACCGATGAGGATACAGACGATGATAGGTCAGAGGCCGAACTAGAAGCTGTTGACAGAGTTAGCGATTTGACAGAAGTTCCCTGGGTGGAGGTGCTGGAAGGGAGCCAGAGGCGGCCAGTTGGCTCAAGAGTTTGGAGGGTCCGTAGGGATCTAGGTCGCAACAGTGCTTGAGACTAGTCCGCAAGAGTACTGGTAGTCAACAGATCGGCGATGATGGTGGCTGTGGTCATCTGTTATCACTTGCTAGCGACCGTTGATCACCTGAGGGTGGAGTTTTGAACCGGCACTGAAAGCAATTGCCATGTGGCGAGCTCGGCATTGAAGAAATAATGACCACTTGACTGAGCTGAGACTGACAAGATTGGTCAGCCCCAACCCTATAGGTATCTAATAGCTAACACAACCAACCGCTTGGACGTTCGTAGGCGGAAAGAAATGAAGCAGCTCTACGTCGGTGAGGCATGGATGCCAAAGAAAAAACAAGTCGCGATGACAAGTTGGAATTCATTGCAGCCCTTGGACCAGATTAGCCAACTCCTTGACCTGTCAGCTCTCGGCCCTAGACATTGGCCTGATGTAACATCGTTCCCACTTTTGGCTTGTTTTGAGAGAATGATACGAAGTACATAGATGACATGTCATAAACAATCTCGTGGTCAGTCCGTGAGGTTGACGCCATGCACAATTCGCTATCTTGGTCCATGGAACAGTACCAATGGTTACAGGGAACATGAGCACTAGCTGAAGTCATGCCGGCCATTTTGGCAGATTCTAGACCAAGTTTATTCAAGTTCTCCGAAGAACAGCACTGAAGCAAATCTCGGAAGCCGCCAATAATCGCCCTGCTCACGTTAGTCGAGATGAGTGATCTTACATGACATCCTTAGCATCGCCGAGCATCAATTGGTCGTGAACTTGGGCGTATAAATGCTTAGGCCGTGATTTCGTTCTACGAACTTGTTGTGCGTTCATATGAGAGCCTAGATATGCGCCAACTTGCATAAGTTTGCTCTTCTGCCCCGCTCATAACCTGACCCGATAGATCTCGGGAATCGAGGGGTTCTTTCGGGTGCATTGGCTGGCATTTCAGGAACTTTTCAAAGGATTGAGGGTTATGATAAATGCGAATATGGTGGTGTTTACCATCAGACTGGAGGTACTTATATTGTAACGAACCCGCTCCTTCTCCTTTTACGCTGATCCATAGTTCTTCTCTACCTCAGTTCTTCTACTTTACTAAGGGAGTGGCACCCTCTCCTGTCTTGGCCTTACACGTACGTGCCTCGAAGCTTTTAGCTCAACATCAATTCGCCTGCCATGGCAAGGTTCAACTTGCATGAGATACTTCAGGTTGTCTCTCAACACCTTATACCCGTATTTCCTCCGATTTGGTCCTGTTGCTTCACCCACTTCTTCGCTCAACAAATATACGATAATAGCAGCGCAATCTCCACCAAGAAGTTACTCACACTCCGAGCTATCCACTGCCTTTTCAGAAAACGGCCATCTGCATACGCGTGAGCTTATACTGAGTGTCAAAATGGAACCTCCGCGCGTCCTTGCTTTTAACTTTGATGCCCAAACCCCATGCTTGCAACCAGAGACAGAGTCTTCTGTCCTCTTACTGGACCTTAGATACGACATCTCGAGACAATGGCGCTGACTAGGGATGCAGTAGCCCAGTGAGCTGCATCCAGGAAATGAGCCAGCAGATCTGGCCCCTGTTTTGCACAGAAGGGTTTGACCTTGAACGCACAATTCCATACTTTTCCGTACTAGTCTCCGAAGCGATTACATTACAGAACCTCGTTCATGAATGCGCCATTACACAGAGTTATCGGCAGACGAAGTAAAGAGCCTTTACACACGACGGACGAGACTTCTTTTTTCGGATGTCGTTCGATTTTGCGCCATGTTATGCGAGTCCGAGGCGCAGAATCTGCCTTTAACGCATGTAAACGCCGGCAAGTTCGGACGAAGCATGGAAAAAGCTTGAAAAACTCATGGTGGAAGCTTGGGGCAACCGTTTGCTCGAGGCCAAAAGCAACCACCGCCATAAGTTCACCTCACCGCCTCGCAACTCCTCACGCGCCACATGCGATAGTACGACTTGAGATCAGTTCAGTTGTAACGGCGCGCCGTTGTAACTTTAGCTCGAGTTTCGGAGTACCGTTGTTGCATAGAAACTCTCCACCAACATGACGTTCGAGCGTTGGGCTTTGAGGCTGTCAAATTTGACAACATGGACTAATGGTGGAGAACACGGCCGTTGAACCCATCTTGTGGGATCGGAGGATACCTAGTGACGTGCATAATGAGTTGGAGGGTCGAAAGAACACTCTGGTTCAAGTAAGTTGGTTATGAAGGCGCCAATATAAGAAACTTGCAACTCATATCTCCAGATACACTAGTCTGAGCATGTTCGACTCTGCCACTATTGCTTGTATGGCACATATTTAGGGTTCTCTCAGCCTGAGTTTCATCTTTATTTGGCAACCACCAAGGTGTTCCTTTCACCACATGGGTGGGTAACATTCACCGCCCGCTCAAGCTGCACCAGCGCCAACGTACATGTGGGTGAGCAACAACGACAAAACGAAACAGAATTTCGTGACGCCCAACTGCCCAAGCAGACAAGGATTGCAGACACATACCCTGTCAAGAAAACTCATTTGCCATGATCGGGAGCGGCTCAATAGGAAAACAGGCCTTATGGTTGGTGACTGGAAAGCTCAGACCGGGCGACGCCGGTCTACGTAGCGGGACAGCGTCAACGAAACTAGGAGAGGGGTCCAGTACGGGATTTCGAGAAGTCAAATGGAGAGACAACAGTGGGATTTGTGTGACAAGACCATACAACAGAACGGAGCTGAAAACGATGGATGATGCATGAATGGTTGGTGTGAGTGAATCAAGGACTCTTGGGGCTTTGCTTTTTGATCCTTGACACAGGACAATCTCCTGATGCCTGTGGAGAACGACATGTCCAGAATTGAACCCTCAACAAGACACGCAGCAAGTTGAGATTGCCATGTCCAGTGGATGCTCAACAACGCAATGTTTGCTTCTTTTAGTCAGGTTAAGAAATCAGATAGCAACGAAGCAACATTGACCAATGAGACGAACGAAATGGTTTTACGAACCATGGTTTCATGATGGCGATAGCCATTTGGTATCAGTCGATTGAGCCACAAAGAATCGATGCATGTTGGAATGGGGCATCACAATCACTAAGCATATTCCATCTGACAGTCTCACTTGATCGTCTCGCTTATCTCCGCCGGTCCCGTTAGGTCCCATCGCTTCGAATAACCGCCGACGACTCGCAAAACCCTCGGCACGAAATTAGCAATGGAACTGACCCCCGAAGTGATGCATCTCTTCTCTTCTCTTGTGCCACCTAAGCCACCTAGCCACCCACCCACTCGATTGATCTGCAGGCGGGCAAATGCAACAACGTTCAAGCAGCATTTTCTCCACTCGAAACCCATCAACATGATTATTCGCCTTTTCTATAGCCGGTGTTATGGCCATTTCTGTTCATCTTGTTTGAATGTGTAGCGCTCCTGTCATATTAATCCTTTTTACAAAGCACTCTGCGCTCATACCAAAAGCAACAAGAACATCACACATATCCCGTGCTTCCACATTTGCTCTTAGGTGACGAACACATATCCATGCGGAAGATAGATCCTTAGTTTGGCGGCTCTATAATCCATCGTCATGGGAGAAGGGGATCAGCGAAGAGATGCCAGCTATCGATCTGCATGCACAGAATGTGCACGCCGCAAGCAAAAGGTAAAAAACCTCAAACTTGGTCATTTCCAGAACGGCCGGCAAGTTGCTATGCATGGTGCTTAAAATGCTAAACATATACCCAGTGCAACCGTGAGTGGCCATGCAGCGGATGCCAGAAACGCAAGGTGGCCGACAAATGTCGTTTCAAAGACACCAACCAACAAATTGCGGACAAGGTTGCCTTGGATAGGCAGAGAAAGAATCGTACCAACAACAAGACCAGCCCGGACCTAGGAGACGAGCCCGACATTGAAGGTACAAGAAGTGGTGATATTGACACTTTGGGTTATATGCCTTCCAATATTTATCTTGATCTGACGTCGGAACACGAGGTTCGTAACCTTTTCTTCCTTGTTTGACTCAACCCTAACGCTATACTTGCTTTCAGATCACCAGGAGTACATCACATGAATTCTTGAAGGATCCTAGAAGTTTTCCGCAGCTGGAAAGAGCTCTAAGAGCCATCCCCGCCAGGCCCTTTACCGGTATGTACTGTCAGCAAAGCAACTGAGAGCATCTAGCTAACTGCGATATCAGACACGCTTGTCCAGAACTTCCTCTGCAATGTCAACTACCACTATTATATCGTCTATCCGCCATCTTTCGTAGAGCAATATAGACTGTGGTGGACAGCACGAACCGAGAACCGCCCTCTTAGTATCCAATGGACTTGCCTTCTCCTAACAATTTGCGCATGTGCCTCGCAATATACCGATGCCGAATTGCAGCGGAATCTTGAGGCTGGCCTTGGTGATCCTATCCAGCGTATAAGTGAGCGATTTCATGAAGCTGCTCGCGAGTTGGGAAGCGCTATATCCCTTGGTCATGGCCATGTTATCAATGTCCAGCAACTTCTGCATTCTTGTTACTGGTTCAAGGCCGAAGCTCGTTTTGTCGAATGCTGGCATGTTTTGAACACTGCTATTCGAGAGGCCCAAGAACTATGTATGCTTGTGTATAGCTGGAAACTTGACAAGACAGCTGACTTTATCGCAGCCATCCATCAAGAAGGCAAGACAGGCCCCATCTCAGAATTTGACTTGGAAGTAAGAAGGAGAATCTGGTGCATTCTGGACACTTGGGACTGGTATGTGATCTTCTGCACGGCTCAATGGATTTTGACTCATGTTCCGAAAGGCAGATTTCGACATTGTTGGGTAGGCCTATGATTATCGACCGAACCGATTGCGATGCCAGCCTCCCAAGTCTCGGCTTGGAAGGATACCAATACTCGCCTCTATTACACATAAAGATGCAATGCAGCGTAATACGGCAGCTTTCTAGAAGATTCGGCTCGCCGAAAAACGTCATGACCCATGCAGATGTTCAGGAATACCAGGGCATTATTGAGACATGGATCGCAACCTTCCCACCTCCCTTCAACGTCCAGCATCCGGACAGTTCTTCAGACGCTTCGTGTCCCTGGATGGTCCTTCACAGACATATGCTGCATACTGTGACATTTTCAATGCTTCTACAGCCTATTCGTGGTTTTCTTACAAGACCCTTTGCTATACGATCCTTGGAGGCGGAGCTGCAAATACGAAGCGATGGCATCAACTATTGTTTAGAGCTGATGGCGGCTTTGCGTAGATTTTTCAAATATGTCTACCCCCGAGATGCGAAGTTCCATTTTGTTCTCTTTTGTATTTTCGACATCTCGACAGTCTTATGCTCAGCAGTTCTTCATGATGAGCATCATACACTTCCTCGACGAGACGATGTTTACAAAGCCATCGATGAGGCGCATGCCATGTTGCAAGAGCTTAGGATGGTGACTAAATCAGCCAAGGCATCATACGGGATCCTCACTCGAATCGTCCAGCGTCTCCCACGGCCAACAACGACGCATAACATGCCTAGCAGAAGCCCTGTACCCTCAAGACCCCAAGCTCCCCCAGAAGCTGCTGCATCGCCACAAACACTATCGCCAGGCAGCGTATCACATTCCCAAAATTCCCCTCCGGCAGCAACTTTCTCACCTTCTCCTATTATTATCCCTACACCGGGGGCCGTGTCTCCAGTCTACACCTTGGGAGGTGTTCCTATCGTGGATGGTGACTTTGTGCCTCCCATTGCATACGCTGCTCCTGCACCATGTTCTGACTGGCAGCCACAATTGTACATTCAGAATCCAACAGGTTTCGTGCCCGCTGACATGCCCCCTGAGGGCACTGTGTTCGCGAACATCTCAGACGAAGAGCTGGGAGAATTGGCCAATTTATGGAATTACCAGTCTCTTGACTTCAGTTTCATGAGCACATAGTCATGCGTCCGGTGTGCCTATAGCATGGGTACAAGGCCATATCCGGCTGATATCTAGACGGACAGGGAGTGATAAGCCAGGGAACACTGGAGATTGCTCAGGGCAATTTTTGAGATGATAGGACTACGTGGTTTATGGTAGCTATGGGAAATTCGACGCACCGATGATTTGCTCCCCTTTAGAACCATATGACTTATTAGCGCCAGGACGCTTTGATGTATGGCAGCTTGCCAAAGCGTGCTCATAGTATAGCCAATATTCGAAGTGAGCAATACGCTTGGGCTATGATAAGTAGCGTTACGAAATGAGCAGGACTTAAGGATTTACGAAACTATGAAAGAAATTTATTGCGATAGACTGGTGAAAACATTCGAAAGTTTACGAGAGGGCTGCGCAAACGAGAACTGGGGTGTTTCATATAACAGGTTCGACTTTGCAAGCAGAGATTATAAAGCTACGAAGTGGTTGTCGAGATGTACCACTCTAGGTTGGTTTTTGCTATCCCGCAAGATCAGGTCACGCATTTGGGGAAGTTGTGATGAGATGATGACAACATACGCCGTGAACTTGTGATGCTCTAAGAGATGAATGATTGAAGCTTCACAGCACTGTAGGGGATAGGAACACCCACGTCCACCACATTATGTGTTTTTTATTTATGATTAATGCCTGTCTACCACTGTATAATGTAATACGTCTTAGTGCTCTGAACGATACCAATCTATAATAGCACAATGAACCCAACATGTCGTAAACTGGACATTTCGATCCAAGAGGGAGATGTTCCAAAATAACAAACAACTTATGAACCATGCAATCCATTCTTCCGTGCTCCCTTGAGATGGTACTTTTGATAAAGCACCCAAAATGAGGCCAACTGTTTCGAGTGACCAAAGCCAATGAATGGACCTTCACAGGGCTACTCCTTGCAATAGAGGAGAGCTTTGATGATCTGCCAGGAGATAATTGGCCACAGAGTATGCCTCAGCAAGCCCGAGGATTATGCTCTCGCGGTTGATGATGCATTGTTATCCCCGGGCTTTGGGGCCTTAGGTCAAGAAAACTCTAGCCTGATTGGTTGCTTGATGACTGAGCCGCCCACAAATAGATAAAGCCCAACCCCCTCTCAGTGTCACGTTTTGTCCCTCATCATTCTCAGTTTTCTCATCTCTTCAACTAGGAAACGCGCATCGTCAATCGTCTCAAGTCTTTCATCGTGAGGCTTGCGAGACCAGGTCTTATGCTGTCTCGACCTGTGCCGCCCGCGGCATGAAAGCTCTAGGCCCTATGCTGGCGTATGCTCATGAGATTCATGCCGACTGGAATACGAGGGAACGATGAGAAGAATAAGCAGTCCTTCGTACCACATATTGCGACCCCAAAAGGGTATCAGGCTGCTCGGGGCATGGTTTCCTCCTTCATTCCACGCCCATGCCCTTCAATACCGCTGCTTTTTGGAGAAGGGGTTTGCAATGCTCTACAACGCACGCCAGCAAATAACCGAGAAAACAACAACAGCAAAATTTGAAACACTCCAAACACAATACACACGATGATGAAGAAAACGAAGAAAACAAACATGTAAGTACGATGCAAGGAAGCTCAAAACAGGACCGCTTTCCCGTCGCACAGGAGTCAAAATGGGTATAATATTTACAAACAAAAAAAGGTAGGGTATATGTTTCAACCTCCTGGCGGCTTCTGATCAACAGAACCACTTCGAACAACTTGCATACGCAGTAATGCCGCCTCGGAGGTTTCTATATCACAACAACATTGCTGGTCCTGTGGGCCCCGCTTCATATCTGTCTCGACAGGAGTCTCTCAGAGTTGGTTCAGGTCAACGACTTAGAGACTGCGGTAACCGCGGACAAGAAGATGCCGTCTATCGAAAAACGAGCAAGCAAGTCAAGGAAAGAAACAAACGAAAGGCACGAATCTACCCCATTGAGTGATGTTGAGGGAAGGTGTTGGGACGAACCAACGCGGCTCGTCTGGAGCCCCTACTGTTGGCTTTTGACCAAGATTTAGGGACAGGCGCTGGCGACGAACCTTTGAACAATCCCTAAAACTGTGTACCGATACCAGCCAAGTTTGAGTTTGACGGAACGGCAACGACAGGATGCACCGTCTGGTATCTGGCCATGTCGTTTTCCAGGCTCGCAATGCTGTGTTCTCGAGGTTGACCGCCAGCAACGTGACTATCGTTGGCATCGTTGGCACCACAAGACTGGATGCGGGCAAAGACGTTATCGTGAGAGTACGGAGCCACACGGTGTTGCGACAATTCTGGGACTTCTTGGCGAGCTTCTACCGCAACGCTACCATCATCTATTAGCTGCATTCTCCATCACCCAATACCGAGAACGTTCAACACGTGCTTCCTCAGCGGGCAACACAACGCAACGCAACATACCCGACGGCCGAACCCTGATGAGGGGCGACGGAAGACATGACCGTTGAAGGGTGATATTGGACGGGCTTTATGGATCGAAGGCAGAAAGACCGAAATTGCTATGGATGAAGCGATTGCGGCGGCGGCGGCGGCGGCGATGTCGGTGATGATGATAGTGACGGACAGAAGCGAACGACGATGCCAACGAATGCGGCCTTTGCCAACGACCGATGAGAATAATATATAAGAATGAATACGAAAAAAGGGTCCGAGCAGCATGAGCTAGAAGCGATGTAGCGCATAAGACGAGCAGCGGTGTTCAACGCACAGAGGAGAGCGAGGAGGAAGTGGGTGAAGGCTGGAGGAGATAGGTATAGGCGACGGCGGCGGCGGGTGGGGGAGGGACAGCGCCCGCAAGAGCTCGATGGGCAAACAGCTCGGCGTAAGGCAAGGTAGTTAGTAGGGAGAGCAAGAATGTGAGGTAAGATAATGCGTAGAAGATAGGTAAGTGATGGTGATGAAGTCAAAGCACCTTAAAGAGTTATAAGTGGGTGAACAAGTTTATATCTAAGGTACTTCGATAGAGTTAGGATGAAAGGATGAGATGGATGTATCAAGCATGAGCATAGAGAAGGAGAAAAAAAATAAGGTACTGGCTAGTATGACGGTGAATCAAAGAATAGTTAAAAAAAAAAGTTGCGACAATGATCCATCCCAATGTGTGAGCGAGTGAGCAGCCGAGCACGGAGAGGAGAGGAGAGGAGAGGGGCCGGCGAGCGGGGAGGACCAGATACACCCAGGGGGGTGAATGGGGTGAATTATGATGGCATCCATCCACTGCAGAGCCACCACAAGGAAGCTCACCCACCCCAGCACAGCACGCAGAGAGCAAAAGAGGAGTAACAGGCCTAGGAGCATCCGTAAAAAAGGAAGATGCAAGTTGACTGACGTGCAAATCGGTACCTTAGCTTTTGTCCAGTCCAGCCCAGCCCAGCTCAGCGAGCGCCGGCCTCTGGCCCTCCGACGACTCTGGGCTTCCACTCAACGTCCCTGGCTCTAGGTGGCCCCAGTCGATCCCAGCACAGTACAGCACAAGGCATTCCTGTTCCTTGAGGCATGTTCGCTTTTGATCCTGTTACAGGCGACCCAGACCCTTGAAGCTGTGTATCCTGCACAGAAGAAACCCATGCCATGCCATGTCGATGGATGTCATTGTTGTCGGCGAGAGACAGCAGCAGACAAGCAGCAGACACAGAGTTAGCTTGACTACCCCGCAGACTTAGCTGCACCCCTCTCACGCCTCATCCCTTGAATTGTTCATTCTCATTTTGTTCGGGCCCCCCGAAGAAAAGGCAACAAGTCCCTGAATCGTGAGAGAGAGCGAGACAAAAAAGAAAAAAGAGCGTATGGTGATAAGGATAGATGGATCACTGATGATCTCTCGCTTCCCCGCGACGTGGACCTCCAGGCCAAAGGTCTCATCTGGCCTGGGTCTAGCACCAAAATTAGTAGTCCCGTCCGAAGCATCAATAGGTAGCCAATGGATGCACCCGCGATTGCTATTTGGCTGGGTTTGATCAATTGTCGAATTATCACTGACGTATAACGGTGACGATAGCAGCACTTGGACTTCTCCAAAGGCTGACACGCGCACGCCAGACCTTTTCGTTTTCTTCGAGTCCAATGAGAAGAATAAAGATTAACTGGCTATCGCACAAAGGATTGATTACCACAACTTGAACCAGGGGCCGACTTTGTACTCAAGCACTAAAAGGACTGCTGCAAATGGGTCCGCGGAAAGGCAATGATCATCCGCCCGTGGTGATACCGCATTATTTAAAAGATCAGTGTACTCTTTAAAAAAAAAAAAAAATCTCAACGTCTGTCCGTCTGCAATTGTTGGTGGACATGGATGGGAGGGCGTTGGCAAGATGTGTGGCGTGCCGGACGGCGTCCATCTGCAGCAAGCACCCCGAGCTCAGTGACAGGACCGACCATTCATTGTTTTTCAGGGCTGCATTTTAGGTTCCGGGTACCCATGCGGACGGTTCGCCCAGATCGGCCGGGCGGGCTTGTCTGGAGAAACGGGCCACTAAGCAGCACCAGCACATGAGCTACACACCCTTGTTTGTTAAGGCTGAGCGAGTTCAAAAATGCGACTCGAGTGGTTCAGATCCAATTTCAGAGGACAGCTCAGTTGCGGAGAAGTACCACCGTGCCGAGAATATGTCTCCGAGATATCACAGAGACGAGACACATTTCTGAGATTCTCGTACAATCAAGTTATGACCGTCACTCTATGCTTTACGTCAAGTCCCCCCCCCTTAAACAGAGGTTGAAAAAGATCTCAGCAAGATGACGAGGCCCGCTTTCCAAGCTAAATAAGGTACCTAGGAGATTGGGCCATGCCAGGAATAGCTACACAGCTTAACGGCCTTGCCTTAGTCACGTACATTCTAAATCAATTGATGAAACATGAGTGACAAATTAGCCAGCCATTTATTTGATCGTCAATCAGGCTTTGGCATGTGATGGAGACAGACAAAAAACAAGAAGAAGAAAAACAACGGACCCGAGGTTCTAATGATGGTTCCGCCTTGGTTGTTCATTCTCGAAATCCGACTTTCAGTTTCGCTCTTTGTTGACTTTAGTTGGTCATGACGCTAGTGACGGGCACGAAGCTGGAGGCGGTGGCTCGGCAGGGGAGGGGGTGTGAGCATGGAAACGAAACAAAGAGATTATGGATGGAAGATGAAATGAATGCAGCACTACAACGAACCTGACCTCACTCGACTCACAATCGGGGGGGCTCCCGGCTGTACCTCTTATTCCTGCGAACGGAGCACCCCAGGCATGAGAGGATCTTGGGCCAGGGGTCACTACATATATGCATAGGTACATACATACATGCATGCCGGAAAATGCTGGCCAGGGCAACATACCCTCCTCCCTAACACCTCAATATGCTTCCCGAGTTCGCGAGAAATTATGCTTGATTGCACTTCCTTCGTTTCTTAACACGAGCCAGAAGCACCCCGGGATTACTGCTGCATCCATCACCCCCCTTTGATCTCATACTCCTTGAACAAGCTGGCGAGTACATATCGCTGGATGCATGTCAATGGAGGAGCCATCCGTTGTCAATTGCTTTGTGGGGCATCCTGGCGTCGCCCGTACCGCGTCGGGCAATGCCAAGACGACTCTGTCGTCTGTCTTGAAGTGGATTAATGACGCACCGCCTCATAACTGTGGCGCCATTGGACAGCCCAGCCACACGACTTCAAGCTTCTTGGAATCGCAGCTTCTTCTCACGATAAGGACCCCGCCACGGACTCACCGGCCTTGAAATTGAGCTCTTTCGTGCAGTACAGGCTGTCATCGAAGTGAACCTAGCGACGTAAGTGGAAGAAGAGCGCGCCTCGGCTCCGCTCAATGAGCTGGCTCATGAGAGTTGAGCAAGCCTATGCGGACTGAATGTGGTGTCAGCGAGCACAAAGTTATCAGCATCTGTGTTCAAGCCCTGATGGGATCTTGAGTTTTGAGGTGAGACAGGGATCAAAGAAGGGAATCTCTTGGGCGTGTGCGGAGGACACCCCAGATCCCAGACCCACAAAGGGGGCTTTCTTTACAAGTGCTGTGCTGTGCTGGCTGGCTTTGGGAGCGGGCTCTGTTCCTTGGATCCAGGCGGCCGTTGTCTTTTTCGTTCCCCTGTTTTGGAGATCTTGCCTGTGTGGGTGTGAATCAAGAGAGTGCAGGGTTTGCAGAATATTTGTCTCATCATCTCGATTGCAGCGCAGTCTCGTGCATGGCATGTGCACCATGGACAGACAAGCTCAAGCCTATACTTCTTTCTAGAACCAAACCCCAGGTGCTGGCGCCTGTGCCCAAGTCTAGCATCAGAGTGTCTTGAGAAGATGCTGGAGTGCACCCCTGACACCCCTGCTAAATGAGATGGGCGTGACAACTGGGGTTTGCCGACCGACTGTGACCATGTGGATCCGGTGCTTCTTCCTACAGGTGCCGGCTATAGTCATACTCAACAACCAGGAAGCGCATACAGTATTCTTGAACTAATTTGTAGAGACTTCTGACGACGTGCGACATACTGGGGGTGTGATGAAGTGTTATTCTTGCACGTCTTCTTCCTATCTCGCTAGATTTGAGTCAAGTCGCCTTTGCGAGCCTCGTTTTGGAAAACGACACTCTGCAAGAGGCACATGATTATCTTCAGGCCATCATATATGGCTCGTAGGTGTCAAATAACGACTGAATCAAATGGTAAACAAGTGCTTTGGCCACTTATACCGTGACACAAAGACGCTTCTTGCTCTCACATTGTCACTCCTGGGACGAAAATTTGGCGGTGTGCATTCACCCTGGTGATGTTCGTCATGCCGATCCTTTGGCAGGAGACAAAACGCAGGTACATGTACTGTCCCTCTAGGGGTAAATCTCGCCTATGCTAGCAATGGTCCATGTCACGTCACAGAACATCTGGAATGATTTGCAGATATCGTACAGAATCAGCGCCAGGAAGGGGGGGCCTAAATGCCGGGGGCTCAAGGCCCTGGTCATCGCTTGCTCTCCTTGACGAAGTGGTGGCTGCCGGGGAAAGGAAAGCAACAGGCCGGGTGTGCAAGTGTGAACTTCTGAATATTGAAAGCCGAACTCGATACAGGATACCATTTGAGCCCTCCGAGCAGCCGGGTTAGACCGTTTCAACACGATGCAAATGCAGTAGGGGTACAGCTGCATGTCTAACAATCGACTTTGACCATCCGAATAATAAAGTGGGTGGCCAATTTGAGTAACAGCTAGCTCTATGACGCTCATGATAGCTACCACTTCAATACCAAGGAGATTTTTGTTTATCAGCTTCCAGGCTATGGAACTGAGTCCCTCCCTTTCCTAGCTTCTGCCTTCCAGGAGCATGGCCCAGCCAAATTTCGGCGTTGCGGTTTTGAGGCCCCCCAAGCCATCTTAACCAGGGTTGGCGCTTTGACAATAGCGCCCCCACTCTCTGAAGGTAACCAGAGTCTCGTTTGGCACTTCGACTTAAACTCAAAACAGCCGATTCAAGGGCCTAATGCGGGAGAAGAGGGCATTCTGCCCTCGACGATGGGGTAGCCCTGCAGACCATGTCACAGTATTCGGCTACCTTGCCCTGAGCTGCAAATGATCCCTGGACACCATCAAGACTAACAAGCACCCGGATCGCTGATGGAAAAACGAGCCTTGGCAATACTCACAGACAGCGCCACATCAACAAAACCCATGGCCAGTCCCAGTCAACATGTTTTGGTTGCCGTATGCCACACGGGTCAAGCAACATGGCGTTTGACTGTGTCTGCTGTCACGGAAATAGTGTTCCATCTGCCGACAGGATCTTGGATGACTGTAGTTGGACTCGATGAGGGATTGAAGATCGTTTCATTTAGGCTTCAATGTTTATTATTGGCATATGTGTTTCTAAACTATTAAATCTAAGAAGCAAATACTTTGAAGATAATACGGCCATTCTCATGACAGTCCCATCTTCAGTGGTGGCCATGTTGATGTGGTCTGTGACGGTAAGGCCACAGCTTGCTAACATAGTGCAAAATACAGAGTACCGGAAGTGCGAGCGTGGCAGTTGGGCGTTAGCCTGCTCCATGGCAGCCATGTGAGTGAAAAGAGACAAGAGAGAATAACCACAATGAGATTCGTCTCAAGGTGGATATTAAATAAACTCGGAGTCTTTAGCCGCAGCAACCTTCCTAGTTCGTACCAAAGGCAGAGTCTAAGGAAATTATTAGTGTTGTAGTTAGGACCGCCATGGCCAAAACGGGCCCGAGTGCCTACTGATAAACTGGGCCCCGACTCCCTCAAAGCCGGTGGAGGAGTGGGGCCGCGGACGGTTCGTGAAACGGCCTAAACTCGCACTGTTCTGCATATGGCTTCCGGGCACATGCAGTGGGTCCTGAAGACGTGCGGAAACAGGCATGCACAGGTCGCTCACGAATCTGATCATCATGATTTGCTTATCTTCGGCTGTGGCTTGACTGGAAGGCAGCCTGGGCATTAGATCTCACCCGTATTCGCATTGAAAGGAAGAGTCATCGTACCCATTGATCTTGTTTGTTTGGCTCTCAGATCGAACAGATCCTTGTGTGGCCTTTGTCGAAGAGTTTGGCATTGTCACTTATCAATGAGCACAAGCTGAAGTTCAAGTATCTCGTGTGTGCTTGAGGAAATGATGGAAGGCTATGAAATGTTTCATAGAGCCGTACAAGACAGGCTGAGCGAGGATGCGTAGCTCTCTGAGGAACCAGTGTGTGGTCATGAGTTGCAGTTGAAGTACTATTGACTGGCTAATAAACTCTGAAGTTGAGAAGCGCACATCGGATTCTTATAAAGGGAGTGCCCTTAGGCTCAGGTTTAGAGCCAGGGGGCATCTCACTCTGTTGACTTACAGATGGCGACGCGCCAACTCAGGTATGGCTCACGTCATGCAGCCTCAGATGCATGGGTGGCTTCTCATTCAGAGTGTGAGGGTGGGCGGTTGAGGCTCCGATTCTGTGGACCTAGCCAGTAGCTTGCCATCTTTGGGGTAGGTCTACACGATTATAACTATATCCGACACTGGAAAATGGAGGCCAGCATCAAGTATAGAACATTTTGCTGGGGGTCAAATCCTCATGGTTGTTGTTGTGCAGTTTCAAGGCCTGTATCCGCCCAGTTGTGGAATATCGGCACAGGGAAAGTTTCCAAGAGCAGTTGATCATCTGCTCAGCTTCACCTGTCTCTGGCTCATAAAGCAGCAGCAGTAGATGACCAAGTTTGAGGCCCCCTGTAACGCAACTGGATACATCGTGGACTACTACTCTTTGCAGTGAGTTGCTAGAAAGACAACGACGGCTTTTCCTCACCTGCCGTGTGTAGTAAAACAGGCGAGAGCCGAGCTACTGGGTTCAAAGGTTACGTCGACTGTCCTAACTTTTGAGGTATGAACCTGGGGTATGACAACTATTAGACAGGGATGACTGGACCTGAGACTTGGGGTTTGGAGATAGTGGGGGAGCTGGGGAGTTTGTGTGAGGCACATCCCAACAGATAGCTCGTGCGACGACGCAAACTTAGAGAAGGCACAAGCAAGTGCCGTACGACAGTACATTCTTTTCCTATTGGGTCTTTCGAAAGGGGAATAGGTGTGGAAGATGGGTGTTTAGGCCAATTGGCCATTGTACCGAAGGTGGTGCTTGGGGGGGGGG